>OU612045.1:57925724-58279952 GCA_914767935.1 Coremacera marginata | reverse complement strand
ATTTAATATTTGAATTTGTACTTAATACTTTCAAATTTGACTTACCGATTCTCCCTAGTGCAGTAACATAAGAATCAGCTTGTTCTATGCATATTCTCTTGTCACATGGATCAACAAACTTTTTTAAAAAAAAAAAAAAAACCTGAAGAACAACAGTGCAAAATAAATAATAGAATAGCAAAATTTCAACAATTGTAACTTGAAGAAAGAATTTTCGGCACAAAAATAAGTCACAGGCTATGCGTATATATGTCAAGGACAAATTTAGTTTATTTAAAAAATGTTGTACAAACCAGTTCAAAATAAATAATCCAAAGGGAATGAAATGCAATTGTAGACACTGAGCAACAGCATTTCTTATTATATCAGATAAATATTTGTTATCTTCCGTTGCTTATCTTGAACGAAATTAAAATGACGACACAATATAAGCGCTGCACGCTATACTCTTATTAGAAACAAGTAGATTGGTTTTTTCATTGAAATCCCATTGCAACTGAAGTTACACAGCAAGGATTACTTTAAAATTAAATAGAAACTTGCAATCATTACTAACTTTGGCGCAATCCAAACAGTTTGGGTTTTTCCTTTCTCATTGTCAACTGTGTTGGTTTTGCTGGCAAAACATTATGAGCTCATATTTATGTCCCTGCTCCAGCGCTGTGTAAGCTTAACAGAATTGCTGTTGGCGTGTGACAAGGCAAAAGAAAAAAAAATTAAACCAGCAATTGTAGCGATAACTGAAAGCGGTAGCACCAGCAGTAGCAGCAGCAGTGTGCAAATGTCAACAACATGGAGTGGCAACATTCACACACATACGCACATACAGACACATACACACAAAGAAATGTGTTTCCAACATAAAAGATAAATAAAAACAAAAAAGATGTAACTATTGTTGTTGTTATTGTAGCTGCTTTTGCTACTGCTGTGCTTTAAATGTTTCCTTTATTATTCTCTACACAAATAAAAGCGCGCTCAGTTAACTTCAAAGTGTTGTCCTTTTTTTATAGCTTCTGATAATAATCCAACACGAAGTCATTCATGTTGATGATGAAAGGAGGGGTGGAGCAGGAGTGATGTTTGAAGAGTTCCTGGCGCTTTTTCGTTGCTGCCAAGCAGAAGGTTAACATATAAAAAAACGTCTAGACGGCGCCAATTCTTTAGGTGTCCTTATAACGCGCACAAGCAAACATATACAAATATATGCTATGTTTCTACGTAGAAGAATCAAGAACCTAAAAAAACAAATCAATAGAAAAACTTGCGAAAGATATAAAGCGACATAATCTAATTGAACGTACTGTTTAATTTCATTTTGATCAAAAAATTAAGAATCGATGAGTATAATGATCGACGAATTCAATAAATTTTTTAGTATTATTTTTTTAGTATTTTTTTTCTAGTTGTATAAACACGGTCAACAATTTTTTTTAAAGTTCGTTATAACGTATATAAAATATATCGTACCTTACCTCACGTAGTGTCGTAACCTGCATTTTGTCCAAATTGAGATTATAGTGTATTTCTATGAGTTTCCGAAATCTGAACACTTTTGCACTAAAAAAATTCCCAAATCTATTAATCTTTCTATCCGCAACTTCAGGGCTTCAACAACATTTAATTTTCACCCTAGTTTTGGGCAGGTATTCCGCCTCGATACAAAGTTACTGCGCAAAGTCCATAATTTTTGAGGAAAAATCAAGTCTTTCAAATCAAAACCGCTGGCATATGGGCAGACGGGTTAAGAAATTCTGTTAGATTTCAGAACTTCTTGAAAACGATTTTCACAATTAGACCGTCGAAAAAACTATTTTTTTCGAGTCACCTTAATTTACATATATCGGGCGTTCCAGGTCAAAATGGCCACGATCCAGACGTGAGGTCTTCACCTTTTTTAAAATTTTCGGGGCTGATAGATGAAATAAAAAAAAACGCAACTCTTAAATTTTAGCTCAATCAAAGCAGTTTTGTACTTTTGACGGCAGAAATGAAAAAAGCAACGCTTTTCCATATTTCGAGACGAGATAGAATTGTGAACATTATTGGATATACGTGTTATAATACAGTCTTTCCGAAAATATTAGGAAAAAAAAATATTAAATATTTCTTTTAAGAAAACGATGTTTTCTTGAAAAAAGTCGGTTATATAAAAAACGTAATTTTTTAAAAATTTGAAAAAAAGTGGGCGGACTTGAAAATTGCACAAATTATCAATGTTATTGTAATGCTCTATGCGAAAAATTATTCAAACTTTAAATGCCAAAAAGGCAATTTTTAACTATATTCGTACGCTAATAACTGGATAATGATACGAGATTTGGTAAAACAGACCAGACCATCTTACTCGCATATAAGACCTTACCGTCGCAAACGCAACATATCAAACAAACGATGCAAGGAGTTTTTAAAACTGCCTCGAAAAGTGATTCGACTGAAGTCTTTTATCTTATTAAAATAATTTTCCAATCACATATGACTCGATGTAAATTTTATAATGAAGTACGTATCAAAATTTTTAACTGTGCAGTGTGCATCACCTGTAAAAAAAGTTTTTTTAATAAATATACTTGGCAAATTCTAAATATTACGAATTTTCCATAAAATTTCAAGAGAAAATTTGTAAATTTTAACAAAAATTTCGTAATATGTACGAAAGATTGTTATTTTATTTACGAAAGACTTTCGTAGACTAAAACCCCGAACTATTCCGTTATATATACACTACAGTTCGGATGCAATACGCATGGTTTTTTTTGGAAATTGGCAGTGATTTCAATAAAGAGGACCGAACTTTCGCGAAATTTTCCTAAGAAAATTTATTGACAAAGAAAGTGTGTAATATTTTAAAAAACGGCTTCGTAAAACACAAGTAACACGTTTATTCAGCGAAATTCATTTTAAGTAAAGTCCATCAGATGAATGGTCGATTGAAGTTTTTTTTTTAAAAAGTTTGATTTCTTTAATAATATTTTTCTTTTTTGCACTAAACTTCAAATAATAAGTTTTCAATATTTTAAGCTATTTGCCTTATCGATTTCTCGTATATAAAATCTAAAAAACTATGATTTGCTTTCCAACTTTTCTCTGCTCTTAGCCCTGAATCTTGCAAATTACTGTTATTTAATTTCACTCACACATAATGTTGCCTATACTTATAAAAATTGTTTTTTCTCTTTTCAGGTATACTACAATTCCTTTGACGAATTTCTTAATCGAATGACTTCTAAATTTCAAGTTAACAAAAGCTCATAACAAAAAACCAGTTATGAAAATGTAAGTAGTTTCTTGTCCTGCTGCAAACGTTTGGGGATCAAAAAGGTCACGCACAGCAATTTATGTAACCTACTCAAGTGCATCATTAATTTTGAGCACTTAAGTCACACAAAGCTAGCCACCAATAACATTAATCAATGCCCAAAATCCAAAGCACTGTACTACCAAAGAAATTCACAAACACTCTAATAAAGCGAACACGTACCTAAGCACGACTACAAGTGGGAATCCGTCCGCCTGGTTGGGACCGAAACCACTTACAAAAACCGCAATAAATAAGGGCTACAATTGGTCAAGTGATTTCAATCAGAAGCCAACACAATGTATCAACGTCAATCTTCATCTGTCAGTGTCAGTTTTTTGGAATTTGCTACAAGTACCTGCAACGTTGAGAAACTGAAATGATTGTCGATTTTATATTTTGGACTATTTTTTTTTTTTTTTTTTTTTTGTGTACGTCTTTACGGAGTTCTGTGAAGTGACAACATCAATGCAAATTTATGTTCTTTCATTGCTATTTTTCTATTTTTGTGTTTTTGGTTAACTCAATTTGACCTTTTCTTCAATTTAGCAATACATCAAATTTAACTGAAAATAAAATGTGCAGTGTTGCTTGCATGAGGCTGGGAGAGAAGAAGGTAAATTTTTGGAAAAAATATCCACTCTATTCACATGCATATCAAATGAGGAGTTGGCTGCGGAAATAAGTTTTGCAAGTTTTTTGATTATTCTGTTGATGAACAAGAGTAGGTGAAAGTGTATGTGTGTGTGTGTGTATGTATGGCTATGGTGAATGTGCAAGTATGGTAGTTTGTTGGTCGAACTGTTCTATTTTAGTTTACAATTACTAAAAGATTTAAAATTCTCAGAGCCAATGATCGATATCTATTTTTGAACATTTTCTGAGCCACAGGAAATGTGCATGCAAGTGTGTGTGTGTGTTTGTGTGTATATATGCTTGAGTGAGTTTAATAATGCCAATGTAGATTGCTTCAATATTGTTTATTTCTTGGTTTTTTATTTTAACTAGATGGCTAACATATTGAACTTTGTGGATACCAAACAAAAAGGAAAATGTTTTAAGCAGACCTTTGCTATTCAAGTAATATTTTATTTAAATAAAGTATTTAGTGGTTTGACTAGTTGAGACGAAATTTCAGTTTTTACCAAAGCATGCATTTCAGTTGGTCTGAAATGAAGTAGAAGAGAACGTATGTGAGCACTTTTTATTTAAAAAATATGCAAAACTTTTTGCTACAGTAAAATGTTGCGTCTAAGCAACCAATTCAAAGGATGTGAACTTCACTCTACATACTGTAGGTATTTATATACTTATATAAAGTCTTCTTTGAAAAATGTGTTGAATGTCAGCTTACCAAATATTCGATGAATATAAGAATGTATAAATACAAACTATGCATTTATTTTATTTTTTTCAGGATAAAGTATTTTTACAATCTAGCAGTTATAACGACAAAATTTAATTTCAATAAATTTAGTTATACCCTTTGAATTTTTATACTTTTGTTAAGGCCCAGTTTAAATTTTTTGAGTAAAAAAGCGGGCATTTTTGAATGACTGTATTTTTTTTATTTTATTAGATATCAAAATAACTTTTTTTTTTCATTTTTAATTTAGTTTCATTTTAGTAAGTCTTTAATTAACAATATTATTTTTTTTTATTGCATCAATTGTTATGTAGCGTGTAAAAGTTGAAGTCGCGCACGAAAGGTCTCTTGTGGCTTGAATGACATCTCCTCTCCAGGGAGCGAAAAGCAAAAAATCAAAAAAGGTTGTTTTTAGAACAGTTTTGCCTTGTGAGTGAACCAACAAAAAGTTTAAAATTAAAAAAAACTAGTAAGGGTGGAGCTTCGGCAGGGTACCAAAGCTAAAATACCCCCTGCGGCCATATTGAAGTATATTCGAAGTCTTTAGCCACGGCATACACGATGACAATCAGTTTTATATATTAACGAAAGTTTTCCTATTTTGATGACGTCACTTTGTATGGGAAGTAGGCGTGGTTTTCATTCGATTTTGTCAAATATCATAGTGGTGGTCTATGTTATATATCAAAGCCTATATGCAAAATTTCAAGACATTTCTTTAATTTTAGTAGATATTTAAGAGATTTTACTTATAAAATAAAGCCACTTGTATGGGAGGTAGGCGTGGTTTTCCTCCGATTTTTCCAAATTTCATAGCCAGGATTAAGACTCAAGAGCAAAGCTCACCTGCCAAATTTCAAGGCATTTCTTTAATTTTTGTGGATTAAAAGACATTTTACGGTTAATTTAAAGTCACTTTGTATGGGAGATAGGCATGGTTTGGCCCATTTTCGAATTTGATCTTCCTTTTTTAAAAATAAACAAAAAAAATTTTGAAGTTCATAGCGATTGCTTAAAAATTGCGGCTGTAATCGTGTCGACAGACAGACAGACAGACGGACACACGAAAATCGACTCAGGAGATGATGCTGATCAAAAATATATATATTTTTCTATACCTGCCACGCCTCCTTCTCGGCGTTACAAACGGAATGACAAAGTTAATATACCCCTAACGCAGTACGCGTTGGGGTATAAAACTGTGACATAAATTAAAAAAAACCCATTTTTCGTGCACGAATTCGGACAGCAAAAAAAAAAAAAAAAATGTAAGTTTCACTGTTTTTATTTATATAATCTATATAGTACGCAAAAAATAAAAACGTTCAGCAAAGAACAAAAGCAAAACCAATTTTGATGTGGCCGAATTTCGGTCACAGGCGATACTAGTTATACTTAAAATGCAATCGTTTATTGGGTGAGCACTGATATACATTCAGAGTACATATATAAATCTGGATACACACCACATGGTGATTAAGGAGAGAGAGTACAAACGCAAGTGAAAACCAGTTTATGAGCGAGGAGTCACCTAACACACACACATACGCAGCATGGCTCAGACGATAGCTGTGAGAGGGAGACAACACGTGCCAAGCCAACATAGTCAGTGCTGAATCGGTTTCTGCAGAACGCAGCTTGCACTGAAGGTATAAAAAGCCAGTCACAGTATAGAATCGTTCTTGTGTTTTTGTTCATCGCACAGTCAGCGTGATCGGACATTCTGAAGCGTACGTGGTAAGTGTAAAAGTGGAATCTTGTGGAGGCAGAGTTCTTGTGTTTATAGTAGATATATTATCGGTGGTAAGTTTTCTTCCTCGATAATATTTTGTTTCCACTCCTGGGTGCGGCGATTACATTATGATGATAAGTTTTCTTTCTCAATAGTGTAATCAAACTTCTTTGTCACAATTCCGAGGCTTCTCCTCGATTTATGGTGGCCTATTATCGGTGGTCTCGTCTCAGATATTGCAAATAAACTCTCCAGGTTACAAGGTAAGCTTAATACAAAGTCACACAAGGTAAATACAAGGTCACACAAGGTTAGTACAAGGACACGCAAGGTTAATATAAGATGACACAAGGTTAATACAAGGTCACTTAAGGTTAATACAAGGTTAATCAAGCCGCAGGCAATCATCGTCGCGACACCGAATAACACCTCAATTTCATATCAGGACCCACTAGGAAGTCTAAGTCATCATTGCGGGTCAGAACTGTGTGTGTATATCCAGATTAAGAGTTGTGAATAAGCCACAAGAACTAAGCGGAATTTTGAATTTTAGGTAAAGTGCAATGATAAAACTATACATAAGCAAAAGGGTCTCTTTATTAATTATCTAATTTCTTTATTAAATTTCTGCAACGGACGCTGGACACCGGCGAGTATACCCCAGCTGTAAGATCCGGAAAACGGAAGTTGGTTACACAATTATATTCCAACCATGAGAATGAGTTTGTCAATTGATTTTAGTGGCTAAGACTGTCGGTGACGTTTAAAAATTTAAAAATGGGGAAATTAAATGAGATCAAAGGATTTTTAAACTTTTTTCATAAATACGTTTTTCACTTGCGATTTAAATAATGTTCGTTGATCGGAAAAAAACATATTAACATAGGCAATGGTGAGCTTGCAAAAAAATGACAGCGAAATTTTAGAGAAATTCTCAAATAATTGTATCATTGTTTTTTTTTTAAATAAGCAATGAGTAATGATAAGAAATCTTTTATTTTCAGAACGATTCAGTTAAGTTTTATGCTTGATTCTCGGAAAAAACAGTGTTTATTATACATATTTTGCAAATCTTCTAATTTTTTGTGACTTGATGCCTAAATAGTATGGAAGACTAATTTGTTTTTTTTAAATTCATAGACAAAATTCTCCGGAAAAATATTGGTAGGGTGAATTTCTTTTTCGCGAAATTTCGTTTAAAGAATTTCATTTTCAAATTCTTTAAGAATTTATTAATTTTATCAAAAAACAGAAAAAAATATTTTCCTTGTACGAAACGTTTTGATAAATTTGTTATCAAAATCCGTTGAGCTTAAATGGCTCTACAGTTCCTATAAAATCGTGTTAATTTCATACAAAAGAAAAATATCCTCTGACAATTGCAGATATAATCATTTTGGGGCCTAATGTTATTTCTGATTTCTGAATTTTGGGTGAGATTTCCGACTTTTGGCCTCATATTGTTTTGTTGTTGCTTCATGTTCAATTTTTTTGAGCCTCTTTTACCTTTTCTTTTTTTTTTTTTTTTTGGGCCATAACTTATTGCGGTGCAATTGCATGTCGCCGAAGAGACATGGTTTCTGATGGAATATAACATCGCTCAAATGGCCGCCTTGAGCTTGCTTGCACGCGCGAATCCTGTTCATGAAATTTTCCATAACATTCTGGAATAATTCTCTATCAATTGCAGCAATGGTCAGTTGGATTTCTTGTTTTAACACCGGAATCGTTCGGGGTTTTTTAGCATAGACCTTTTCTTTGAGGAAACTTCCAAAGGAAGACGTCCAACGAAGGCAAAACACGCGATCTCGCCTGCCAATTGACGTCACCTCGGCGAGAATTAATCTTTCTTTCGAATTTCAATTGCAGTTTTGCGAGCAGTCCCCGCAAAATCTTAAAAAATCCAAATCAAATATCAAAATCAAAATATCAGTGACGACAGTACTTGGGACACCCTATATGTAATATCAGATATACGAGGGCAATTTGAGAAGTCGGTGACTTTTTCATTTCCCGCGTAGTAACTTCAAATACAACACTGGTACTGTCAATTACAAGCCCTGTGAATTTGCTAGAAACCGAGGCAAGGCTTGACAAGTACTTTGGAGACTCTGCTATAGTACTATGGTTTACTGAGTCCCGTTGTGGTCGTACCAGTTCAAGTGACGCCGAACTTTCATGTCGCACAAGAGAGTTCATCCTGCAAGAAATTGTCGATAAAATCTATGAACTGATATTGGACGGTCGAAGAATTATAATGCGTGAGGTGGCTGAGACTGTAGGCAATTTAGCTGAGTGGCTACATTACATTTTACAATTGGACATGAAAAAGCTATCCGCGCGATGATAAGCGCACCTGTGTGACCACTTTAATTGAGTGTTAGATTCGAAGGAGTTTTTGCTGCGTCTTGTAAACGTGGACGAATTTAGCATCACAGAACAAAAGAGCCCAAGAAACAGTCAAAGCACTGCACTGAACAAAAAAACGTACATAAAATCAAAGAAAAAGTTTTCCTTTTAATGAATTGTTGCCATATACGAGTTCATTGGTTCAATGCATCTTTGTTCTTCAATTTTCTGAACTTCTCTTTATAGCCAAATAAAAGAATATTTTTATCAAGAAAATAGTTCTTACTTTCAAAGAACAAAATCCATTAACTAAAGTAGTTATATACATTGAAATCAATGAAATCGTTCACTTATTTAAAGAATGCGTTATTTAAGAGTAAAATAAAGTTAATTAAAGCAAATAAAGTTTTTCTTTGAACCAATGAACAGAGATTTATTGATTCAATGAATAATAACACATTGGACCAATTCTTTGATTTTTTTTGGTTCAGTGCGGACTGCTCAAAGAAGGCCAAGGTGGGTCTGTCAACCAACAGGGTCATGGTGACAGTTTTTTTGAAATGCATGCTGAGTCATTCACATCGAATACCTTGGAAAGGATAAAACGATAACTGGCAAATATTATATACAGCTGTTGAACAGATTTGACATTGATTTGAAGGAAAAACGATCGCATTTAGAGAAGAAAAAAGTCTTTTTAGCCTTTATAGCTAACGCATCGGCGTACACGTCTGTAATCGCCATGGCAAAAATCTACTCCACCCACCATGTTCTCCAGATTGAGTCCATTGCGCCTTTTTGCCGGAAAAAAATATCTGTTATAAAAAAAGTCACTGGTTCTTGAAATTGTCTTCGGACACGAAAGAAATAATTTTACTTGAATTAAGCAATTGTTTTCCCAATTACGGGGCAATTTTAGAAAAAGTTTAGTAAACTGAAATCACTCCTCATATATTTAGGATAAAGCTAACCTTGATTTTATGCAAGTTAAACTTTGCAAGTTCGAGTCCCCGGCTGGTGCATTGTTTTCCATTTTTTTTTTTGTTTTAAAAATTTGCTGTTATTAGTTATTGTAAGCCAAATTTTCCAACTAAATGGTGCGCCGTGGCATAATGGTTAAGGAGCTTGTCTTGAAAGCGAAGTATTCCAGGTTCAAGTCCATGGCTAACACAGAATGTTTTTTGTTTGGATTAGTTATAGACCGAAATAGCAAAATTTGAGTAAACTTAAGGGCCTCCGAGAGTTTTTAAACAAAAAAAAAAAAAAGACACTGTCTAAAACTTTTTTTTAAGCTGTATTTTATGTTAGACCAACATTTTCTTACATTATAAAAGTATAACTATTCAAGATGCATCCCTGACATTTTGGTCCAAAAATTATTTTTCGATAAGGAAGAAAAGTGCAATACCGAGAAAGACCTTAAATTTTGTGGTGAGCAAGATATATGGAGACTGATTCATCTGATAAAAAAATAAAATTGTTTCCTTTTAGTAAAGAGTTCTTGGTCGTTTAATTGTTCGGTTTTTTTTTTAATTTGGATACATATCTTTTGATTAATTGCCTAAAACGACTTCAATTTGGTCACAAAAACTGAGAGTTTTCTTTTTAGCCCATCATTTTGTCAAAAATTAATGGGCGCATTCAGCGTAGTCAACAGTTGGCAACAGTTGCGTAAAAGTTCGCTGAATGGTACAATTATTTGAGCGCTCACTTAAACTGATCAGGTAGCGGATGCCATTTAATCGAGCGAAAAAATTCTATGCTACCTGAACTCAACTGTTGAGTGATTTAACCTTTAACTCGTACACCTTAACCTTTAACTGGTACGCAAAAAATGTAGTTACAAGCTTATGTTTTTTTCAAAGAACGCCTTGAATAAAAACACGACTGATCAATGCGAAAGCATTCACTCACTTGAAAGCTTGAAATGTACTGAGCGTTAGAGAATGAATGGTGAAATAATGAGATAAATATAATCCTTTCTTTTTCAAAGGAAAGTTAGGGTTAAACTTTGACTCTAAATTCTAAACTTTGACAACTTTTCTGACGCTTAGAGTAACAACTTACTCAGAGAAAAACATCGCTCACTAAAGTATCGCTACCATAATAATTCACAACAGTTGACTACGCTGAATGTGCCCAATATTTTTCAAAAATCAACGATTAAACGCCCAAGAACTTTTTAACAAACCGAAAACTTTTTTTTTTTTATTTTCAGATGAACTAGTCTCCAGATATCTTGCTCATCGCAAATTTTAAGGTCTTTATTGACATTGCTCTTTTCTACCTTATCGACGAATATTTTTAAACCAAAATGTCAGGAATGAATCTTGAATAATTATACTTTAATAATTTAAAAAAATGTTACAACAGTGCCTTTTTTTTTGTTTAAATACTCCCGGATGCCCTTAAGCAAACATTTGCGTAGTTATTTATAAACTGAAATACCAACAAGGCAAAAAAGCAACAGCTATGCATAATAGTTTATTATTAACGTATAGAATACAATTTTATCCAAACTCTTGAAATCATTAGGTTTATGATAGAAAACAAAAATTTACTTCTATATAAAAGCCTCGTACCTGTTGTTTTCCTTCTAACACTGGAGAAAAAACAATTTTCACTCTTCGAAAAACAAAATAATTCAAATTGATTGCAGGATTCCTCAGAAAATGCTAACTATGGAGCTTTATATTTTTTTTTCCGTGAGCGCCCACAACGAAATTTTCGGCAAAAAACAAGAGAAACAAAAATAAAAAAAGAAATAAACCTAAAACAATGAACAAAAAATTTAGATCAACAGCAACAGCAAAAATAAATCAAAAACGTTTTCAATATGGCGTCGATGCATGGGAGATTTTATTGTTGTACATATTTGCAAAGCTTTCAATGAATGCCTAAAGCATGAAACATGCATGTGTGTGTCTGTAGCTCTGTGGTATTGGAGTTTTTCTATTGCTGTTACTTTTATTGTTGTTGTTACTAAGCCTCCACATGCATTGGAGCTGATCCACCAGGCAGCTTTTATATTTTTTTTCCAACATAAATAAGTGTGCGTGAGTGTGTGCCAGCGTTTGTTTCTAACGCTGCAATATTTATGCATTGCAACGTCGATTGTTGATTTTCCTGCCACAGCCACGCACACTCATTCACTTACCAATACACATACAAACACACACGCACACCGTTCGTCACTTCTGCCAACTGTAACAACTTTGAGGCTCAATAAACATGATAAACAGCATTTTTTTATCCTAAATTTTCCAACAGAAATGATTGCCAGTCGGTGTTGGTAGAACACAAATTTAAATAAGTAAAAAAAAAAACTCTAAATCGGAAATTTATTTCTTGAAAAAACTTTCCAAGCGTACACTGACCTAGTTGTAAGTAAAAAAAATTTTGTAACTTCTATGTAAAATGTATTTTTTTTTTCTGCATTTTTGCGTACTGCTGAACTTTTTGTCAAAGTTTATAAAGATTGTCCTTTATATAGAAGTTGTTGTTGTTTTTGTAGTAATTCCAGTTAGATTGTTGCAATATATCTTCATGCTTGAGGAACATAGTGTATGTTGCTTGTTATGCCCAGTGTCTGTGTGTGTATGTTTCGTGAGTGATGCGGCTTCAGTCAGTGTTTTTGTGTCCATATATGAATGCATGATTGTGTGTTTGTTTGCTTGTTTTAGTCAGGAGCGGACTGGGAATCAATAAAATATCAAGCCAAGCACCAATTGCTTTTGCTATTATTTAGGGATATTTCGACCTAGAGTTGCGTTTTACAGCGCGGTTTGTATGGGGGTAATTTTCTCAAATTTTTCAAGCTCATGCTAACGTTTTTGGGGGACAATGTAAGGTATACCTACAGCCTTCAATATTCATTGTACAAAGATAAAATATATAGCGAAATATCAGTTATCTTGTCAATAAAACGAATATCTAGCCTTGGAGTTTGTCACTTCTTTAATGAAGTAACAAAATAGCAAAATAAAGGAAGAAAAAAATCGTTGCTAATTAATTCGTATCTAAAATTCACATAAATAGATGCATTACAGTTGCTTTCATTTTTGTTGTTTGTTATTGTTTTTGTTAATCTTCGGCAAGATTAATACTATATCTAACACAGAGATATGTAGCTTCAAAAAATTATATTACTACTACGCAGGTTTACATATACAGAGACTGTGCATGGTCTTTAAACAAACTAGGTGGACTTGTTTCAGTGACAATTGGTGTCACAACTTCGCTGGCTATTTGGCTGCAATTATGAAAACCTTCAACGCCTAGATCTGCATATAAACTTCGTGCAATTTGTGCTCGAAGTTTATGTGCAGAAAGAAATAAAATAAAGAACACAAATAAGTAGATTGAACAGTCGATCAGTTTATTAATAATCCTTACGTTTTGTTTCAATTAGTGAAGATGATGGGTTCACAAGATATGTTCATATTGCTCAAATATATATATATATATATATGTATAGAAAGCGCACAAAAACTGGATCCTTTAAATAAACTCAACTTTAGCCGATGCTAATCAATAAGTGATTAGCAAGAAGGCGGCAACAGCTCGGCGGATAAGCCAAACGAGCAGCTCGTCAGAGGATTGATACTGGAATATCGATTCTCGAATGAGTCGGTAAGTAAGTATGTTCATTTTACTAAATCTTTTACATTCTTAAGGGTTGCGGCCTAAACATGCCGGCCCCCTTGCAATATTACTTTAAGAAAAATATCACTGTAAGAAAGATTGCGAAATATTTAAAATATCTTAGAATTAGTAAGAATGGGTTGATCGATTTCAGACTCATTTATTAAGTATAATAAAAATATATATATAACAAATAATGTGCCGTGCAAAGTTATATCTTAATTAAAAACTTCATTGAAATTGGATACTGCGTGTTAGGTATGAAAATATAATATGATGTGAAAATATATAATTCACGTGACCATTGTCCCTGACAGCACCCAGCTGAAAATAGTGTTTTGGGTGATAACGCCACCCAAACTACTAGGAAATATTTCCGGCTGAAGTATCTTGGGGTAGAACCATCCTAGAACCTAGAACCATCATCACCGGTGACGAAATGGAGAAGTCGCGGTCAGCTAACATCAGGTTCGAAAAATTACCTCTGACTGATGCGTCCAAGCTCTTTTTAGGTAAAACGCGGGTAAAGTGTCGCACCACCTTAGCCTGTGTTGTCACCGACTGGTTGGATTCGTAGGTTGCTCAGAGTGTTAGGGAGCAAAACTCATTCGAACCAACCCGGTGGGTGGGCAACCCTAGCTGAAGCACTTTGCGATGCGACACCACGGACGTTTCGGCGCAATGGCCGATAAGGGCCCAAACCTGAAGCTTCTGACCTCATTCGACAACTTTAACAACTGCCGTATGGAGTAGCGGAGACACCGGTTGCAAATTTGGCAACGGTGAGGGCGAGGGCCGGCGTCGAGAGTCACTATTTGAGTGACGGTGAGGTGTATCAGTTTTTGAATAGCGTTGAGGCTGTGGGTGGCGTCCTTTTTTTCTTCTTCACGCTGTTGTTGGGTCCCAGATGCAGCATCGTATGGTGCTGCTCTTTGCAGTGGCGACATTATCCGTCGCTTTGGCACTGATCGGTGATGTGGTTCGGTGGCAAGCACTTTGTTTAACAAGTACTTGAACAGCAGTATCTTGAATACTGTGCAGAAGCGCAGCGGGTGGCGTGACATGCACACCTTGCATTTCAGCATGATGGTGGTTGGCGCTTGCTGGACAGTCGACATGGTTCGAAGCTGGAAGAAAGACAAGAAAAAGTAAATGGGTTAATTCCCCGAGACCGGAATGAGGACATCACGCACACAAAACGTGACGTAAATACAAAAATCTTGTATTTAAATTCGCAAAAAATATAGCAACATTCGATAAAAACTTCTAAGAGTGCTGTGGGTCTTTATATATCTTGGAGCCCAGCAGATCAATATTCAGGAACCCTAAAATATATTCATCCATGCTGTGTTCAAGATACAAATCTGGTACAAGTTTTCACAAAATTATTGTTTAAATCGTTTGAGAGTACTGTGGGTCATACAATTTTAGGAGCAAGGACAGAACGAAAGAAGCACGGATAGCACAGTATTTAAAACTTTTGAATTATCTGAGACCAGAGTGGGGCTCTTTCAGATATATATTATAAAATTCTAAATTATGTGGTTTTTATGCCGCGAATAAGATGATAATCTATCGTCGAAATATGCAAAGAATTTCACTAGAGTTTTTTGCACAAATTATCTAAACGTACTGTGGGACCCCAACAGCACAATTTTCGACAATCCTAGAATATACAAATCCTAGCTACAGTTATCTGCTTTTAGTTTTCAATGAGAATTCACAACTTTACAATAATATTTTTATAACACTAGCGGGCACTTGGCTTAGTCCACCCCTGTTTGTGGTTTTCATTCCTGTATGCGGTTGTCCATGTTAGGTGAAATTTCAAATTGAAAATTGTTCGTATCGTATTTTTTTTCTAATTTTTGTATTTTTTTCTATTTTTGAACTCTGCCAATCTTTCCATGCAAAGTGTATTTATGTTGAGCTTAAGTTGTATTTTTTAGAGAAAATTTTTCTTTTCAGAAAGATTTTTAATCTTATAATCCTTCCTCTTTGATGTTGGTTCTCTAGTTTTTATTGCACTTGCTCGTCTTCTAGTATAAATTAAAATGTGTTGAAAATCAAACCACTTTTATTAAATTACTAGCTGAATACCCGGCTTAACTCGGGAGTTGATATAAGTAATGTTTTAACTCATTCGTCGGTTTGAAAAAAACTTTTTAAAAACTTTAGCAGGAGTTTTGTGTGCATCTTTCAAACCGGTAACTTCGGCGATATGAACAAAATGTAGCTTCAACATCTGCAAATTATGTGAAAAAGTTGGGAAATCGTGATTTGTGTGAGCGTGCCGCCGACCGCTTGCTAAAATATATTTTCAAGTTTTATATTGTATTCGATAGATTGCACATTTTTGAAAAATATCAGAGCAAAAACGAATTCTTCGCACTCCGCGAGGAAACTGGACAAAAAATAAATAAACATTGAAAATAGAAATTGAAATGTCAAAACAACGCCAACTTACGACGCATCTGACTTGCCCATGTATTGATGCGTACTCAAATACCACAGAATTCGGCCTGATTTGCGAAAAAAGAAAGTGGTATATAAATGCACATAAAGAAGAAAAGAAGATATTTATCACCCTTCGCGCTTTGCTACGCCTTACTGTATTTTGTAGTACAGCGCTCTCTGGGGTTCAAGATATATAAGCAAAATACATAGCGCCAAAAGACTCACCGCACCCGAAAACCACTTATAAAAATCATACTTATCGGATGATTTGTTTTGAGTTTTTCGTGGTATTTGTAAAATAGCGCCCTCTGGTTTTCTATAAATCGATAATCAAATCCTATATATCCAAAATACAAATTTTTATCTAAATCGGATGAGCGGTTTTTGAGTGTTTCACGATTTCGTAAGTGATTTGTACTACAGCACCATCTGGTGCTTAAGATAGCGCAGAAAAAAAGTCCAAGATACCCACCGTATCCGAAAACCCCTTTGTAAAAATTTTCACGCAAATCGGATGTACAGCTTGAAGTTTTTCGAGATTTTTAAACCATTTGTACTGCAGTGCCCTGTGGTGTTCAATATAGAACAAAATAGATAAGTCATAAAAACTACCGTACCCGAAACCCCCTAAATACAAATATTTATGTAAATCGGATGAATGGTTTCGTGGAACCCGATCGCAGCGCCACCTACCGGGTCCAATTGTCAATCTGAACCATCCAGGGATCCACTCAAACACACACAAAAAATTTCGTCAAAATCAGTGCAGCCGTTAAGGAACAGTTTAATAACATACACACGTACAAATTGGACAACAGCGCCCTGTAGTTTCGAGAAAGAGCAAGAAAGATAGCACTAGAACCCTTGCCCTTCTCGAAAATCGCTATTTACAAATTTTCATGCAAATCGGATGAGCAGTTTTGGAGTTTTTCACGATTTTCGTAATATTTGGAGTAAAGCGCCCTCTGGTGTTCAAGATAGCACAAAAAAGATAAGTGCAAAACATTCACCGTATCTAAAAACCTCTATTTACTAATTTTCATATAAATCGGATGCACGGTTTAGGAGTTTTTCGAGGTTTTTCAAAATATTTGTACTACAGCGCCCTCTGGTGTTCGAGAGAGGAAAGAGTTGATAGGTCAAAAAAACTCAGCGTGTCCGAGAACCTCTATATAAATTTTCATGCAAATCGGATGAACGGTTTCGGAGATAAGCTAAAAAAAAGCTAAAAAAAGATCGCAGCGCCTGTAAAAAGAAGCCTGTATGTTGACCGGGGATATAAGGAACCTGGATGCCAAGTTTCATTTAAATCCATCCAGTGGTTTTCGCGTGATGCTTTAACAGACAGACAGACAGACAGACAGACAGACAGACAGACAGGCAGGCAGACAGACAGACAGACAGACAAAAATTTTAAAAATGCGATTTTCGGACTGAGATTTTCCTCCAGGATCATCAGGATCCTGATATCTCAGGATGAATCATAGTTTTAAATATATTATTTATATTGTTTTCAGGAAAGTTTTGCTTACATCATCTTAACCTATTACTTTCGACCCTTGGTGTATGGTTTTCGTTGCCTTTGCAAAAAACAAATACATTTGCAGATACATTGGGTTAACACTTTGACGATCACTGGGACATCGGTGACCCTTTTACCTTCGAGTTTTTTAAAAACAAAAAACTTTGGAATCGATTCCTTTCAACAAGGTAGCATTCATTACGAAATGGATCCATTTGCCTACCAGACCACCCCGAAGTTAAAAAATCTTAACTTTTTCTTCGCTCTGTTCTTGGTATAGTATTTTGGTGGATGGTGGAACCACAGGTCCAAAATTGCGACCACACAATCCGAAGGGACCTCTATGTCCCAATGTTCGTTAAAGGTAAACATCAATAACATTTTTAAAGTTGTTGACGAGTTGAATTATTTAGAAAAAAGTTTGCTTACATTTTTAGTCGATATATTGAAAATAGTATTTGTGATAAATTTCAAAACAATTTCGATCAGTGGTGAAACAAAATGCTTTTTTTCCAAAAAGCACAAATAGCATTTGTTCGAGGGTCTTTGGCTTGTTTGGATCAGACAATAACATATAATCGCTGAAGATCCTCTCTTACAGCTTCTTATGGTTGTTGAATAAACCGATCATCTGAGTAGCCAGCCACGCGTGGAATTCCAATGTAGATATAAAAAATTCATCATTATTTGTCGCAAAGGTTTAATTGTAAGCAATGTACGCATTATTCACACTCAAATCAAAGAGATCGTAGAAAAAACGCAGGTACACTGAGAAAAAAAGCAATAGCTAAATCACCTAAGTCGGCTTGGGTAAAGAGAATTGTATGGGAATTATAAACTTATGCTTATTCACCTAAGCAATTTATTGTTTAATACATAGCTTTGAAAGTACATACTTCGATACCTTGCCAAAAAAAAAATATTTGATTCACCTAAGCCCAAAATCCAAAAATACAAAACAACTAGCATGGATAGTTTAAGCATAGTTATGATCTATATTCTGCAAAAAAAAAAAAAAAAAAACACAGCTGCGTCATTAGACACACGAGAGAAGGATAGATTTGATAATTTAATATTTTTTTTTTTAATAAAACCACTTTTAAATTCAAAAATAACATGAAGTAAATTAAAAAACACACCTCAATATTCACACCAGTAAATTCTATTACATTTCATCAACAAAAAGTAAAGAAAATAAGAAAAAAAATTCTTTGCCCGCCGTGCGGAATCGAACCTGGAACTTCTGGTTCCAGTCCATTGCTCTACCCACTGATCCAAGCAGCCTTGCTACCGCTTGCTGACATAACTGCAGCTATGTTAACAGATGCTGTATTAACAGAAGCATTATGTCGCAGTATTCTGTTGATAGCCATACAACAAAAATCTTTTAATAGATTATTGTGTTATGCTGCAGCATAGCTTCAGTTGTAAATAATATTGAATAAATCACTCCGCGTAATGAAGGAGTTTGGCTTAATGCGTAGTGTGTGACCTCATACACATTGGTATCGGTTGGTTTGTGGGTTCGAATCTAACCGGCATACGAATGTAAAATTTCTGTATTTGATATGTAATTTAGTTTAGTTTAATGTTCTTGTTATAATAGACGTCAAGCAGCAAGAAAAGCCGAGAAGTCATTAATTTCTAAGAAAAGACGGTTTCAGTCAAGCAAATCACAGAACGAGAAGGCGACAGCTTCAAAAAAAAAAGGAAATAAAAAAAACCAAAACCCGAAAACAAGTTATAATTTTGAAATTCAATTTTTTTTTTTGTAAGAGTAGTGTATAAAAAATTACCAAATACTTGGTTAAATTATCTCCCAACTAAAAATTTTCAAGTCAACATGTAAAACTTAGGCGTTTTGATGAAGTACTTGGGAGGCTGAAAACTGTCAAAGCCATCTTATAAATTATACTAGCTTTTTTTCAATTTAACATAAGCTTTTACTCGGTTCACATCACACACAACACAATCGATCATAAGAAGCTCGGTCAAAGTCCTTTCAAGGGCTGAGATGACCATTTCGTGTTTTTTTTTTCTCGGTGTAGAATTTAGTTTTTAACTTGCTATCGTATTCGTAGTAAGACTGAAATAAAGTAGATATCAAAAACAGTTATATTTTCGGGTAAGAATGACCATTGACCAACCTCTTTGTGATCCATGTGATCTACTCCGCCCATTCCTTTGTTGTATTGTGTTATCCCAACTGGACATTTGACATCGATTTTTGCTACGGAGCCAGCTTTGCGACATTTTACGTTGATCGATTCAAGTAGAGGTAGAAAATTAAACCTAAAAAATCCACTCGATCACAATCACACTATTAGCAAACACGCACTGGAAGTCTCCGAGTTGGAATTCCTTGTCAGCATTAATTAAAGCATTTGCTTACGGTTAGAACGAATAGTGCCGCAGGTTATTATGTCTCTCTCTTTTAGCTTGTAAAGCAATGTCAGATCATTGAAAAAATTATCGAAATACAATTCAATACCCACGCCATCGAGACCTTCCGCCATATCCAGAACAATCAATTCACCAATACCTTTTTTTTTGCATTTTCTTACTTGATAAACGTCTAATTTGTGTAGGTACCCAGTCTTCCCCATGAAATCGGTTTATTTTTCATATACGGCTTCACTATGTAACGTCCTTTGAATTTGACCATATTTATTACGCGAATTTTATACGCTCGATGGTATGATGGATCATCTCGGGATGACTGTTCAACATTGTTCACAAAATGCAAACAAGGGCGAATTTCTTCGAACCTTTTTCGGCTCAATACATTCGAAACGAGTGAAACTGAGTAAATGGGCAAAGTCAAATTGTTATGCAGAAAATAATGCCCAAATACCAAAACAATGCCTTTTTGCTCAGCGTATATTTGAGACTGTTGCTTGACTACAAAACGATAACAATATTTCAAAAGCACGAATAAAACAAATGCAAAAAACTCACGAAAATTCGACAAAATACCACATAAATCGATTAGCGATTTTACTTCCCAGGATACGTTTGCGTGTCAACAACTATTTTTTCCCACCAAAAGTGACATTCAGCAGTTCTTACTAGAGTTGGGATGTAGGGTTATTTTGCATAACAGTTGCAATTGCTTTCTGTGTATAAAAATAACAGGTTCACTGTTTATGTACACTCTGTAATCGTTATAAACTCGCAATGGAAATCGTTCGTGCCCATCCAACGTGGAAAAATAGTTGCATACATTTTTATCGTTGACGACCATTGGGACCTATAGGTTCCGCGATTTTTCACACCTTTACAGGTAGAATACATTTTTTACACGACACTTTTGCGTAGTAATTTGAGATCGCTGAACACGAATCCAGAGTTAGATTTGTGAACTTCGCAGCGGTTCAAGAGCGGTCGTCAAAGGGTTAAGCAGGCTCATAGTTAGGACTTCCCATGGAGAAGGTTTTGGGAAAAAAATTATAAGTAGCAGCTAGACATTAAAAGCAAGGATACTTTTTTCAAGTAAAACTGTTTAATTTTAAAATTGTTCTTGAAAATGGTTTTCTAATATGATTAAAAGAAAGACTTTCAGGGTGATTAGTCGTAAATGTATAATAACCCATGTAAAATGAGAATTTTTTTCGAATCAGTTCACCGGATGAAGTTATGAATCACGAATATATATTTATGGATTATAGGTAATTCACACGAAGAAGACAACATAACAAAAGTTTATCCTTTAGGTTTTGTTCTTTTCGAAAATCGTAAAAGGTCAAAATATGACTTTTGCAAAACGATACCGTCGATTCAAAATATATTGAAAAGGAAACTTACTAAAGATATTACTAAAGGAAAAACTATTCCTTTCGCACAGGACCATTATTTTATACGCAAGCTTAAGAGTTAAAGAGATGCGAGTATAATTACCCAAAATCATTATTATGAATTTTTTTTAAAGCTATTCTAGCTGAATAAATTTTTATAAATAGAATCAAACAAAAAAAAAAAAAAAAATAAAATAAAACAAATTTGATATTGTTTTCAAAGGAAAAATACAAAAATATATAAATTAAAAATTATATCATTTTAATATTTTTAACATAAAAAAAATTTATCAATGTCGAAATTTAAATTAAATTGAATTTTTAATTTTTTTATAGAAAATTTGATAGCTGGATTAAAAAAATCATCAAATTCTCCGTAGAATAAAAAAACAGCATCTAGATTTATGGGGATTTTACAAAGTTTCTTATTCAAAAACTAGACTACACACAGACCAAAATTCTTTTAGACAAGCTAAAAAGCTCTGAAAGAATAACATACGAAAACATAAAAAAATCAAATGGACAAAATTTTAGATCTGCGCTCCGTCCGTATTGATTTAAATATCGTGGAATATGTAATTTCTGGATTATGCAATTTTCAAAATTTACAAAAATCCATTCAAGCGAATATTTTTTTACAGCGTTAGGTTCCTATGGGCTTTGAAATTGCAAAGCAAATGTCAATTTTATTTTCTATAATTTATAAAATTGTGTTTCTAGTATATAATTTTTCCATATGTGGGAGCATTTTTAAGCATAGAAAGCCATTGTTAAAAATGGTGCTTTGATATACAAACTTCTAATAGTTTATTTAAATAAAGTAATGATATGCAAAGTTTATTTTTTCACTTTGGCCAAAAAATTGTTCATTGCTCAAGGGAATTTCTTTTCCGAAACCATCTTTTGGCTACGGGAATGGGGTTAAGACATAAATTAGTAATTGATGTTTGAGAATCTGTGTTCCATATATTAATATCCCTATAAACAATTTGGAGATCCAAATGAGATCCGAGCTAAAGTCCGACAATTATATCCTAAGAAACTTTCGTAGAACTTTTATGACGGCTGAAAACTTTGAAGCAACAATTGTCGAAATATAAATTTCAGAATCTTACTGTTATAATTAATTGACACCGATGCTTCAATTTAATATGTTTAAATAAATATTCGACTTACATGTATAAAAAGTACTTATAATCATAGATTTAGATATATCCTGACTAAGTGAAATGCAAAATGTTGCACAGCATAATCAATAGAGTCGACAAAGTATCCGATAATAAAGGATTATCGAATTGAGGAACATAAAGTTTTGGGTTTTTTCTCTTATTTTACCCTAACTACGCCCACCCCTATACAATGTGATGTAAAAAAAAAAAACTATATGGGAGGTGGGCGTAGTTCCGATCAAATCACGTTTAATATCCTCAAGCAAAATTTAATATCCTCATTGATCTAAAAAATTTTGTATATTTCTAAAACAGAAATTTCTGTGGAAATACATATATAGTAATACATGTGTGCTATGGGTTTGTAACAATCATTGGGTTATTAATTTTAGGTGCACTTGGATAATATGGAAGAAGGTGGAAAGAATAAAAATTATAAAATAAAATTGTGTTAAAGAGTACGCAAAAAAAAAAAAAACGGAATGGACCAAGCTTCTTATGATCAATTGTGTTGTGTGTGTTGTGAAATGTTTGAACACAAATGATCGAGAACTGGACCTACATGCTTTATACCGACTCCGAACGGCTAATGTTCTCAAGGAAGCTTTTCATGGCAGTTTTTACTCTCTGAGGTTTGCCATTGTCTGCAGAGAGGTGACGGCCGAACAGAAAAATTAATTGAATTGAAAAAACTTTCTGTGATAGATGGGAATTGAACCAGGGTTCTCTGGCATATGGACCACGCACTCTTCCCACTACGCCACGACCGATAGTGTACGCAACTATGCTTTAAATTGTATAGGCAATTCATTTTTTTGAAGAACTATTTCAATGATTTTATTTAATTTAATAAATTGCCTTCAAAATTCTGTCAGTGAACGACCAAACCGGACGTGTAAAGCTTTTATAAGGACTGGCTGGTTTCTTTAAGAGTACTTCAAAATGTATGTTAACTAAATGCCAATGTGTGTTTGTTTTTTGTTTTTCTCTCATGTGTTAGAACAATGTTATTGTTTTTGTTGTCTTGCATTCATCAGGAAGGAGTTGTGAGCTCAACTTAATAGCGGATATTAAAGACCGGAAATCTTGCTGATGTATGCGGAAGTGGATACTGTTCAGTGAAAGGAATACTCACTTATAAGCTTTATTGATGTATGTATTTATATATTTTCAAATTATTGTTATTAACTTAGAATTTAAGAATTCGAGAATATAAGCTGAAAGTATTTGCACATTTGGTAATTATAATATATTTTTGAATGTGAAATATTTACTTAAGATTTAAATTTTTCTTGTACACCAATAAAGTCTTTATATCTCTTTTTTCATAATTGATTTTTGCAAAGGAAAATATGCTTTCATATATGGTAAGTAGGTAATAAATTTTATTTTGTACACATTGCTAATTATTTTGCTATATTTTCTATGTAAAGTTAGAAATAATGCCAATATAAAATTTTATAGAAATAAAAAGTTTCTCAAAATCTAAAAAAATCAGGTTAGTTATTTCATTTTAAACAATAAAAGTTCAAAGTTACTTAGTATCATGTTATGATGCAGCTTAAAGCTACTCAGTTTGCTCTAAAACCACAAAAATTTTGCCTATGAAAGAATGTTTTTCTCAAACACATACATGAGTAGCATTCATAGCTACTCGTATGAATGCCAAATTTGTATTCTTGTAACATATCAAAACAGATCAAAAAGGTTTTAAAATCCAAAAAGACAAAATATTTCCTAAAAATATTTGTTACAATTTGTGTCTCTGTAGAATGAATATGTATAATAGTTTGTATGCTGCTTTTATTATGTGGAAGTTTCGTTTGATCTTTTTTCTTAGTTTTTTATTTAAGTCATACAAGTTCTTACTGTGAACAAATAAAATACGAAAAGCATTAAAGTGTTTTATTTAACATTGATTTTTTTGTCTTAATTTTTTAATGAAATAACAGTTTGGAAATTTAAGTTTTATAAAATTATTGAAAATTTCTTGGGTAAATAAAAAAATAGTTGTTTTGCTTTGTAGGTATACCATTTAAGGCTAAGATGAAGTTTCGATTATGACATATTTTTATACAAGACAAAGAAAATGTTGGTAAATTGGATTGGTAATATTCGTATTTTTTCTCTTAGCAGCGGGGAAAAAAAACTAAAAGTTTTTTAAATTCTTTTTCTTTTTTGACTGTTTTCTACAAAAAAAGAAAACATATTTTTATTGATATAACTTTAAAAAATGTTTACTATACTTTTACTTAAATGGCGCCTATAACCGTAAGTCGGTTTCCGCCTGTTGTAAGAAATTGCGCCAGCCATTTTCGCGTGACTTTTGTTCGTCGAGAGAGGGCTCTGCTTCTCAATTGCCTGCTGAGCCCAAAGTAACACCTGTTGACAAGTGTTATACTTCGTTTTATCTCTCTACTGATATTGTTGGTGAATTTAATGCTGGAACTGAGATAAACGAAGTCCTTCATAACCTCGAAGGAGGTGGTGTCAACAGTGACGTGGGTGCCAATACGCTGGAACTGTTTGTTTGTTGACACCAGATATTTCGTCTTATCTGCGTTTACTGCAAGACCCATGCGACTCTACTCTTTTTCTAATTTGGAGAATGCTGCACTGACTTCGCGTGTGTTATGGCCAATGATATCAATATCATCGGCATACGCTAGCAGCATAACACTCTTATAGAATATTGTGCCGCTTTGTCTCAGATCAGCAGCTCTAATGATCTTCTCCATGATTAGGTTAAAAAAGTCGCACGATAAAGAATCACCTTGTCTGAAACCTCGTTTGGTAACAAATGGGGGGAGAGGTCCTTCCCGATTTTTACTGCACTGCTGGTGTTGCTCAGTGTCATCCTGCATAGACGGATTAATTTTGCAGGTATACCAAATTCAGACTTGGTGGAGTATAGATGATTCCTTATTAGACTGTCGAAAGCGTCTTTATAGTCGACAAAAAGGTGGTGGGTGTCGATTTGCTTCTCTATGGTCTTTTCCAAGATTTGTCCTAGTGTGAATATCTGTGAATACCTGAATACCTGGTAGATTTTCCAGGTCTGAAGCCACACTGATAAGGCCCAATCAGTGGGTTTACGATGGGCTTCAGTCTTTCACATAATACGCCAGACAGAACCACGGTAGTTGGCGCAAATAGTGGGATCGCCTTTCTTGTGGATTGGACAGAGTACACTGAGGTTCCAATCGTTTGGAATGCATTCTTCCAACCATATTCTGCATAGAAGCTCGTGAATGCATTTAAATAGAGCTTCGCCTCCGTTTTTAAACAGCTCAGCGGGTAGACCATCGGCTCCCGCGGCTTTGTTGTTCTAAAACCGTGTTATTGCTGTCAAGACTTCATTATAGTCGGGAAGCGGAACTTCAATGCTGTCATCCATAATTGGGGTTTCCGGGATATCATCTCTATTGCCGGGATTGTTGTCGTCATCGCCATTCAGAAGACTAGAGAAGTGTTCCCTCCATAACGCCAGTGTACTCTGGATATTTGTCACTAGATTCCCGTTTTCATCCTTGCAGAAAGAGGCCTTGGTTTTAGAGCCATCGGCCAGGTGTCTTATCTTTTCGAAAAACTTTCGGGCCTCGTTCCTGTCACCATACATCTCAATCCTCCCACACTCGCACTTTTCTGCCTCCCTTTTTTCCGCCTGAAAAGACGTCTCTCGTATTTCCTCTTCTCTATATCTCTACTCTAGTCTACTCTACTCTACTATATATCTCTACTCTATATCCTCTACTATACAGACATAAAAATACAAAAGGAAATGAACAATAAACTTATATTTCAACTAACTGACTTTGATCGTCTTGAACCTTTTTAAGTAGGGCTCTCCATTTTTGAGTATTTCGTGTACCAGTGCTACTCGGGTAGTTCGAATTACCCGGGCCCGGGTAGTTTCGGGTACTTCGGGTTCCCAGGTATTTCGAGCACACTCTTCCCATTCCACAATGTTCACAACACAAGAAAAAATATAAAAACAAACCAGACAAGCAGGGTAAGCGCCGAAACAGGCAGGTAAGCAGACAGGCGGAGACAGCAACCCTCTCTACAAATAAGTACAGCAGAGTGAAAACGAGAAGCATATCAGATCAGTGCGGCATAGTTTGCTATTGTTTTTTTTTCGGAATTCGTTTGTTATGAATACATCTCCACGAAAAAACATTTACCAACAACAACGCAAAACACGCACTGGCTCACTGACGCACTGGGTGAGCAACACTCACGCAAAGATCGAAGATACATAGATAGATTCCACAAAATGTGTATTGAATGCGAACAACAACGCATCAAAATGATTATTTTTTATCTATTTTACATGCCCAACAATTGGTAATTTCATCAATGCATAATTTTCGTTGTTTCAGTTATGCAAAATTTGTCACTAACAACAACAATATAGATGTACAAGAAAAAAAACAATCTTCTCTCTCGTTGCTTTGTTGTGTTTGCATGTTGTCATTTTTGTGTATTTATCATAATATATACACGTGCATTGATGCTTATTATGTGTGTGCAGTGGCGTAGTGAGGGGATGAAAGGGGGCCAAAACAATTTTCAAATGAATTAACCTATTTACGGCTTAGTTTTTCGCTATTTGTCTTATGATTTTTTACTTTTTGAAATTTTTTTTTTTTTTTTTGTTGTGTCAACAAAATTGCAAAAATCCATATTTAAAAAAATTTCAATAAAATTTCATTTAAATATTTTCTTAAACTATAACTTATACAGAAAGAAAAAAAAACTGTGCTATTATGTTTAATAATTTTGTCATAACGAATTTTTTTGCAAGAATTACGCTTTTTGAAAATATGGAGTATTTTTATGAAAAATGTACTCAAAAACCCAAAAATACTAATTTTGAAAAATCAAACAAGAAATAAAAAAAGGATAGTTTTGAGCTATTTTGTGCAAAAAATTTATAAAACCAAAAATCGGATAAAAAAGTTATAATTACTAGAACTTGACTGTTTTTAAAAAAATCCTTAAAGTGTCCCATTCTGGCATATCGAACATAGAAAAAATCATAAGAAATCAAAAAACATAGATTTAGTCTTAGTTTTTTCACAGTTATAGTCTTAAAAAAAATACTTCCATGGCATTAGAAGATATCTTTTATATTCGGATTTTCCAATTTTTTCTAATACAAAAAGAAAAATTACATTTTTCTCCAAAAGTAAAAAATCGAAACTCTGACAATCTAAGTCCGATAACTCATTTTAATGATAAATCAAATGAAAAGCTAAGTGCGTACCAGTTTTTAGAAAATGTGTGGTTAAAAAAATGTAATTTGTATTTGTTTGGAAAAACAGCACTATTTTCCATCTAAACCAAATTTTCAATAATGAGGTCGCTAGAGGCAAGTTTAAATATCAATATTTTTTATGAAAGTCTTAGAACTTATTTTTATATCATAAAGAAATAATCCAGAGCTATGCACATGTCAAATATATATAAATAAATAAGTGCCATTCTAATATATATAATAACGGTAATTTAAAGCAAATTTGAATTTTTATTATTTTTACAAAACATTCTTGTGTTTTTAAGGAATATACCTATATAGAAATGATATATATTAATTTTTTTCATTGTTTCCAAACACTATATAAGTATGTAAAATAGATAATATCTTTTGAACCAACTCTATTATATTACTAGTTTGTTTTCGGGTATATTTTTCGGGTTTTCGCTGGGTTGGGGCTCCAAAAATTTATTTTTTCTCTTGAGCGAGTTTTAATCGCCACGCCACTGTGTGTGTGTGTTTTGTCCAACGAAAACTAATAAACATAAAATGCATGCAATTTAAATTCCTCCTTGCGTTAAAACTGCGTTTAGAAAAAATTACCCTTCAAACATTAAAACAAATTCAACAAACACGCAAAATCAGCTGAGAGAAACCAGGACACAACAGTTTTCTCGCTGCACCTGCTTTGGTTTGCCTGCCGTCACTATGTGGACTTCGAGCAGATTTATATGAAACTGTACGAAGCCACTTTTGTCCCATTGGTGCATGACTGCCTGCCTGTCTGTCTGTTTCGACATTTACTCTGCGGGCGGCGTTAATCAGCTTCAATTTCAAATAAAAGCTAAACTAGTAATGGAGCTTCGGCAGGGTACCCGCGACCGTATTGAGGTCTATTCGAAATCTTAAGCCGTATATAAAATGTTTATGTATTATTTCCAAAAATATTTGTGTCATACGCTAAATTTTATTTAACCCTAAGCTGCCAGTGATCATTATGCTAAAGAACATATGTGCAAAATTTGATTGGTATGTGGAAATTAAATCCAACAGACCACGCTCCCGTTCAATTTCACCCAATTTTCTAGACTACTGACTGCTCATTATTCCAAAGAATATGGAAGAAGTCGGACAAACCGTACAGAAGGAGTTCGATATAAATTAAGGTGGGACGCCCCTGTTTAATTCCGCCCAATATATTAGACTAATCACTGCTCATTATTCCAAAGAATATATTTGCCAAATTTGGTTGGAATCAGAACAACTGTGTAGAAAGAGTTTGATTAAAATTAAATTTGACACGCCCCTTTTCCAATTCCACCCACTTTTGTAGGCTTAAAACTTTTCGTTATGATAAAGAATATAACGCACACTAGGTGACACTAGGTGATCGAAGGAAATCGGCAGATATCGTATAGTTACACCAGCTCATTACAGGTGTATTCGATTCTCCAGAACTTCTTTCTCACATAAATTTTAACACTAACCGTACAAGCAGTAAAAACGCTAGCAACTTAATTTATTTGCCGTTTAATAGAACAAATTATATGGCTACTGCTCCTTTAAGTCGCATGAGTTCCTTTGCTAACAATTGTAGCGTTTTTGATGTTAATTTGTCAAAAGGTCAACTCAAAAGTAGATTAAAATTAGTTGTGTAATTAGATCTATGTATACGCATGGTTAGTTGTTACGTCTTGTGTTGTCCCTGAGCCCAACCCATTTATTGGTGGGTAAATTTTTCCCACATTAACTTGTTTGTGGTCACGGGTATCCATAACATTGATATTTTTTTTTTCAATGATTACGGAGTAGTGGCTTTAGATGGGTTAATGCTGAGGAAGTGCAATAAAGCTGTAGTAGCTGAACTCTATTGTTATTGCATGTTACTAAATACAAAACAGTCACAACTCAAAATTAACAACTTTTTAATTTTTAATATAGAACTATTCGTAGTGATCATATACATTGACTGTAACACATCAAATACATTTTGTACACACATTCTTTCTCTATAGTTAAAAAAAAAGTTTTGTCTCATTGCTTTGTATGGAGTTCCTTCAAAAATAAAATTGTTTTTTGCTTTACCTAGAAATTTAAAAATTTTGAGTTGTGTCTGTTTTGTATTTAGTGTGCGCAATGTGTAAAATTTGGTTCAAATCGGAGAACGGTGTAGATGGAAATAGATTAAAACTAAACTAAAACTAAAGTGCGATGCCCCCTGCCCAGTACCGCCTTCTTTTATAAAGTAAAGTCTGATCCTTATCACAAATAATATATGTGCAAAATTTGGTGTAAGTCGGGCAAACGGTGTAGAGGCAGTTCGATTAGAGTTAAATTGACACGCCCCTTGTTCAATCCCACCCACTTTCGTAAGCTTAAAATACCTCGTTGTAGTAAAGAATATATGTGTGAAATTTGGTTGAAATCAAAGAAATGGTGTAAATGGAAATATATTAAAAATTAAGTGCCACACCCCACGTTTTGTACCCCCCCCTTTTATAAACTACCAACTGATTCTTAAGACTAATAATATGTGTGGAAAATTTGGTTGAAGCCAGACAAACGGTGAAGAGGGAGTTCGATTAGAGTTAAATTGACACGCCCCTTGTGCAATTGCTCTCACTTCTGTAGGCTTAAAATTTTTCATTATACTAAAAAATATATGTAAGAAATTTGGTTGAAATCGGGCAAAAGGTGTACATGGAGCTAGTTTAAAAATAAAGTGTCACACTCCCTGTCTAGTACCACCCAATTTTATAAACTTAAGACTCAAATTACCAAGGACAATATGTGCAAAATTTGGTTGATTTCAGACACACGGTGTTGAAGAAATTCGATTAATAGTAATATGCCACGCCCACTTTCTAAGTCTAAAGACTTCAAATTACGCCATATGTGTATATAGAATATATGTGTAAAATTTGTTATAGGTTGGATAAACGATATGTGTGGAATTTGGAAAACGAAAGGTTTTCTATTGTGATGACGTCACTTTGTATGGGAAGTAGTCGTGGTTTTCATCCGATTTTGCAGAATATCATAGAGATGGTTAATATTATATATCTGTAATTTGAGCAGATTTTTAAGAAATTTAACGGTTAATATAAAGTCACTTTGTATGGGAGTTAGGCGTGGTTTTCATCCGATTTGGCTCATTCTCGAATTTGATCTCCATTTTTTAGAAGGAAGCTTATATTTTGAATTTCATTGTGATAGCTTTGAAACTACGGTTGTAATCGGGTCCACAGACGGACAGACGGACACACGGAAATCAACTCAGGAGGTGATGCTGATCAAAAATATATATATTTTTCTATACCTGCCACGCCTCCTTCTTGGCGTGACAAACGGAATGACATAGTTAATATACCCCTTACGCAGTACGCGTTGGGGTACAAAAATATATAAGCATGCGCTTTAAATATTTGCATATTACCCCTTTTATTTCCAATCTTTTTAATTGAAACAGTGACTTGGTCGCTGTTAAGAGTAACAGTTACTTTAAAGTCGCTGTTAACATGTAACCAGCGACCAAAAAGTCGTTACTAAGCTCTTCTCTAATCCAAATAGTAAACTTTAAGATTTCATTCAATATCTACACGAAAAATTTTGTAAAATTAAGCTATTTCGGTTCAACGATATTGAAGTCTTATTATAAAAACTGGTTATCATTTTATATGATGCTTTAAATTTTTTCCTCTTCACTTAATCCAGGATAAGCTTTCCTGTAGGAAAAAAGACACAATTTCGATAGTATCGTTAGTGTAGATGTAGAATTTTTTGTTTGATATATTTGGTGGTGAATTTGTTTTTCTCGTTAATTTTTTTGTTGGTTGAAAATTAATATAATTAAATGATATGTTTAATAAATAGAAATAAATATTTCGGAAAAAGGTGTATATATTATTTTTTCTGCATCATAGATCTATACAATTTTAATTTATTTGATATTTAAATTTTGGCAAACAAAATTTATTTTTAATATGGAACAATTATGATAATAATATAATAAATTTTTCGAATTTATATTAATATTTATATAAATAAATACAAGCATATCAATAACAACAAAAACACAAGCAGTTACTGGGAAAGGTTGCGTTCGTTATAAGAACGCCAGCAGCAGCTGAAGCATCAATGCATGATTTTTCTCATACAAAAATGTGAGTTTTTTTGCTTTTATTTTAATATCTTGTGACTTTGTTAAAAAAGTGACAAAATCCAAAATTAAATATTCGTTTTATTGACACATATTTGATCTTTGTACAATGAATAATAAAGGCTGTAGGTATACCCCAAAATTTTCCCTAAAAACGTTAGCATAACCTCGAAAAATTTGCAAAAATAACCTCCATATAAACCGCTGTAAGACGTTATTCTACGCCAAAACAGTCTTTTAGTATTTTGCAAAAAAATTGAAATAGCTATCATAGTTTTATAACTCTGAGCGATGTTTCTATTTCTTTCGCATTCTTCAAGAAACACTTTTATTTAATGCTGTATATATTATCTCTCCGGGATTATTTTTGTGAAAACTTTAGCAGATTTTTGGAGTTGTTTGCAAGAAAGGAGATAAAAACTTAAAACCGAAAGTAGGACTGCCACCAAAGTGCCCAAAATAATAAAACGAACTTAAAATGTCTTTATTTTATATAGCTAATGAAGTGATTAAAATGATTTTCAGCCTTTTGTGAAGTAGTTTCAAGATAAATATAAGTTCTCTTAAAATAAATGTATAGAAAAATTGTTGATGTATATAAGAGTTCCTTAGTACACATATTGAATTCCATATCGTTTTTTCTCCTTCTCTGGCGACGGTATTAAATTAGTCCGAGCACAAGTAATTTCTAAAGTTGCACATATCTTGATGGTGATTTTTTAAGTATCTAAAAAGAGCCAAGTTCTATTTGGAAATACCATCTAAGATTTTACAATACTATACATAATTTGATTTGTTCTCAAGTTTTTGTTTTAAAATTCTTCGAAAGGTTCAGAATAGTTTTTGTATTCCTAGAATGTAAACACAAAAGTATTAAAAGCTATTCGAAGTTATCCAGAGAAAACAGTGTGAATCTGTATCTAAAATACTGTACAATGTACATCAATGCATTCCATCCAACTTTAACTTATTCTAAACGTAATTTTCCTACTAAGCCATTAGTTTTAATTTCTGCAAGAAACTCAGATCTTGCGGTAATGTGCACACAATTATTTTCAGCCATCTTTTGCTGCAAAATAATACAAAACATGAGTATTAACTACCGCGACTTGATTAAAGTGCAAGACCCAAAGAGAGAGAGACAGAGAGAAATAGAAATAATTAGAGCAGTTAAGTGCGATGTTGCAAAACTGGCGAATGCACTCAAAAGATCCACCGTAACCGGATGGAAAAAAGTTTGCTTATATCTAAGCGCGATGCTCTTGCAAGTGTAAAACAATGCACTGTGGTTAATTTTGATCCGTATTCTGCCCAAAATTCTTAAATAAATACAAAATTGTAAAATTTTAAATAGCGGATAATTTGAATTATAATCTTATATTATCAAACTTTTATATTACCCTAATGAAACTCAGTTTAAAAGGTGGCAAGACCGAGTCACTAATCTTGCAAAATACAGGGTGTCCCAGACTTGTCCGCAGAGAACAATAATACGGGGTTGGTTCCTCGTGATGAGACGAGAAAAAAATCTTGCAGGTGCGGGTGGTCGCAAATTCCCCTCTAGGGAGGTAGGAGGGACAAACAACAACAATAGGTGCCATTACGATTTAATCCAAAAGTGACAACCTCCACAGCGATTACCAAACTTAATAACTTTTTGAAAAGTAAACTAAATTTCCTTAAAGTAATAAGCACAAAGTTTTGCCATAAAGTTGCAACTAAAAATGTTATGAGCACTTAAATTAAAAAAATACGTTTTTTTTTTAAATTCGAATTTAGAGCAAATTTTCATTATTGAGTGCTTGACATGCCTGAGTTATAATGCTCTCCTACTCAGAGTATGCAGATATTGTTTTTTGTTGCGGTTTTGCAAATGGCAGTGCAATCCAGGACAGAAGAGAATACGAGGCTCGGTTTTTCAACAGGCAACTTATCTCAGCTAGAGTTATTAATGACACATTTAATAGGTGAAGAACATTTTACGTTCTTACGTTCTTACGTTACGGTGATCACGTTTTAAAAATTGGTCTAAAATCATATTTTTCAAAAACTTCTAATATTTTGTTAGTGCCTTGATCACATATAAAAGGTTTAATTTTTGGTACTCTTTATCTAACAGTTTGGAAACAGTTGGCAATCTTTTACTGGCAAAAATAAAATTGCATATTGTTAGTGATAGATAAATAATCACCAATTCTTATCAGGCCCGTAGCCAGGATTTACCCAAGGGGGGGTTTTCATAAAAAAATATATCGAAATTTTCTGATATCGATGAATAAAAGGAATTTAGTATAAAACTTGCTTTTATTTATTGTTATATGTTTGCACTAAGTCTTCTCTTTTTTTTGCCAATTCTGCCAATACATTATCCTCTGTGACTTTGCATTATCTATCTATGCAAATTCCTTTGAAACGATATTTCCGTAAGCGTCTTATTATAGTATTCTAACAATTTACCTACAAGCTGCTATCGGGTTAAAATTCTGTAGAAGCAATGTTTACCTTTAGGCCACTTGTGAACTACTAAAAAAACTATCACGATAAGAAGACTAACATTTTCTTATAAGTAAATCCGTAACCTATTCCTAAACTTTAACAGATCACTAAGCAAAATTCTTAATTTAATTGACGTTTTCGACAACATTCAAAAGGTTTAAAAACTCTGTTTTTAAAAGTTTTGCTAAAAAAAACTTACAATAAGCTCCGATTTTCAATTTGGAGTAAGCTTACAAATGCCAACGGTTGAACCAAGACTGCTTAAATCGTAGATTACGCGAACCACTGACAGGAAAATCAAAAGCTTGGAGGAAGGAAGGGGGATTTTAAATATTTTGAAAACTTGAAATGAAATAAAATTCGAAATATCGTTGCTTCCACCTTTATGTACTGCCGAAGTCGAAGCCAGTTCCGATGTATCAAACGAAATTTCTGTTTCTAAAACAACTTCTACAATTATACACACAAAACGCACAAACTTAGAATTGCTTACATTAAAAGTGAAATATTCTTAATAACACTGCTTATACGACCGCTTTTAACATTACTGCAATACTACCACCTCCTGCAACTGCCGGTTCCAAAGGCAGTTCTGAACACTTTTCAGGCTCTAAAGATTCTTGAACGCTTTCTACAATGCAAACGAAATACTATATTACATTTTTTTGATTTAGCTAAAATCGTAGCCATTAAATAATTATAATATAGAATGGACACCGCACACATTGACCACTACACCATTCTGGCAGCGCTGCAATCGGTTGGTACATCAGCAAAGTAGTTGTAATATCGCTTAGACTTCAGCGGTGGCATCTTCTTTTTATAATTACTCGTATTTAATTTGACATTGGATCAAAGTATTAAAGAATATTAAGAAGTCGCCATAATAAGGACGTTAATTGATAAAAGAAAAAAATTCCTTAAAAACAAAGATTTGCTGTCCTCCTTTCTAGCCTTTTTTAATAGCGGTTTCTTCAGCTAATTAAGTGGAATTGTTTTAGTATTTTGGCACAATAAAATAATTAATAGAATAATACTAACACAAGTGGATTAAATTTTAGAAAACCTCAATTAAACACGTTACCCAGAGACTTAGTTGGAAAATGAAACAAAATGAAAATTAAATGTTTACACAAATAGATTTTTATTAATATGTTCTTTTTTAATTAATATGTTTTTTAACAAAAAACTACCACTACTACCACTATAATACAATACAATTCTTTAACTGTGGCAATTTTCTTTTCAAGGAGGGTTTAGTTTAACGTTTTGTAATAAAGCTCAAGATGTGGGTTTTTTGACTTAATGAGTATGCCTTGACTGCCAATTTTGCGTCTTCCTTTGGTTCGACATAGTGCAATTTCTGTGTTCCCTTTTCCAAAGAAGCACAATTTCCAAATCGTTCTACCAAATATTCAGCCGCTTTCTTATAACCATCCTTATTTTTGTACATAGCAGTTATGTTGGAAAAACATTCATCTTGCACAGCACACTCATATACCTGTAATACTGTACTAATTTGTGTCTCTGACGTTATTTGGAGAATGTCTTTTCGGGCTTTCCTCTTAAAAACGCCTCCAGCTCCATTGCAAGGAACTTTTTCATCAGCCATAGCATGGAAATGCTTCACTGCAGAGCGATCAAAGTCTTGTTGGTAATAATAAATCGTGGAAAAACTTTTGACGTTTTTGAATTGTTGCGTTGAAAAATTGTGAATAAATTCTTTAGAGGAATCTTGCACGGTTTCTAAAGCCGCTATAGGAGTTGATATCCACCGCTTGTAATCATTTTTTAAATTAAGTATTTTCGAAATATTTCTTCCAACATTTCTTCGAATGGCTTACTCTTCGTTTAGACAGGACACTCGCTAAAAAAGCATTGCTCATGTTTGAGCGCGCACAGTGGTCAGGCTCTTGCAGTGGGCAGCGATCTCAAAACCGAGGCGATTGAACATTTTTAATCATATATCCAAAACTATTAAAGTTACCATTCTGAAATTTCATACAGGTATTCTTGATGCCTTTATAATAATTCAAGTGAAAGTATGAACAAATTGGAGATGGTTCTTTTCAAGGCAATTCAATTTGCTTACACAAATTGCTGATACCTGTAGATACTTTACATAAATATATATACAATTTTAATTTAATGTACTATTTTATACGAATTAAATGGAATGACCCACATATCTTAAAGTTAGTCGAAATTTTAAATTTTAGCAAGCAATATATATTTTTAATATGAAATAAATATAATTGCAATATAATGAATATTCCAAATTTATTATATTTAAAAAATATATATGGATTTTCCATAGCACAACGACTATGCGCAGTCTCTGCATATGTAATCCTACGTAGTAGTAATACAATATTGTGTACTACCTATAGGAACAAACTAACTTGTTTTTAAGAACAACTAATTAAAAAAGTAATTTAGAATAATCTAGTATATGAACTACTTTGAATTATATTAAGGCGGCAACTACTCTGATTTTGGCATGTTTTATTTGCAAATTTTTATTAGATTACAAGTTTATATATATATTTAACCATGTTTTTTCATCAAATATTATTAACTTTAGGCTTCACTAACATTTTGTTTCAAAAAGACATATTTTTTTATTTACGACATTGAACTGCAAGACAGACTTGGTAAACACACTTTAAAACTGATCAAACCCCGGTGAAACGCCTGTGAAAAGCCTCATAACTCTGTGAAACAATTTAAAATTCTTTATTATTTAAGATATTCAAATTACAAACTGGTAGTGTTTAGCAAACATTGCAGAATTTGGACTTTGTACGGAAATTGATGCATTGCTTAACCATTCAGCAAATACCTCATCGCTTCATGATTTATGTATTTATTTTTTTTCAAAACAGTCAAATAAATGATCTCTTTGATGCATAGAAATTTAAAATTTGTATGCTTTTAAATTCATCTTCAGTATGTGGAATATTAAATACTTTTCAATTGGTTATTTTAAAGTAATTAAAAAATAGTTTAAATGTAACTAATTTAACAATTAGTTGAAAATATATGCAGACGAAAGTCAATTGACTTATTTAGCGGACATCACCATACAAAATATGTTAGTTCGTTCTATGGAAAAAAGTCAGAATTTCAACTAGTTGTGTTTGACTAAAAAACTACTTTTTCAACTACTTTTAAATTAGTTGATTTTCCTACAGGGTATATACTGTCTCTGTAGCTACATACATCTGTAAATATTTGTAAAAAAGATTCGCTTCAACAATCGACACAATGTTGAGTTCGTGATCTGGGTACGTACCAAACCAACAACAACAAAAACAATATAAGCAGCTACTGAAGCATTTTATGCACTATTTTTCTCATACGAAAAGGACAATTTTTCTTCTTAGACATTTTTATTTTGTAACTTTATGAAAGAAGTTTATTACATCAATGATTAGATATTCCTTTCATTCGGTATGTAGCTATTATTTTGTCATATATTATTTTTGTATTATGAATTTTAAAGGCTGTGAAAAAGTGAAAAAGTGAACCAATACATTACATGCTCTTGAAAAAATTTCCGAAGAAAACCCCCATACAAACCGCTTTGCGACACGTTATTCTACCTCAAAATTTATGTTTTCATTCAATATTTTTACATTATGATAAATTGTTTTATATGTCAGTATACAATAAACGTTTTCATGACATCTGCTTGATCTCTACATACATTGCCTTGTTTTTGGGTGGACGTGTTTGCTGCAGTAAGCAGTAAATTGTTATTATTTTTAATAGCCTCTCTCAATTCCAAAGCGTCTCTCTTATCACCCGATCCGATTCTTGATGAAATTATACTTTGGAGCGCCTAGCTCTCGCTCTTGGTGGCAGTGTTTTTCACTTTTTATTCCGAACATTTTTTTGCCTTTCAGCCACTCACCAAATTTTGCAATGAACGTTTTGACGCTGTCACTATTATTTGTACATTCTTAAGATATAGATTTGGATATTTTCTTAGATTTTGTTTTCAAAACCTCTTTCTCCTTTTCTGATAGATCATCTGACCTTAATTCCTTTGACAATATGTTACTTCACAGGAAAACATTGTACAAACATTTTTATAATCCTTTAAAATTGTCTATAAAAAAATAGATTATTTGGTGTTAGTAGGGTCACTTCAAGCGTGCGGAAAAACTTTTAATTTCATATATGTACAAACAATAGAAAAAAAACAATTTCAAACATGTTCCTCCAGGTGTATCAACATTGCATAAACATTAGCAATGTAACCTTTTGCAATACATTGAAATTGACATTTTGATTAGACAAATACCTTATTTTCACCATAGTGCAATGTTGCAGAATATTGTCGCAGCCAGCAGAGTCTTTCAGCTCATCGTTGTAGTCCGTCCTAACAACATATTTAGCTGCTGATGACGCAGATGACTGCGTTTTTATGCTGAAGAGATGATGTTGCATACTTTTGGATGCCAGCATCGTTAAAATAGCAGCAGCTGCGCTTCAACAGCTGGTTGCCATTTCATTGTAAGATGGTTTGAGTGTGTGATGTGTGTACGTTAATGTGAATTGCGCAAATGTGCATGTGTGTGCTTTTGTGTAAATGACACCTTAACTGTACACACACTCACCTTTACCTATTCGCATGCAATTCAGGTGCCAGCTAATGCTGTTGCCCTCGTTTCGAATGCTGCTGCAATTAACTGTTGCACTTACTTGTAATGCGTGTAGTTATTGTTATTTTTTTTGGCCTCTGCTGTTGCCGATTTAGTTATCTTGCCCCACTAGCTGGTGCTGTAGCCGCAAATCTAACATTATGTTGCTTATCAGCATTACAAGTAGCCTTTTTTATGGTTTTCTATATGTGTTTATATTTGTTTAGAGTAAAAAAAGGTCTAACCCAATAAACAAAATGATTCACTAATGTTATCGTTTACGAATCGCACAGTAGCGATTCATTTATAATATCGCGAGCGGGAGAAATTCCTCTTTCGTGAATGAATCGTCAAAACCGAAAAAAAGCAATTCGTTAACGAGTCGCCAAAACTATTATAAGCAATTCGTTAACGAGTCGCCAAAACTATAAAAAGCAATTCTTTAACGAGTTTCCAAAACTAAAAGAAGCAATTCGATAACGAATCATATAAATCAAATAAAAAATAAGAAATAAAATATAAAAAAAAAAAATAAAAACTAATTTCAAGCTTACCACGTCAAGAATCGAAATCACGTCTATTGAATGCTTGTCCGGCACCTTACCCACTCAGCTATTTCAGATGCTGAATATATCTTGCTTAATTTGCTTGTTAATAAAAGCCAGCATTCGTGGACATGGGTTCGAACCCCAACTTGGTACAAAAAAGATTTATTTTTTTGTTGTTTTTTTCTGTTATCTGGCTTTTCAAATGTTTGAAATTATTTTTTTTATCATTTTTTGGCAAACTTTTTTTCGGCTTCGTTATACATTCGTCAAAACCGAAAAAAGCAATTCGTTAACGAGTCGCCAAAACTATGAAAAAGCAATTCGTTAACGAGTCGCCAAAACTAATAAAAGCAATTCGTTAACGAGTCGCCAAAAACTATAAAAAGCAAAATATAAAAATATAAAAAGCAATTTGTTAACGAGAACTTATTCATATGAAAATCTTGAACAAGTTATAAGTGGAAATTATTTATATGAAGAATAAGCACGAAATAACATAACAGAAGAAAAAATATTTCACAAAATTTTTTCATATAAAAATTTATGAAAATTTATATTTTAGTCTTTTTTCACTTAAAATTCAAAAAAAAAAAACATAAAATTTAAAAAACAAAAATATTCGCTTAAATGGCGTATTAAGAATAGAAAGTAAGTAAAAAATTCTTTTTTTTTTTAAAAAATTTGTATATTGAAAAGTCGGAAAAAATTGTTTTTTTTTTGAAGTCGGTATAAAACTATTCGAAAACTTAAAAAAAAACGATTCACAAGAGATTCGTTATCGAATCACCCCTCGCCACAATGTTTATTGGGAAGTTATAAAAGACAAGTCAATAAACTTGTATACTCGTATATGTAGTTGTGTTGTTAACATTGAGGAAAAGATATCATGTATTGAGGAATTGGTAACATGTTAAAAATATAAATTATCGGTTCTTTTATAAGAAATTACAAAAAAAAAATTTAACTACTTTATGATTTGGTTACCTGTTATAGTTACTTAAATCTTTCTTTATAAATTGTTTAAATATTTTTTATTGTAAGCAAGAGTATTTTTTTTTTTTAAGCATTGCTTTATTAAAAATATTTTGATAAAAAGCTTTATAAATCATAAATTGAAAGGTAAATGAATAAAAATTGTAATTATATTGTTGGGGGTTGAGAAAATAAGGGTGCTAATAAATAAATTTTGTTTAATCATAAGGTTGATAAATCATTTGCATTTACATTTACATTTAAAAAAGAATATTTAGGGATTGAAGAAATGTCGATCTTTGTATTTTTAAAATCAAGAATTAATCAAGTAATAATAAAGTTTTAAACGTTAAGGAAAAGTATGGTCTTTAGTCTTTAATGAAATGGTATGATTCATTGTTTGTCAAGATTTTTTTTAGTTAAAGTATTGAAAAATATTTCATTAATTTATAGGTTTGTATACAAATTTTAAGAAGAGGTTTAATCAATAAATGTAAAAAAAAAATGGTCAGACTTTGCAATGAAATCAGTAATTTAGTTGAATAAACATTACAGAGTTATATAAAGGGAAAATAAATCTTATGTTCAAGATAGTTATTGTCAAGATAGTATTAGTTGATCTCTTTTGTATTAGGCGTACATTTGAGCGAAATAAGTACAAAATTGATCGAAGTGGTCAATCTTTTGGTAAATTGTTCAGATAGTGGTAACTAAATTAGGCATTTAGTAGACTTAACATTGTACAGAAAAAAAACGGAAAAATGAGTCTTTAAAGTTTTACGGTAACTATTCATATTGAATTTTAAGGCCAGGATAGTAGTAGTTGATTTATTTTGTATTAGAGGTATATTTGGGAAAAATTAGTACAAAGTCGATGGTTGTTGAGATGGTAAAGACAAGTTTAGATGAAAGTGGTTAGTCTTCTAAAAAATTGCGCAGATAACTAGTGATAACTAGGGATTTAAAAGACTTAGCATTGTAGAGTAAAATAGCTGGAAAAACAAGGTATAAAGTTTTACAGTCGCTTTTCTTATGAAATGTTATTGAAATGTTATGCTATTGTTAAGATAGTAATAGTGGATTTTCCTTATATTATGGGTGCATAAGTTAACAAAATTTTATAAAAACTGCAAAAAATGTTCGGATTGGCCAAAAAAGCTATTTTGTTGTCTTTTTTTTTTTTTTTTTTGATAACTTTATTTCTATTCCAAAAATCAGAAACATTGATTTGAGTTGAGCTTATATCCCAACTCGAGTTGAAAATAAACCATCGACATTATTGGGAAGCATTTGTCTTCATGATTCTAAACTGCCTTTTTTAAAGTGATTTCTTGAATCATTATGAAAGGAATTCTTTCACCATGCTTTAATACCATCAATAAGAATTGATTTGGTTACTGAAGTTTCAGCTTAAGCCATCATACCCTCTGTCCGCATCTGTAATTTGCTAATATTTTTCATTGAGTGAAAGAAAAAAAATTCCTCCTACTACTGTTAGACGTGTCTATTGCTAAGTATATAAATGCAGTCAATAATAATAACAACAACAACTTAGTAATGAAAGAAGGCTTAAGAAACTCAAAAAATGCTGTCTCATAATTATAACCGCATTAATGAAAAGCAGATGTTTCTTGCAAAAACAATATTTATTTTTTATTTTTAGTAATGCGTAGTACTTCCTCGTTTTTGAATAAGTTCAAAAATCCTATTTTCCATCGAGCCGTATAAATTTAAAATTTCTTGTTGGCTGAAAGCGTTCCAAGCGCTTAAGATTGATTGCCGCAACTCATTAATGGTGGAATATTGGGTGTTGCCGCCAAAAACAGCACGAACCAGAGCTGCCCAAACATTCTCCATAATGTTGAGGTCTGGAGATAATGAAGGCCATTGCAAAACCGTTATATTTCGTTGTGTAAACCACTCAAGAGTTCGTCGTGATGCATGACAAGCAGCATTATCTTGCTGAAAAATAAGATTTTCACTTCTCATTTCTTCCAGAAATGGAAAGAGTTTATCGTGCAGAATACCAATGTATTCTTCTGAGTTCATCCGGGTGGAGGGGAAGTGCAGGTTAAGTTTTCCTTGTTTACTAACAGCTCCCCACACCATTAGTGACCCACCGCCCAAATTCCGCTTAGAAAAATACCTCGGTTCCAGTCGCAAATCTCTCCAATATCCTTTAAACCCATCTGGACCATCAAGGTTAAATTTCTTTTCGTTGGAAAAAATTACCTTCAAAGGAAAAAAGTAAAAAACATAGTTCAAGAATGGAATAAGAATATTGATATTATAAACCTGGTTCCAGTTGCGTCCCAAATTATTTCGTGCAAGCTCCATCCTTTTATTTTTGTGGACTTGAGTGAGTCGGGGTGCTGGCTTCATCTTGGCAAACTTTGTAGTACCCGATCTCTTTAAAACGCGGTGAATGTGTTTCTTGACACCTCAAGGCTGAGCTGTGTTTTAATATCACGTAAGCTTTTGACGGCATTTCGTGCTAACCGTAAAATTCGCCGTTCATGACGATGATTTAAAATTCTCTTTTTGCCACGCTTTTTATTATTTTTGCCATATTTTTCTTAATTTTTTAAAAAATTGCGTACCACCCGGTCACTTCGTCCGATTTTCCGTCCCATTTCCGCAAAGTGCACTTTTCCGCGAAAAAGCTAAAATTTTGCCTTTTTTAACATTCGAGAGTTGCTTTCCACGTGGCATTTTGCGAAAAAATAAAAAAGAATTAACCTGATTAATCGTATCGTCAAAAACCTGTGATGACTCTGATTGCGGTTATAATTATGAGACAGAATTTTTTCAATTGCTTAAGCCTTCTCTCATTACTAAGTTGTTGTTGTTATTATTATTGACTGCATTTATATACTTAGCAATAGACACGTCTAACAGTAGTAGTAGGAATTCTTTTTCTTTCACCCAACGAAAAATATTAGCAAATTACAGATGCGGTTATAATATTGGGACAGAGTGTATATTTATAGGAAATATACAATGAAGTGAAGTTGACACAATTTATAAATACAAAGGCTGGTTTTGACGGTTTGGTTTTTAAGTGTTGGTTGTTCTTAACAAACATCTTCTGCTCTGAAGAGTAATTCGATTCGAAGTAAGGTACCACACCCTTTCACTACCGCCCACATTCCTAGGCTTGCAACTGCTTATTATACAAAAAAATATATGCAAGCAAATTAGTTAAGGCCGAAAAAATTCTGTAGAAGGAGCTGGAATAAAATTGGAGTACCACGCCTGTTGTATTATCCCGCCGACTGTTTTTTAACTACAGACTACTCATTATACCAAAGGATATGTGCGCAAAATTTGGTTGAAGTCGGATGAATGGTGTAGATGGAATTCGATGCAAATTAAAGTGCCACTATCATTATACTAAAAACCTTTCATTATACTAAAGAGTATATGTGCAAAATTTGGTTTAAATCAGAAAAATGGTATAGGAGTTCAATTAGAATTAAAATGGCATGATAAAATTGCATAGGCATAGCCAGGATTATGTTCAGTATCAGGATTCTGAAATAGTTAACGATAATCATAGTTGTCGTTATCGATCATTCTGCATGCACAGTTTCGTAGTAAATGACAGTTTTCGCTGCGACAATCGTCGTTAAGGCGTGACTGATAAATGCATAAAAAATATGTCAGCCGTAAGTCTGTAATAAAAAATAAATTAAGTTCAATAAATATTAATAAATTCTATGCTTTTTAGTTACAAGAAGAAATGCTTCAATTTATTTATTTATTTAATTTTTTTATTTATGATAACATAAACAGATTAGGACATTAAGATAAAATCTATATCTGTCTATATCCATATCTATCTATATCTATATCTATATCTATATCTATATCTATATCTATATCTATATCTATATCTATATCTATATCTATATCTATATCTATATCTATATCTATATCTATATCTATATCTATATCTATATCTATATCTATATCTATATCTATATCTATATCTATATCTATATCTATATCTATATCTATATCTATATCTATATCTATATCTATATCTATATCTATATCTATATCTATATCTATATCTATATCTATATCTATATCTATATCTATATCTATATCTATATCTATATCTATATCTATATCTATATCTATATCTATATCTATATCTATATCTATATCTATATCTATATCTATATCTATATCTATATCTATATCTATATCTATATCTATATCTATATCTATATCTATATCTATATCTATATCTATATCTATATCTATATCAAATGTGGCCTGCTAGTAATCTGATAAAACTGCCCTAACGGCAAGTTATGCATGCTCCTTCAGTTTGTCTAAATATAAAAAGACTAAACGTAGCGTTAAAAACCTTAACTTTATTATTAAAAGAAGGTATAAATACTGAACTTTATAATACATTTCATCAGCAACTAAAATTGGAATTTATGAGAAAAAAAAATTAATTAATCTGAGTTATTAGAGGGAAAGAAAGCAGACTGACGAACAAAAATGGTAGGAGAGAAAAGAAAGACATGGCAAATCATTTAACTTTTATAATTTAGATGAGTTAGACACATTACAAATATTTATTACACTTGATAGTAATTTGAGAGTTCCTTCTTGAAAATATTAATGTTACTCTTATTTAAAATACAAGTCGGGAGTTTCAGAGCCTGATTGCATATGTATAGAATTGGCGATCGGATTTTAAAGACACATGTCTAAACTGAACAAGTTGACTCATAGTTAGTTCTCTTTAAGCTAAAAATACATCTGGTGATGGTGCTAAATAACACTTTAAGCTTTTGTTTACTTTCTGAATCACAGTTTGTGAATAATTCGCTGCCAGAAAGTAGAGTGAGAATAAGATAAGATTTTCCCAGCATCATTTTAATTTTGAAAGGTGTGAAAAACTGCGTCGCCCACAGAGATCGTTACATACCATACCCTGTGGTACGCCTCTCGTCACGGGGAGTAAATCAGAAAATTTATTGTGTATAGAAAAAGGAAGATAAACTGTCTCAAATTTACTGTGTAAGTATCAAAGGAAGATAAACTGTCTGAAATCTATTCGTAAGATATGAGTCTAGCAGTTTAACAGCAGTCGAAGAAAAATTGTATAGATTTAAGAGTTTTGTGCACAGAATTTTATGATCCACTGAGTCAAAGGCTTTAGAGCAGTGATGGGCAAACTAACAAAAAACATGCATACTGCCCGAGAGAGTGCGGTTGTTCTACTTCAATTTTTTTTTTGTACTTAAAACACATTCGTGAAAAGTTGAGCAGCGATGTATTGCGTTCTTAATGCTTAACGTCAACTGACATCAGTTGAATAGCAAAATTACGCTCACAGCTTCTCATAAGCACATGTGCACATGCACATTTGCATAGGAAATTCGAAAATTCCCTTCACTGCTTTAAGGGCCCTATAGACGACCAACTAATCGCAAAACTGGTTGATAAACTGGTTGCTGGTTGTTGAAAACAAGTCGTGTGTAGATGAGTTGAGGTGTTATTTTCAGTTTTTCAACCAGTTGGCAAAAAGTTGGCAAAAATTAAAAAATTTTTATTTTTTGCGATTTCACATCAACCAGTTCTTCAACTGGTGATGTGTTTGTGTTGCTGTCTAAGGCCTGACTGTCGTTCTGAAATAATTTTATTAACTACCAAAAATGTCTTTATTTGTTTTGCCATGCGTTTCTTAATTTAATACTAAAAGTTTTATTTTTGTAATGTTCAGAGGGAGTTAGCTGTTCTCCCCTTCCCTACCCTCGCTGCGCCCATGGCCTCTTGTCTAATCCCAACCACTTTTTGCTGACAACAGACTGCTCACTGCATCAAATATTATATGCAAAATTTGGTTGATGTACAGACACGATAAAATGAAGCTTTATATATTTAGCACCGACACAACAAATTTCGCTCCCAAAACATGTACAACTTAGAAGTTATAATGATTTCTGAAGAGTGGGCGTAGTTATACGGTGACCACGCCCATTTTTAGTGCAGTTGCCGACAATAACCATGTAAACTAAATTACATAACTTTTGTCTAGTACAATCAAAACCTGCTGAAATATAGAATTGTTATTGGTTTATTTGCGTTGAAAGAGGGTGTGACAACTTCTCTAGCCAATTTTTTTTTACAAGTATTCAAATCCAACGAAACAACTTATCCTTGTGTTAGATACAGTATTCTTAAGAAAAATTAATGTATGAAAAATAAAATTTTTTTGAAGATTTTGCAGTAGTTGGCACATTTAAGCACTACCAACTTCAGTATTATAATAAAGACCAGAATTTTAATATACTTAATTATTTGCAACAAATTCTTTTAACAAATAATAGATCCTTCTGAAATCTTTAACAAAAGCTTTTAAAACACATTTTATACTAAACTCATTTCGGATTTTTCGCATGCAAGTAGCAGTTGCTTTGAAGGGAAAACTTTTAAAAGCTTTGCTCATTTATATGAAAGCATACAACTGGTTTACTTTTTGTTTAAGCCAAAAGCAACTAACAGTGACAACCAAAGTCGACAACTTTGGCCAAAGCCAAATAACTAAACTGTATTATGACTTCCTTCCTTCCTTCCTTTATTCCTTCCATCCTTCCGTGGATGCCGCCCACAAATGATGAGTGCAGTGATGCGCTTTTAAAGTTGCACTCGCTGCTGACCTTAATCACCCCATTAAATAATTACTCATAATTATTTACACACGCCCACCTAACGGCTTAGCGTTCTAATCCCTCGGCAGTTACCTCAGTCCTAAGCTGTTTCACTCCTTCGTAACTCCTATTTTGAACTTTATCCTCTTGCCCAATATTGCCCCTATTATATAATATTTGCTTATAACAGTGCATATCTTTAGGCGCCATATTTATGTGTACATTTGATGCTTGCTGCCAAGTTATGCATGAGTATGTGTGTACAGGGCGCCCTTGCATAGCCACCAATGCTGGCCTGAAAACTTTGTTGGCCTAGGCAAAAGTTATTCTGCAACTTTGGCTGCCGCATCTGTTGGCTTCCTTTTGGAGTTATTTATTTTTTGTTTTTCTTTTCGTTTTGTGTATATTGTCTATTTGGCGCCAAAAATTAAACCATTTTCTTCACTCCATTCCCGCTGCTTACCGTTTGAGCTGATAAAATGTTTATTTGAGTTTGTTGTTGTTGCTTCTGCTGCTATGCAGCTAAATTTTCGCCAAAGCAAAAGTTTTGCTCGCTGCCAATGCTCTCGCCATCGCCACTAGAGGCGCATTAAAACGGAAGCGGATGTAAACTATCGGATATTGGTAAAATAAACAAATGCGACCCTTGAGCCCTGATCCTGCATCGCTTCTTAAGGTATGTCTGTCGCTATGTTAGTGCAAGTTTGTGTGTTTAACACCACAACGACAGCTGCTGTTAGGCATTTAAAGTCAAAGTGCGAATTTTATTGGTAAGGAAGTCGTTAGTTAATTTTTTTTTTGGTCAAAGTTTAAATCTTCAATTTTTCAATGTGGCGATATTTTAAGAAATTATTTCAAATATAACAGCTATATAAAAGCCGAGCCTTCATTTAATAACCAGCAATAAGATGACAATTTTAAAAACTATTTGTGTGTATTTAGTGTGAAAACTCCTTCTAAATTTTATTTTAATCGATAGTCAAATATTAGAAGAAAAAATAAAGAAAGCTGGTTTTGACAGATACAACTGATCGAACAGATTTTGAGTTGAATTAATCGAATTAATTGAGTTTAATCATTACCGCAGAACATCGAACAAATTTAGGGAAATGTGAGGGAAATGTAAGCTCCTGCAAAAATACTTGAATTACTTATTTTTGCCGCAAACAGAAACGAAATTCATTGATTTGAATGAATAAGTCATTGACTTAAGGAATAAATTCTGTGACTCAAAGGACAAATTCTTTAAGTTTCATTTGTTTTTAATTTTTGTAAGAATCTGCGTTCACTAAAAATTATCTATTATATTTCTTGTTACTTCATATGTTAACACATTCATTGACTTAAAAACGCATTTTATTAAAATATAGGAGCTTGTTCTTATACCCAAGGAACTTATTCTTTGCACTGATGTCCTTTTCAATTAAAGATTTGTTCTTCAACCAAAAAATTCATTCATTAAGTTAAAGAAAACTTAATTGATTAAATCATTGATTTAAGAAAAAATCTCCGATCTCACATTGAGTCCGCTGATGAGTTGGGTAAGCGAATAATAATTTCTTAATTTTTTTTTTTAAAAGATCTCTTTTATTGGAAAAAACTAATAACTTTTTTTTATAAAGTATAGCATGTAGAATGCTTGTTAAAACTTTTAGATCAATATCTTATCACTAGAGTGGAGTGAAATGTATGGAGCCAAAAAATCTTCAAGGGTTTTACGCATTTTTGGATAGTCCTCATCAAAACAATATTTTCTGTATCTTTAGTTTTTTTCTGCGACATAACTTTTGACTATGCCCAAGCACTTATATGTTTCAACGACTAGAGTTTTTTTTTTTGTTTTTAATCAAAAATTTAAAAAAATAATGTTGATGGAAGCCTGTTAATTGAGGCATAACTAAGAACCTATCAAGAGTTTACTATGGCACCATGCACGCGCAACAAGATAAAGGCTTTCTGAAACTGGAGATAAAATAGAAGACATTATAGAGAAAGTTCTATGCCATAACCAAGCTACGGAACGACTTATTAAAGTTGTGTCGGAGGCGTCTAAGGCCACAGCAAGTTAAAAAAGTCGAGAGGGCCAAATTGCTGTTACGTTGTCCGCATGGAAAAATCGGACGAAATTCGATACAAAACGAGGATTTCGATAAACATTAATAAAACTTTACATTCGATAGCAAAAAAATTACATCTCAAAAAATAGTTTGTGTTTCTGTTAAGTATGTAAATTTAATATTAAAACATCTGCTTACAGTATAATATTTCTACTTTGCGCAGTTTACACATATATATGGGCTATTCACAGTTTAAGTACGCAGGCCTGTTTAATTTACAATTTGTTATTTTACGCCAACTTACGTAAGCGTATTTTTCTTTGTTGTTGTTTTGCATGCAAACGAAAATACGCAAACATGCGTAAATAAAAGTAGCCCTTGGACGTGTTTTGTGTCTCTTTTTTTTATGCCCTATCACTATGCCCTATACAGTATTGCAAAATCATTGAATACGGCAAACACATACTGAGGTGCTCACAGCTGCAAAAAAAAAACAAATGCTTTAAATACGCTTTGTTAGTTTACGTTTAAACTGTGAATAGCCCAATAGTCTTATAGGTGGGCATAATTGATATAACGTTGAAAATTCATAGGATATTTTTGGAGATAATTATATGATCTAAAATTTTGTTCTAAGCATATTTTTTATCTGACAAAGAGGAGCGGAGATTTACCATTTTTAGTGATCTTTGAATCCTTTTATCTTGTTGCGCGTACATGGTACCATAGTAAACTCTTGATAGGTTCTTAGTTAACAGGCTTGCATCAAAAAATGTAGACATACTTTTTTAAATTTTTGATTAAAAATTAACACTCTAGTAGGTGAAACATGTAAATGCTCGTGCACAGTCAAAAGTTATGTCACAGAAGAAAACTAAAGACGCAGAAAATATTGTTTTGATGAGGACTATTCAAAAATGCGTGAAGCCCTTGGGGTTAAAAATTCGTTCCACTCTAATATACACTGTAATAAATTTTGGCTAGAAATTTTAATTACAAATTAAAATAAATTTTTATACATTTAGGCTTACATATAAGACCACACCAAAATTTAATACAAGCCAAATAATAAAATTAATTTTTTACTACGAGTTTGTATAAAAATTAAATTCTCAGTTGGTGTTCGTTTTTGAAATACTGATTTTGTATTCAAATTTAATGCTTAGGTCGCACTAAGATTCAATACTAATATTGTATTAAGGGGACTTTTCCGGTCTGAGGCATGTTTTAAAGGCGAATTTTAAAGGCTGATTAAAAAAAAACTACTGCAGATATTTAGAAAAAACTTTTTCAGTATTTTAATCAAGTATTCTAAAAAAAAAAAAATATTTTTTTAAAATTTATGTAAATGTAAGCCCACAGGTTGCGTAGCAAATTGGCGTCCAAAAATAATATTACTTTTCCGGTGAGACAAATAAATCCATACTGGGTCTTCTGAAAAAATAGGTTTGTGGTTAATTTAAGGACCTAACTCTTGGAATCGCAGTGGACCTTTTTATAAAACCCCACTGATTAAGTGTTCAATCAAAACACCTTTGTTACGTAGAGTTGTTGATTCAATATTAAGTATAACAGAAGTTTCAGCAGATTTTCATAATCTTTTAATAGATACAGGATTGGATATTGGCTCACTAAATGGTTGTCATCAGCAGCGGAGTGTTTTTTTTTTTTTTTTTGTTTTGTTGTTGATGTGATGCACGAAGGAAAACATCTTGTAACAAGTAGAAGCAACATTTTTGTTAGTTCTTATAGGACAGCCAATACGCAAACAAAGAGTTACAATGTATGTACAATGTACTACATTCTATGTAAATAAATATGTAGTTACTAACGTTGAAAGTCTGTAATTCGAGTTTGTTTTTGATTAATTTTGGCTCAATAGTAAGAACTTCGTACAACATTGTGAATACTCGCCATCCTAGTTTTCATAACACCGTCATCAAAGATAGTTTGAATAAACACATCGAGCGTTTCCGCAGCCTTCCAAGCTTCAGACACACCTTACGTCGTTCTAACCGGACGAATTATCTACAAAATAGGGCGCTATAAGCAGATGGTTGCTTAAACCAGAGTCGTACTAAACGGATATGTTTACCTAGTACTGAGCTATGAAATAAAACTGGAGTTTACATCGTGGTCGCTAAAAACGGTTAGTCGTTATAAGCGAAGTCGTTATATCCGGATTCTACTGTATGCAATAGCTGATTGCAAAATGTTTATTTTCTTCCCTATTCAACAAATTCTTCTCCGAGGCTGGTTGAGTTTTCATTGGCCAGTAGTAAAGTGGTGGGACCCAAACCCTGCGCACATTCCATGTTTAAGGTCCACGGAGCGACCCGCCGCTCAAATTAGCCGTCAAACTAACGGATGCCAGTTTGCCGTTGCCCAGGGAACACCACGAGGAGGTTTGAGTCGACTTGGGACGATTTCGACATGGATAATGCTGGCATTGCCAGATTGAGGCAGTCAAACACGTTGCCATAAGAAGGTTCACCCCCCTGATCCATAAACGATAAATGGGGGTAAAACAAAGTATATGCTGTCTACAAGCAAGGGAACGCGGCGCCTAGACTCCCACATTTCATCAGGCAGCTATAACTTTGAAGTAGTCAAGGAGTTTGTATACCTTGGCCCCGCCATTAATAACAACAACGAAGTGAGCCTGGAGATAAAGCGAAGAACAATAATTGCTAATGGGTGCTACTACGGGCTCAGTAAGCAAGTTCCAGAGCTCTCTCTCGATCGACAAATCTAAAACTCACAAGACGCTCATTTTACCTGTGCTGCTTTATGGCGCTGAGGCATGGGTAGTTTCACAAACTGACGCAGCTGCTCTGGGGGTGTTCGAGAGAAAAGTTTTTCGCGAAATCTTCGGCCCTGTTCGAGTCGGCGATGACTATCGCATCCGAATGAACCACGAGCTGTATGAACTCTATGAAAACATTGACGTAGTTCGGCGTATAACTGTGCAGCGACTACGCTGGCTGGGGCATCGTATGGACGACGAAACTGCAGCGAAAAAGGTGCTCTAGGCGAGGGTCGCTGGTCAACGACGACGAGGGGGACCATGACTCCGATGGATGGACCGGCCGAGGAAGCCCTAACCGCACTTGGGGCATCCGATTGGAGAAGGAGCGCACAAAGCAGAGACGCCTGGCGAGAGCTGATGAGGTCGGCCAAAACCCGAACACGGGTTTTTACGGTCACCTAAGTAAGTAAAGTATTCAAGAAATTGGTCAATAAAATTACCAGAATTAAATTACTCGGTCAGCACAATTTATTTTTTTTTTTTTAATAAAAAATTTAAAAAGGGCGGAAGATGAAAAGTTCTTATACTGAATTTTTGTTCAAAAACCAATCTTTGTGTTAAAAATCGATTGGCAGTATGTTCAAGTCCCAGTGTATCGTCCTTGGTACCGAAATTTGGGTCGAATTTCGAAAAAAGTTATTTTTGTACGAAAACTACAATTCCCCACTCCAAAACTTACCCCAAAACAAAGATCTTATCCTGGATTTTTGACATATGAAAGGTCATGCTAAAAGTATGATTTTGTACCGTGATCTCCAAATTGCTATCAATCGTCCTTCATACTGTAAAACGACCTAGAAGCGAAATACTCGGTTAAGCAAAATTTGGGTTTTGCAGTAAAAAACATTAAAATGATGGAAGGTGAAAAGTTCTCACCCTGAATTTATGCTTAAAGCTAACATTCATATGAGAAACCCATTGGCAGTATGCTCAAGTCCAAATCTGTCGTTCTTGATGCCGAAATTTTGGCCGAAATGCGAAAAAAAGTGAATTTTGTATGAAAATCAGAATTTCACACCCCAAAACTTAATTTTTTTATTTATTTATTTATTTATTTATTTTAAAAACATTGCACAATAAGAACTAAGTTCTTTTAAGTACGACAAGAAAAAATAAATATGATCACATTCCTAGTTTTAATACATCAACAAGGACTTAGTTTAAATTTTAAATTAAAAACCGAGATAGTTAAAAAATTCTAATTATAAAATTTAAAAATTAATTAAAACTAATTAATAAACATTTTTAAGAGATTTTAAAGTGCAGAAATAGAAAATAGACTAAGGAGAAGAAAAGAAAGAAAGGATAGATTGTCTAAAAACACCTCTCTCTGATTCCTCTCTGATCTGATTCCTCTCTCCTTCCTCTCTGATTCCTCTCAGACTACGGGGCAGAGAATTCAACAGTCTGATGGCGTTGACGAAAAATAAGTTAGACGAAATTAAAGAACTGTGCCTTGGAACCATAAGAACAAGACTTCTTCTAGATACACAAAACTGTAGTTTTTCATACAGGTAGGCAGGTGTTTTTTCTAGTATGAGTTTATGTAGATACATACAGTTTCGTGCATTAAGGTAAGCTATTATGTCACAACCAAGAATGGCGTTTCTAAAGGTAGAGAGGTGGTCAAATTTCCACAGTCCATATACGTAACGAGTGGCATAATTAAACGCAATTTGCAACTTAATTTGAGAGGATGAGTCCAGTCTACTATAAACTACATCTCAATACGTTATTAGTGGTAAAATTAGTTGTATTACTAACGTACGTTTAGTGCTAACAGGAGTTACACTAGACGACATTCTTAAGTTACGCAGAACATAATATACCTTTTGTACTACACTATTTACATGGTCTACACAGGATAAAGATGAATTTATGTAGAAACCCAGATTTTTACTTTAGACACCACAGCTAGTTTATTCTGCCCAATAAACAGATCAGGAACATCATCAACACACGATTTATTTTTGCAGATAGGCAAGACATATGATTTTGAAGCATTAAGTTGGAGACCATTACTTCTGGCCCACTCATAGATCCTACAGAGATCTACGTTTAATCTACAGCATAGATTATCAAGTAGTGCAGTTCGTCTGGAAAGATATAGCTGGATATCATCGGCATATGCATGTAGAGATGCATGCTTACAAGTACTGAAAATATCATTTATAAAAACAGAAAAAAGCAGTGGGCCAAGTATTGAGCCCTGTGGGACACCATTTAAAACTAATTTATAATCTGATGTTCGTAGACCAACTTTGACTCGTTGTAACCTTTTCGCCAAGTAACTGGACATAAGATTAACAGCACTATCACAGAAATCATAAAAATACTTTAGTTTTTGACATAGTTAACTATGGCTAACTTTATCAAAAGCCTTAGAGAAATCAAGTAGGCATAGCAAAGCATAAAACCTGCATCATAATTAGGTCTAATATCATCAACTACCTTGACTATTGGAGAAGAACACCCATGCCCAGCTCGAAAACCTGATTGAAATGGTGATAGCAGTTTTTTTTCAGTTAAATAATTACTGATCTGTTGAGCCATAAGTTTCTCATATACCTTAGCCAATGGAGATAAAATGCTTATCGGCCTAAAATGATTAGCCTCAGAAGGGTTTTGTGGTTTTGCAACGGGCTGAATGATAGCAATTTTTCATAGATCAGGGAATGATGAGGATACAAAACAGTGATTTATGACGTGCGTGAGTGGGCTGATAATATGTGGTAGTAACAGCTTTATAAATTTCATAGGAATACCATCTTCAGATATTGCACTTGATTTTATCAGTCCGACACATTTTCCAACTTCTAATTCAAAGACTGGAGTAAACTTGAATGACTGCTGCATAGAAAGACTAGAGATGGACATACGGGGGGTTAGAGTATGTTGTCAAGCGTTGGTCTTTTTTTCCATATTTTATAAAGTTTATTTCGTTTTTTTAAGTAATTAAGAACATGCGGTGTAAACCATGGACACGAGACATTTTTAACTCTAAGCGTACGAAGTGGCACATGTTATTCGAACAGATATTTAATGGGGGTTACTAGGGAGCTAAGTTTGTTATTAATATTACTGTGAAGCCAACACTCGTTAAAACTTATCAGAGAGATATCATAATACAATGATGGGAAATTAAGACGTTTAAAGTCACGATATGAGAAAGTATTGGAAATAGCATTACGTGACAGGGTTACATTTAACGAACAAAATATTAGATCATGATCGGAAATGAAAGAAATTTGATCAAAAAGAGAGACAACTGTGAGATCCGAAACAATGAAATAGTCCAGAAGACTAGGAGTGGTATTGTTGCAGAATCGAGTAGGCATAGTGTCATTTATCACAGATAATCCTAGTGACGATGTCTTATCATACAACAGTTTTTTCCCCAGGTCATTCGAGAGAAGATTGTTATTAAAATCACCACATTCCATCACCAAGTCAAAGTCAACAATACGATTAGCTAAAACAGAAAACAATGGATCAACAGAAAAACATTTATTTGGATTATATACACAAGATACTAAAATTTTAGTAGAACTATCTGATACACTTATATTTAAAAATTCAATGCCAGGACCACTAGATTGACTAACCATTTTTGCATTCAGACAATTTTTATAGTAAACTGCAACACCTCCACCTCTTTTTTCATACCGGTCATTAAAGTTTTTGATATGACAAGTTGCTTCACTAATCTCATTGCATAACCAGGTCTCAGATATGCAAATTATGTCCACTAATGAGTCTTCAAAAATGTACTTGATGTAGTCTCACTTCGACATATTCAAACTGCGAGCATAAAAATGAACAACATTCAAATCTCTGCGTTGTTTACACAGTACTTGAATAATAGTTTTATGATTACCATCAGCACCATCAGACGAAAAGCTAGAACCTATCGCAGACAGAAGAAGAGACTTCCGGAGAGTTATGTTCAGACAAAAAGAAGAAGATGATAAAGTAAAAAGAGATACGGTAGCAAAATGATATGATGCGAAAGCATGAAGAGTATAAAAAAGAATAAAAAATATAGGATAAGATAAATAAGAATAAATAAAAATATGAATAAATAAACAAAAAAGGTAGAAAGAAATTGAAAATATATAATAAAATAATCACAACAATTATCCAGGTTAATTGCAGCTTAAACATCCACTGTATTATCCGTGCTAGCGACAAATACCGCATTTTAGAGCTCTTCCAGATTGCATATGCGAACACCATCACAGTTTTTATTTTTTCTAATAAAGACCGAGCCACGAAATGAGAAGGCATTATAAATCTGTTTTTCGCGCTTAACCCAAAACTAAAGTTCTCATCCTCATGTAAAAGCTGATATCAAAAAGATTTTTTTGTGTCTTAATCCCTAAATTGCTATCAATGGTCCTTCGTACCGTAAAACGACCTAGAAGTGAAATTCTCGGTTCAGAAAAATTTGGTTTTTCCAGTAAAAAACAAAAAAAGAGTAGAAGATGAAAAGTTCTCATCCTGCATTTTTGTAGAAAAATCAACCTTTATATGGGAAATCGATTGATAGTATGCTCAAGTGCCGGTCTATCGTCATTGGAACCGAATGGGCCTTGGGCCGAAGTGCGAAAAAAGTGATTTTTGTATGAAAATCAGAATTAACTGTAAAAACAAATTTTGCTGAACCGAGTATTTCAATTCGTGGTCATTTAATGGTACGAAGGACGATTGAAAGCAATTTGGGGAACTTAGAAGGAAATAATCCTTTTGCTATTACATACCAAAATTTTGGTATTTAAAATTTTCATATCGTATTTTTCGACTTTTTGTCGATGTTATTGTAAAAATCTCCAAATATGTTATAATTTTTGGCCCCTTTACGATATAAAGGATAATTGATTGAAGAACTCGGTGAAGAACGATAAAATTAGTTGTTTATTTTTGAAAATATCATCATAAAAATCAACAATGCACCTTGATAGAACAGTGAGTGATTGGTTTATATTATGCTGCGTGTTAACAAAATAACAGTTAATCATGAAACTTACAAATTAATTTATATTCGTTCATATATTTTATGGATAATTGTACATTATGTTTGAAATATCTATTAAAAGTATATTATTTAGTTGGTTTTTGACATTTTTAACATTTCCGGCTAATTCAAATTTGTTGGATTGAGGCTTATGGCGAATTCCAAAGTTGGGCTGTGTTAAAAACTTGAAATAAAGATTTTGGGCTAATTTCACACCTGTAAACCAGTGTAGTCGGGTTCTAGTCTAGTGCCTTCCATTTGACCTTTAAAATATACCTTCCGGAAATTTCAATATCTGATATAATTTAAACTGCATATTTACTAAAATGACTACAAAATATTTAATATTTAAAAAATTTGCATGATAGTTTCACAAAAATTGAGGTTTCTGCCTAAAATATACCTTTAAATTTATATATACCTTTAAAATAAATGTATTATTGCTTATACTCTTCCAAAACTTTAGCTGAAAACTGAGGTTTTTTAATGATATTCAAAAACTATTTTTGAATCTGTTATCTGCAGCTAATTATAAACTCCCTAACTTGTAATGTTAAAATAACTTTATGAACATAGCTGCAGGTAGTCAGAAACCATTTTATGCTTGGTTTCTCTAAAACAAATATAACCTTCTTGGTCATTTCAAGTCATCAAATCAGCTACGCTAGGCATAATTTAGGACCCAGGCTCTTTTTGGACATTTCAACTTAACGCTTCATTGCGCCGAAAGTAAAATAAACTCCCCCTGAGGAAAGCAGAAATTTGCTTAACATGAATTTTGCTGTCAAAGGAAAATATAAAAGCTTCAACTACGACAACCTAGTACACAAAGATGACGACAAAGATGTTGCAGTGTCGCCGAGTGAAAATTAACAAGAAACTCAGTGCAAAGATGCGGAGAGTAAAATGTGTGAAAAAGAAAAGAAAAACTCTGAAGATAAAAAGTACATTTTGCATAGCTAAAATAAAAACTAAAAGAACAATCTTAGAGAGGGAATAGAAAAAATAAAAACTTTGACTTTCAGCTAGGTCCTTACTTTGGCAAGAGCTTGTCGAGGAAGCCGTATAAATTATGCTACAAATGAGTTAAGACTGAAGTAAATTAATTCTCAGCATGTATAGCGCACGACTTTCAGACGCACACACCAAAATGAATGGAGGACAACCCATGGTTGCATGGTTACATGTTGCTGTGTACATATTTTGATGATGTAAAGTTGACGTTGCTCATTTATAAAATGAGCAAATAATTTAATTTATTACCAATATAAATGTTAATATAAAAATTGTACAGTAAAAGGCAAAACTTTATTATAAGTTAATTTTTTGCGAAATCGTGCAAATACATAGCTACTATGTTATATCAAATGTCAGCATGTTCTTAAAGATATTTATAAATGTGTTTTTAACTGTAAATGAATTAATAAAGAATGAGAACGACGTTCATAAATGACGTTCATGTTCAGGATTATGCTCCTGTAGAGTTGCGAAAAGCCCAGTTGTCAATATTTTAATGACATATTGGATGAAAGACACATATATCGTTCTGTCAATTCAAAATTTTACTATAATATACATTTTAAAGACGCCTAAGTCAATAACTCAACTAAGAATCAAACCTGCGTTCTATAAAATGTAAGTTCGTATTCATACATCAAGCCTTCAAAAGTCATAAAGTTCAAATTTGTATGCGTATTTCTTTAATTGAATTGGTCCTTGGCTTCATAGCTCTGATGCATGCCGTATTTTGCCTACTGGGCACATATTTTTTTTTTACGACTTCTTAACTCGACTCATAACTCATGCATGTAGCTGAGTTGATTAGTAAATGTAACTGAATTTAAACCCAAATTCAACTGAGATGTGGCGTTTCTTGTTTATCTATCTGCGTGTCTGAATATGTGTTTGAGGAAAATTTGAGCACACGTTCATGTGTTTGTCATGTGTGCTTGTCCGTATTCGTGTATGTGTCATCTGAATATTCATGTCTTGGATGCTTCCCAGTTTCTGTTCACTATATTGCAAAATCGTGTCAAGAACTTGTGAATAATCTAGAAATTGTATTAAATTAATTTTTGATATCTTTTGGGAAATTGTGTGAATTCGCTTGTGAAATTTTTAAGCGAAAACTTGGTGGCGGGAAATATTGCCAAAAGAAAAATTTAAAGAAAAAAGAAAAATCTTCCAAAATTTCTTTACAAAAAACTGGTTTTATTTTGGGATAAAAAAACTATATTATTTTTATTTATTTTTCATGTGAAAAATTACCCACATTTTTGTTTTTGAGTGATAGTTTACATTAGCTGTATTCCTGTAGTCGTTGATGTAGAGCGTGGCTCTATCTTATTCACAATGCAAAAACAACAAATATAATCAGCTCTTTTTCTGGCTCTATTTCTGATCTTAAAATGCTGCCAAGTTTAAGGCATTTTTTTCAAAACGAACATAGTTGGCAAATCTGAATTACGTTTTGTCGAGTTTTCGTCTCACTAATCGCATTCGTATTTTGATACCTTATCGCCAGTGCTGCCAAATTGTAACAAAGTTGAACTAAAACTGTTCCTCTGAGATTTGATCTGATCCAGTATCACGGGGGTGCAATTGTAATTTTAACTCCTTTTTATTATTATTTATTAAAGATATTATTAAAGTTTGAAAGCAGTAAAAAACTAGTTAGGAATGGAGCTTCGGCAGGGTATCGAAGCTAAAATACCCCCTCCCCTCCCCCTGCAACCGTATTGAAGTTTATTTAAAGCCCTTAGCTGTCTATAAAATTTTTATGTATAATCTGCAAAAATATGTGTGTAGTACGCTTAATACCATCGGTGTAAAATAATTTAGTTTTTTTCAAATTTTCAAATTTTCTAGACTACTGACTGCTCAATATTCCAAAAGATATGTACGGAAATTTGAAAGAAGTCGGACAAAGGCTATTAAAGGCGTTCGATTAAAATTAAAGCGGCACGCCCCTGTCTAACTCCGACCAATTTTTTAGACTAATTATTCCAAAGAATTAATGTGCAATATTTGGTTCAAGTCGGGAAAACGGTTTAGACAAATAAAAGTATCACGCCCCCTATCTAATTCCACCCACTTTTATAAAGTACGGACTGCTCCTTATGTAATTTGTTTGATATTGGACAAATTGTGAGGAAGTTCGATTAGAACTAAATTGACACGCCCCTTGTCCAATCCCACTCATCTTTGTAGACTTAAATAATTTCTTTATACTAAAGAATATGTTATATGTAAGAAATTTGGTTGATATTGGACAAACGGTGTAGATGGAGCTAGTTTAAAAATAAAGTACAGCGCCCCCTGTCTTCCACCGCCCAATTTTATGAACTTAAGATTGCCCAAATTATCAAGGAATAGTGTGCATAATTTGGTTGAAGGCCCCCCCCCCTCCCCCTGAAGAATATATGTATGGGTTGGATAAAATATGTAGGTGGAATTTGGGTAAATACAGATACGGTGTCATTCAGTTTTATATATTTACGAAAGTTTTTCTATTTTGATGTCGTTACTTTGTATGGGAGGTAGACGTGGTTTTTATCCGATTTTGTCAATTATCATAAAAATAGTTCAAAATGTTAAGACATTTCTGTAATTTAAGCAGATTTTTAAGAGATTTTACGAATAATAAAAAACCACTTTGTATGAGAGGTAGGCATGTTTTTTATCCAATTTTTCCAAATTTCATAGTCAGGATTTATATCTATACCATTAATTGTGACCGAAACGGATGATCCACAATCACGCGAGAACCACGGAACCGACTTAGATGATTAGGGACCAACTGGTTTAATATTCCAGCGAAATTGTTATAGGCTATAACCGCCCATAAATCTGAAACTTAACTGTAATTCAAAATGGTCGAATTCTATATACACCTACTTTTACTAAATCATTATAATTCCTTAATTGTGCAGGTTTTCATAGTGAAACTTGGATATATGTGTTATGTGTCCAAATGGCAAACATATATATTAGGCTGCCTAGACAATTTTCGGATTTGGCACGAAAAGTTATTAAAAAAATAAAAATAAAAAGGGTCGATAGGGGTAGGGGTAAAAATAGACGAAAGGGAACCCTATCACATCTTCAATTTTTTGAATTTTTTCTTAAGGATTTTTTTAAAAAAATTTTTTCTTAGAATTTCTGGAGCCGTGCCATGATGTGGGCCGATTTTCACCTTATTTGTAAGACTTCAACTCCAGTGCCATCTTTTTATGTAAAAAATATGTGCTAAGAAACAAAATTTTTTTTTTGCTTAAACTGATAAATATATATACACGGTGTCCCTCAATTGAGTGCAACTATTTACGTAGCTGAAAGGTTATGTCGAGCTGAGCAAAAAATCGTATCGGAGGGGGGGTCTATTTTCACATTTTTAGGAGCTACAGGGTTAATAAATATTTCACGACTTTAGTTCACGTTATTGTTTCTCGCAGAAAACTAACTTACAAAAAACTTATTTTGATAGCTCATTTTAAAGGCAATGAAATCACCTCTGTAACGGTATATCAACAAACCCCACCCACTTAACCGTTACCGAGCTGTGATCGTGTGAAGATGAAATCAATCGGTTGAAACTACAAAATTTCAACTTTGAGTGCAAATTTCTCAGAATTTCGCGTAATAAATTAAATTTTTTTTAAATCAATTTTAAAATTTATTCAATTTCCCTTTCAAAAACCTTTCAGCTCCGTAAATAGTTGCACTCAATTGCGGGACACTCTGTACATAATAAACTTTTTTAGAAAACATCTTCTAAAATTTGCCCTAGTTTTAACGGCCTTTGCCTTAAACCTGCCTTAAGGCATCATTTTCAGCGTTCATTTATATTAATAAAGTATAATATTTGGATCCGAAATTTTCTGGGTACAGAAATTAAAGCCAAAGTGAGAAAATTCGTGATTCTTGTACTTAACTCAGTATTTCGCACACCGAATCATTTCTCAAAACAATTGTTATATTCGTAGATTTCACAAAAAGTTTGAGAATAGTGATGTTTTAAGTATATTTTTGGCTCCTTTACTCATAATTGTCATCAATCGTCCTATCGTTGTAAATCATTCACACCAATCTGGAAGTGAAATACTCAGAGCTAGAATTTTTGCATTTTAATCATTTTGCCTCATTAAAAAACAAATTTTATTCTCGTAAAAGTTTTTGAAAAATGTAGTTTATTGAATTTTTCCGATGAGTGCAAAAGTAGAAATTCTCCAACAATTTAAAAGCCAACAAAGTGCTGGACACTAATTTCCTGCACAACATGCTGCAAATATGTAGCAGGATAGCATCAGCGATCGCCAACATAGCAACTGGGGGACATATACCATATAAAAATAGCCCGACAGAGATGCAGCAAGTTGTGGACCAGCAGCAGGTTACTGTGGACAACATTTGAACCGCAGTGCTGTGAACCCGCATAAGGAAAAGCTACAACATTTTACAAAAATAAAATTAGAAAAATCACAGCAAAAATGGAATGAATTTTTATATAAAACAAAAAATATACTGTTGCAAAAATGCAACAAAACTAATGAATTGCCTTGCAGTGACCAGTCTTCCTGCTTTTGTTGTTATTTCATTTTATTTTTGTTTTTTTTTTCTATATAGCACTCAGCACCCTTTCATTGCTGCCTGTCGTAATATGTTCGGTTGTTAGCCAAGCTCGGTATGCGGTTCATGCATGGTTGGTTGCTCGTTCACATATTTTGTGGTAAAGTATTTGTTACACATACATGCATAGAAGATCCACACTCTAACATATAAACTCATGCAGAAAAATAATACACACAAGCCCACATTGAAAATTGGTTTAAATAAGCTAGTAGTACGTGGTAAGAAAACGCTTGGGTATCCAATAATTTGGTCAACAATGAGATGTCAAGCACAGGATGTTGCTGCAAGCATTCGATCGCCAACTTGGCACAAAGAACATTAGGTGTAGCAATACATATGTTTGTTACATAAAAATGTTCTACACATTATCTGAAAATTCATTCATCACATGGGTGCAACTCTTTTTACTTTCACCCCATTGTTATCAGGAAAGTAGCACTTGATGGTAAATTATTTGATTGTTGTGAATTTATTTAGATTAAATTTTTATACAGGGTTTGAGTCAGAGCCTTTAAATTAATGAGTTAGTTTGTATTATTCCATTAAATAACTACTTAATATGAGGAATGAGTAAAAAGTGTTCGTTTTTCAGAGCTGCAAAAGAATGCAATCATTTGTGATTTGAAATTTCAAATCACAATCAATGATTTGAATAAAATTTTGCAATAATTTTTTCAATGGATAATTTAAATTTAAATTTAAATATAAATTATTTTTTACGGAAGAGTACAGGTTTTTAGTGGAAAATATGAAAAGTAACTACATATTTTGATTTCTTGTATGTAGGTACTAACTGTTTGTAGGAAATGTTTCCCCTTTTTCCAGGATGTAATGTCATAAATAGCAACCTATCTCAAAAACGAATTAACCAATTAAAAAAAAAAAAAAATTAAATCAAGACAATTAAATTACCTACAAATGCTGGAACAAACTTTGTCATTGGCTCAGTAAATTTGACGGAATTTGAAAATATATGGAGAATTTTTTTTTTTCTTGAAAAAAAATTGAAATCTCAAAATAATCTCAGCTTATCATTTTTTACGTAAAGACAGTTCTTTGAAGAAAAACACACACTACCTTTGAGGAAAATTCATGGTAGAATAATGAAGTTAAAGACCATTGAGTGAAGGTACTGAAATTCTACTTTTTTATGATTTTTTCATTTATTGCCAGTTAATTTAATATAAACTCATCTGAAATTAATTTTTAATTAAAAACTTTTATTTTTAATGAAATATTGAATATCTACATAAATCCTTCAAAAGAACAGAATAAAAAGAATACCAAAAAAATACTGACTTAAATAGGAAAGGAAATAAGATACAGATGTTGAATTAGAAAGCGATAAAATAAGTTCAGAAAAGAATTCGAAAATTAAATTGTTTTTCATATTTTTTGTCTACATAAAATTAAATTTTCTTTCAAATTCCGCTAGGAAGCTTTTATTTGGTATCGAGATTCAATAGGTTTTGCAAGTTGGATCAAAAATAGCACATTTTCCAAAATTCAGTGGTTTTTTTCGAGAAAAAATTAACCTATACAAAATTAAAGAGCATTTCAAGGAAAGAACAGGTATATCTTTTGTTTCCCAACAAGTTTTGTAATAAAAAAACTTATTACTGTGTAGCAGCTAATCTGTGAAATAATGTAATCATTTAAACAGTATTCTTTTGCTTTTGTTGAAATCGATTGCAATGCATAAACTCTTTTCGGAATATCCAAAAAAAAATGTTTTAAATAAATATTCGAAAAAATGTTGAGGTATTGAGAAAGTTATGAAAAAATTACAACAATTTTCTTGATAGGCCTAGTGAAACGTATATAAATACGCTTATTATTGTATTCATGTTCCTCCGTTTCCATGTTTGAATATTTCTATGCATCAATTGTTTGAGTAAATTTCTGAAAAACTGGGCGAGGATTTTGAATCATTTTGATGTTAAATGATTTTGAGTGGAGTTTTACTCAATGACTATATTTGTTTGTGATCTGATGATGTCCTCTTAATTAAACTATGTCTAAATAATTGAACTATGATTATTATACAATTATAAGTTTTGTATATAAATTTATATACAAAAATATTACCTACTATATTTTGGAGTAAAACAAAAAATATACTTTAAATTAAACCCAGACTGCCATCATTAAACGAATTAAATTTCATATGTACTTAATGTAAAACATTAATTTGGTGGATTTGGAATTTACTGAGAAGAGTTTACATATATTAAATTTAAGGTCACTTTTATGCAAAGTTTTATTTTTAAAATATATTTTAAAATAAAAACCATACCATTAAGGAAATTCATTCAATTTGGGTGGTTTAATTTGGGAAATTTCATGCGCCAGACTTTATGTTTTTTATACAAGTATTATTCTCGTGCGCTTTGGTGCGGTTTTAACAATTTAGTTTTATGACTTCATTAACTGTTACATAAATACGATGTTTACTTATTTATGTGAACAGCTATGAGTTTCATTGTATGTGGGTGTCTATTATTTTACATAAATATCGGAATGTTTCAAACAAACATTCAGACACACAAATTTCAACACAATACTGAAGCTTATATGAGTACAAGTGTGTGTGTGTGTGTGTGTGTGTGTGGGTGTTGGTCTTGGCACGTTTGTATCAGTTGTTATAGTTTTACTCTGTATGTTAAATTTATGCAAAGAAAATACTTTTATTTTTTCTTTTTTTTTTTTTTTTGTAAATTTTCCATTATAATTTCATGCATAAACAAATTATGTAAAATAAGTCAGAAGAAAAATGTAACAAAACTAAAATACGAAAGAAAGAACAAATAAGAAAAATGGACAGTACAGAAGAAAAAGATGGCAAACGGAAGAGATTAAAATGTGTTTGAATGTGAAATGAATTTAAGTTTTCAAGATAATCAATTTGTTATATCTACAAAGAGCAGTAACAATAAAAATGGAAAATAGTTTGGAAAAGTCAGGAAATATTTGTTAATATATGCAATTTCGTGATCTTATCGACGCTATTTTTAAAGCTAATTGATTGATTTGAAATGATTTTTGAAACATATATTTTAGATAGAATGATTTTGAACCACAACCATTATGCTTCAGCACGTCTTTTGCATGACCATCTTCAATTTTCTTGAATCTTGGTACACACAATTTTTATGAAAAACCTAAAACAAAAAATTTAAGAAAAAAATTATCTTATGTAGTTTAAGAAACATAGGCACTAGAACAAGTGAAAACATGGAAAATTTTACAATTTTAATCGATTTCTCAGCTTCTGGTTGAGAAATGTTGAGGATAAAAGTCAAAGAATAACATATGTGAAAAATAAAGCCAATAAAAATGGAAACTTTCGATCTTTCGAAGGATAAGGGACATTTTTTTTTGTTTAGTATTCTTAGGCAACGAAAGACATGAGATTAGAAGCACTTTTCTCCAATACTCAGTTAAGCTGCCATAAACCTTCCGAAATTTTTTAGAGATTTTAAATCTCTAGTCTATTCCAATTTAATCGCCGGTCACGAAGTATTCCGCATGAGGCGTCGGTTTCAGATAACTTTCTGTTCAGATAACGACGGTTTCAGACAACTTATTGCTGATTATTGTTGATGGCATTGGCTGCGGCTGATTTTTATTGAAGAAAACTGAATGTTTTAATTGTTGTTATTGTATTGTTCAGTGGTGCTTGTTGGTTGTGGTTGAGCTTCATTTCGTAGATTCGTGAGGTTCGCAGAATTGTCAATTTATACATGAAAGTTCAACATACATATATACATATATATTCATTTATTTTTATTTTAAGAAAGAATATTTTATATCGACTTGAATAGATTTAAAATTGATAAAAATTTATTTAAGTAGGATATATATTTGATTATTTATAGTAAAGTACAATAGCTGAAGTAAAAAATAATAAAAAATTAATATTAAAACTACAATACCTTCTTTTCCAATTTTTCACATGTTCTAGTGTCCAAATCTCGAAAATAATTTAAGATAGATTTTTCTTTTCCTTAAATTGTTTCTTTATATTCCAAAAGGATTGCGTCTGACAAGTTTACAGAAAATCGACGAGAATATTATGAAATAGCTCGAATTACGTCTTAAGAAAAATGTAACTTTAAATATTTTTTGAAATTTGGTCTTAATTACTTAATTATTAAAAAGTGATAGTTTTCAATAAAAGATTTTTATTAGGGTGGTCCTTGTTTTTCGACTTTTGAATTATCATCGCGGCATGTCATTATTCGATTATATACATCTAAATATGAAAGAGATTGTTTATTTATTTGATTTATTGATACGATTAAGAGGTTGCTACCAGCTGTCAAAGTTTAGCCCTCACAAGAAAACGTTCCTTGGTGTCATTCGCTGATTTGAATGAGCTTCGGATATATGATAGAGGAGTAATATCTAAGACAGGCCCGTAGAGAAGGGGGGGAGGTTTTAAGTGTTCAACCTAAATTCCGACTAATTCGTAACTTTTTTGAGCTGTCTCAACGAAATCATTACAATTTCGTTTCTTTTTATACGAATTTATACAAAATTTCGTTATGCGACTGTTTGTACGACATATTAAAATGCTAACAGAGTAAAATTTCTTTTATTTCATACTGTCTGAACGAAATCGTAACTTTTTCGTAACATTTTCGTTAGGACTCGTTACGAAATCGTTACGATATTACGTTACGAAGTCGTGTCAACGTCTTCATTTGATTTTCGTTACGATTTCGCAACGAAATCGGATTTCGAAATTGGAAAGATTTCGAAATATTCTTAACGAAATCGTTACCAACATTTCGCAATCTTTTCGTTTACGGAATCCAATTTCGTTACGAAATCGTAAAGAATATCGTATGAAGCGGTTGACACGACTTCGTAACGAAATGTCGTAACGATTTCATTACGAGTCTTAACGAAAACGTTACGAAAAAGTTATGATTTCGTTCAGACTGTTCGAAAGAAAGGAAAGTTTACTCTGTTTGTATTTCAATATGTTTTACAAACAGTCGCATAACAAATTTATAATTTCATATATAAAGTAAAACTGTTCCGATATTTGCAGACAGCTCGATTTAGTTATGAATTCATCGGAATTTCGATAAAGTCGTCAACTATGGTTTGCTGGGTAAGCTTATTAGACCCAAAACTTTTGAAAAAGCATTCATTTGATTGGGTTTTTTTCATTTTTAAAAGGGTAAAAAATACATGAACCACAAATTTCAACACATTATAGGGTATTCCACGTAAAGCGAATGACTAAGAAAATTGACAATTTTATTTTGTTGTTTTCTTGGTATATAAGACATCTAAAATTTCCATCTTGGCACACAAATTTAGCCCTGTGAGAAGCCTTTTTCAAATAACAAGTTTCGAAAAATCACCTTAAATCTAAATTTGTTTTTTTTTTTTTTGATAGAAAATAGAAATAGAAAAAATGTTTATAAAATATTTTATACAGTCCAATTCTATAGTGATTTGATGACTTTTTAATCATGTTACCAAATTTTCATAAAAAAAATTTACAATTACAGTTTTTTAAGCTTCAGCATTTTAAAAATTATTTTTATTATATTAAAAATATTAAAAACAATTTGGAAGTTCAAAATTTTGTTTTTAGTGTTCTTGCAAATAATTTAAATGTAAATCCACGACCGATCAAATTCTTAAGTATCCAAAATATGTTAACATTTCATTCTTTTTATAAAAATTTATCTAGCTGAGTTATTATTTTAATATTAACATGAATTTATTTTCATGTGATATCTTGGGTATAAGATACTGGTGCTGTGCAAAAACCAGTTTTCGAATTACGGTTTTTGAATAGTCTGAATAGTCTGAAATTTAAATATGACTTTATCGGAGTCGATTCCTTTGCTTAAACAATTTTATTAAAAAAAAAATATATATATATTTAGTAATTGTTATTGGAATTGAATCATGAGAAAATTAAACTGTTAAATTTTTAAAGACCTTAAAATATTTTCTTTTAAATTTATTTAAATTGTTGAAATCGTTTTCGAGAAGAGTAATATTTTAGCCCTTAACGATAAGTCGAACTAGGGTTCACACAGGTTCAAGTAGTTGTACACAAGCTGGGAATCAATAAAAGCAAAAGATAGTCAAAAAGAAACCAAATCTAAAGATTAAAATTTTTTTCTCCCGTTCATATGATGTGTCCATAAAAGTTGTGAATACAGCTTCACCAGCTGAGCTTATTAAAACATTTTTGCCTTTTTTCAACTCTTCTCATCTCTCTTATGGTTATTTAAAAACAGGCATATTCACAAATAGTCTGAAAAGAAAACGGACTTGCTTCAAAATTTTCATATCCTTTTTTTCAATTATTTCTGGTATCTAGTCATAGATTTTTTATCAAACCACTGCCTGAAGGTACACTCATTTTTTTAAAGTTGCGGCAACTCAGGCTTAAAGGTTCAAAATGGCGTCCGAAAATTTCACATAAGTGCGTTTTTTCACATAATGGCCTCAATGGAGCCGCCATTTTTAATTTTCAGTTTTTGTTTTCAGATTCATGTTTATCGACCACAAAAACCTAGAGGTCGTATTCTATTTTTGGCCACTGTTTTGTTCACATATTTGTTAAGTAGCTAACTGTAAGTTAGTTATTAACTCTCTGACTCATTCTCTCTGTATTTCTGTATCTCTATAACTCTCTCCAGTACTTAAGTTCAGGTAACTTTTGAGTGACTTCATTGCTGAGAAAATTACAACAATCAAGCACTTCTACCACAGCTACGCTTCAACAACTTCCACTTTCGAAAAAGTGTAAGAAGCAGCAATTAATGCCAAAATGTAAGTCACTGTAAAAAGGCAAAAAAAAAACTCGAAGGCTCTATGTTGCATCCTCTTCGCAACATTTACGCAAATTGCTAGTTGAAATAATTATCTTGCCAGCAACGCCAACGAAAAGTACAATAAACAACAACAACAACAACAACAATGTGAAAATCGATGCAAGCAATTAAAAGTTTTTCACTACCGAAGGCGCTGAGCTGCTGCAGTCTGGTGCTGATGAAGCTTAATCGCAACTCTTAAGTGCAGCAGTTTTTCCACTTCAATTAATAAGAATTTTCTTCAGGCAAAAACAAAATAAAAAGCTTCAAAAATTCATTGACTCTAATAGAGCTAGGTTGGCAGCACCTTTGGTCAAAATTAGAGAATGAAAGCTGATTACACAGTCCAACAGCATTTTTGCGCAAGAGAGTACCTACAGTATATTTTCGAAAAAGTACGCCATGCGTACAATTTTTGCTGAACAAAATTATAGGTTTAGCATATCTGAATTTTTTGTTTTATATTTTTTTGAATATAAAAAATTTGATTCACGCATTAAAAAAAAATAAGGCCCTTAGGCCTCCAATTAATTAAAGAGCTTGTGAGAAGTTCTTAAAGCTTCTGAAAATGCTAAAATAGAATGTTTGAAATGCCTACTTCTAAACTTGCCGACCTATCCGCATTTTAAAACTAATTGTTGAATGCGCTTACAATGTGCACTCCACATTGTTTAATCTCAACCATATTTCTTGCAGTGATTATGTCTGATATTCTCCTCCTCCTATTTTCAATCTGATATACTCCTATTTTCCTATTTTCAAAGCGTGGTAAGCTTTCACGTTTTGAATTTGAAAGCTGTATGGTAGGTGACACGCCACGTTATCTCTTGCTCTCTTACTCTCTTGCACGGCCCGTTATGTTGTGAAACTTAACGCATACAAATTGGACTGAAAAATCCGTAGGATGATACAAAGATGACGTTACTTGAGTTAAATCCATATGATTTGTAGTTAGAACTAACCTTCAAACGACACCTGTATAAATTTGACAGCTGTCGGACAATTGGTTCATGAGATTGTGAGTGAAGCTAGTTTTATTATTGCAAAAGAAATGAATAAAATAGAATTTCGTGTGTTTTTAATGAAGACTTGGCTTGATAAACATTTTTCGGACTCTGCATAACGAAAATTTACCGTTGAAAAACGGTTTGATAAATTTAAACGGGGCAAAATTAGCGCAGAAGACGATGCATGCAATGGACACCCGAGCGAGGTTGTTACGGACGAAAACATAAAAAAAGTTCATAAAATAGTTATGGTCGACCATAAAGTCCATTTAAAGTCTCGACCATAAATCGAGAAAGCTTAGAATCTGTAGAAGTGTGCAAAGTGGGTGCCGTGTGAGCTCGCAATCGATCAGAGGCATGAAATTGCCGTTGATTCGGAGCAATGTTAGGTGATGGTCAACATTGATATGTGAAAATGGATACAACATGGCTCCATCACTGTACTCTAGAAACCCGTCAATAGTCAGCCAAGTGGACTGCATGCGATGAATTGAATCCAAAGCGTGGAAAGATGCAACAGTTGGCTGGCAAGGTTATGGTATCAGTATTCAATGCGCAAGGTATAATATACACTGATTACTTTGAAAAGGCACAGACCATCAACAGCGATTATTACATAACGTTGTTGAAGCTTTCGAAGGATGAAAAAATAGCCCCATTTAAAGAAAAAAAAGTGATGATTTATGCATCAATATGCATCGTGACACAAATCCATAAAAACGTTGGCAAAATTGTATGAATTAGGCTACCCATCCACAGTATTCTCCAGATCTGGTCCCAGTGACTTTTTATGTTTGCAGACCTAAAAAGAATGCTCGCTGGAAAGAAGTTTAGCACTTTTGAAGAAGTTAGCGCTGAAACTGAGGTCTTTTTTGAGGCAAAAGAGAAATCTATATCTATATTATTATATAAAATTGAAGTGCAAATTTTTGTTTCCAAGTAAACTTTTGTTTTTAATTGGGCCAAAAATCCAAAAGTACTGGGTTGATTTTTATGAAATAAGTCTTAAAATATTATATTTGTGCTACAGCACAGCATAGGGCTATTTTTATTTTCAAATTTTAATAATAAGTATGTTTAATTAAAGTTTTTTAAGAAATCATCGTTGGTGCCACGAATTGCATTCTCTTTTCAGTGTTTGTGTTGCGAAAATTTCAATAAACTCCATGTTGTTCTCTTTTTTATAAGCTTTTATTTAATTTGCTTTGTTCGTATATATGTATGTCCCAAATCTTGCAAACAATTTTTCGACGGCTTGTGGGTTTCCGATTAAGCTGAAATTTAGCATGCATCTGTAAGCCCGGTGACAATGCAATATTATGAAAATTTTGCAATATTAATAAAAATGTTATATTTCAAAAACTAGTGGGCTGATTCAGATGAAATTTTGGTAGTAAATTTCCTTCAAGTAGAAAATGGGGTTTAAGGAAAAAATTTCACCGCACCCCCTTTTACCGACCACAAATTAATATATCTCCAAAACTACCGGGCTGTTCCAGCTAAAATTTTGGAAGTAAATGTCCTCCAAGTATGCAAGGCTTTGAAAAAAATGTTGCAACACCCTCTTTTACTGCCCACAAATCAATAAAAATTATATATCTCCAAAACTACTAGGCCGATTCTGTTGAAAATTTTGCAGCAAATTTCCATCAATTGCAAAATGGGGCTAGGAAATTAAATAAATAATTTCTAAATAGTAATTAAATAATAATTAAAAAAAAAAATTAATTAAATAGGCCTAGGAAATTAAATATAATGTGGCAAACTCCGATAAAAGATACGCCTACCTCGCATACAATGTGACATCATCTAAATTTTAAAAGTTTTTAAAATTCAACAAAAGTGAATATACTATCTTCAAATGTAGCATATCAGCCCTGAGTTATAATATACTTAAATACGGTCGCGGGGGTATTAACTTCGTATTTTTTTAACTTCGACCCTGTCGGAGATTTTAAAATAAAAGATGTTCATAATAAACCTTTAAGACTAAAAAGTAAGAAATAAAAAATATATAAAAAAAAATTTTTAAAAAATAGGCTTTTATTTTTATAAAATAAGCTTTTATTTTCCTTGAACTAAAAAGAAAAAAAAAAAATTCTGTGACATTTGTCATATATGTATATAGTAGATATATTCTAGATTCAGAGGAACCTCTCTCTTGGTTACCCATCATCATAATAAAAGCGTACGTAAATAGGTAAATTCTAGGGACGTATATAAATTTAGAAACATTCAATTGTTATATATGAAAACAAGATATATATATGTTATTTTCAAAATGTAAAATACATTTAAATTTAAAAGCTTAAGGCACTGATATTGTGCAGTAAGCCTGTATAATGGATCGCGGCTTATATACAGATAAGCCTACTAAAAGATTCAATTCCACTGATATTTTGTAGTAAACTTGTATATTTTACATATTGAAAATTTCTAAATTTATATACCACTGTGACCTGCTATCGTACTATAAAAATGGTATCGAAAACTTATATGGCCGCTATAATACTTAGAGAATAGTTTGAGAGAAATAATTGTAAGGGAGAAAGTTTTGACTCATTTCTGTTCATGAATTTTTGGAACAACTCATTTTATAATTTTTGTGTTTTATGATTCTTATTTCAAGTTCAAGTAATTGACTTGGTCAATTTTGAAAATAAATTTGTTACAGCCGATAAGTTCTAAAGCAAAATGTTATGCAAAATTAAGTGTTTTTAGGAAAACATAATAAAGACATTAATTTCTCTTTAAATTGGCCCTCATATATAAAAGATCAATTGGGTGTATTTATATTATTAAAAACTAACATTTTTATTTTGATATAATTTTTAATTAATAACAATTCAATTTTAAATAGCATTGGAAGCAATTTTAATCTTTGGAAGGATAGAGAACTCGTTTTTTGCACAGAATAGATTACCATTTATGGGTGCACATATATCTTTTGTAACTGTTCATATATTTTAGAATAAATTGATGTAGTTAGTGCAATTAAAATATAGTTTTTTACTATAGTTTGAGCTAAGTCGTTATTGCTTGAGACCACAGAATTAATTAGTTATAAGTTATAACCCAAGACCTTAATTTCCCACAATTTTTAAAAAAACAAGTAGCTTAGTTTTGCTGTAGCGCAGTTGGCTTGAATTGTTTCAAAAAATTTCTTCGATTTTCGTTTTTGATTACAAAATAGTAAAGTCTTCTATATGCCTCAAATGATTTGTTTTCATTTTTGTAGGGTGCACAAAAGTAAATTTTGAACTTTCTTCTAATATAAAATCCAAAAAATGTTTAGGCAATGTTACGTTAAATTGGCGCAATTTTATTTTTGTAAAGTTATTCGAGCTGCTCTTTGTTCAATTTAAGCTGAAAAGTGCAACTTTTAGGAAATGCAAATAGCAGAAAGTGGTAAATTTTTACTCTTACTTAAACTTTGGAAAAATCACAAAAACAAAAAATTCCAATTACACAAGCTTTTATTTTCAATTGAAACATTTTTTTTTCAATTCTTAATATATAATTTTTTTTGTACCCTCATTTCCATTGTGTGGTGCAAGTTCATCTAGTCACATTGTTGTTGTTGGCGTATTTTAATTCATTTTCCATTTCGATTTTCATTTGCAACGTATTTGCAAATAAATTCAAACTTAATTGCATTGAACTGTGTGTGTGGGAAAAAGGATAAACACGTTATCTATAATTATATGTGGCACATTTTAAACATTTAAGCTTTGAAGTCCTGCTTAAAAGTGTGTGTATGTGTGCGTTGCTGGTGAAGTTCGTTGTTTGTTTGTGTACATTTGCTTGAAAAATAAATGCATTTAAAACTGCGTTTATTTGTATTGACTCTGTTGTTGACATAAATATGCGAATTAGTTTTCAATGCAAAAAATTAACATTGACAGCTCACAGAACAAAAGCATATCAAACACGGAAAGGTAGCATAGAATGCTATAATAATATGAATTTAAAGCGGGACTATATAAAATTTATAATATATAAAGAAGTAAATGAAATGATTAAGAATAAGTATTAAATGTTGAAAATTAATTTAAAATTTCTTGAAATGCGAAGTTATCAATATATTTAAAGCATTTAACAATACTTATTTTATTCAAGAATTTTTAAAAAATATTCACATGTAATACGTTATTAAAGTGTGTTTTATTTGGATTTGCTTACCGTTTAAATATAAAATATTTTGTCTGCAAGTAAGTCTTGTTAGGTAAGTCCGTGATTGATGCTTTGACAATTCAAAGAAATTTTTATATAGGCATGACTTTTTAACTTGTAATCTCCCTGTAGGAAAATCAACTAATTTAAAAGTAATTGATAAAGTAGTTTTTTGTCAACCACAACTAGTTGAAATTCTGACTTTTTTCCATAGAACGAACTAACATATTTTGTATGGTGATGTCCGCTAAATAAGTCAATTGACTTTCGTCTGCATATATTTTCAACTACTTGTTAAATTAGTTATATTTAAATTATTTTTGTATTTACTTTAAAATAGCCAGTTGAAAACTATTACTGATGGCCTAAAGTTAATAATATTTGATGAAATAACATGGTTAAATATATATAAACTTGTAATCTAATAAAAATTTGCAATTAAAACATGTCAAAATCAGAGTAGTTGCCGACTTAATATAATTCAAAGTAGTTCATATACTGGTTTATTTTAAATTAGTTGTTCAATTAGTTGTTTTTAAAAACAAGTTAGTTTGTTCCTATAGCGCTGTTCATGATATAATGACCAGGTAATATTAATCGCTACTTTTAATCGTTACTTTGGGCATATTGTGTCAAATAGCAGTATTGCAATCACAGTAAGAAGTAAAAGGGGATTTTTGTTTTTACTTTTGCCTTGATGTCAACATTTGCATATGAACTCGATAATTTTTCTGCTGAGAGGTTATTTCTAAAATATAAGCATTCTTATTTTGTGTGTAACTTTTTAATTAATATATTATTATAATCGTGTGCGCAACATGTGGCGCTAATACAAAACAAGGCCAAGTTTAAGTTTTTAGCAGCGGCTGAGACTTTTGTGACATTTTCACAAAAAGTCTTTAAATTTTTTTAATTATTAAAATACTTTTATTTTATATATAATACTAAACTTTTATTGTGAAAAAGTTATTATTTATGAATAAAAGTAAAAGTTATTAAATAAAAGTTATTTATAACTTTTAATTTTAACACTTATTGGATAGCTTTTATTATTAAGTTCTTTTTTAACCTATATGAATAAAAGTCGGACGAAGTCAAAGAGTTTACAAAGACTTTTATTCTTAAAAATATTTAATAAAGAACACCCCTATTGTGTGCCGATTTCTAACTTCGGCTAATACAAGAAGCAACATTGTTTCCACCTACTCGCTACATTTTGACAATTTATGCCCATAATGACAGTTTTTCCACAGCTGATTTTAAGCGAATAATACTACCTGGTGATTATATCATGTAATCTGTTCAATTCACAATAATGTTGATTGTTTTTTCTTGAAAACTCTTTAGGATTACTGTATATTTAAGAGTCTTAAAGTTAAATACCTAAATAAGTGGGCGGTGAAATTGGCATGTACCCCGGGTGACTGAAACCCACGCTACGCTACTGCTTTGCGTTAAGGCAATTTTTATGTATATTACTTTAGTATATTAAATATTTCTGTTTTTCCTCTTCTAAATTATAAACAGCTTCATTGGCTGTTCATACTGCAAGCAAAAATTGGCAGTATTTTGATACCGTTTCAAAAGATATTCCTTTGAACACTCTACTAAGCTTTGAAAATCTTAACTCTCTGTGCTACCGAATTATTGTCAAAGCACCACATATGGAAAAATGCATACTCATACACATGTATAAGCACAGATATGCGTGCTCTTGTGGCATGTTTTAGCTTGTAGCTTCTGCGACAGCATAGCAACGTTTTGTATTGCACAACATTTTATTTTATCTACTCTACTAGTTCTTGTTGTTGTTATCATGCTGCGTTGTGTACGCGGGCTTTCTGCTCCAAGCTGAGAAAATTGTTTCGACATGTTTTTGAGTGTACGATTGTTTGGTTGGATATTCCAGGATTCAGTTGTACATGAATGAAGCAGCAGTAAAATTTAACAATCGTCAAAAATGTTTGTTAAAATGTTTGCAAAAAAGTTTGTCGCTAGTTATAGGGATACATTAAATTTAAAAAAAAAATAAAATTTATTGTTTTATGTGAAATATCAAATTACTTTATAGATACAATATAACCCACAGTATATTTGCTAAAGTTTCTACTCAAGTCCTTGCAATATAAAAATCATAAAGTTTTCTTCGAAATGCATGTTAATGATGAACTGACAATTCTTGGCACATGCTGATAAACATGACTTCGATGCGCGACAACGACGACCTTTATGTCACCATCGAGACACCAACACCACAATACCAACAACGCACAATATGTTGTCGGCATATCAACTTGCAACAAATTGACAACAAGCAACAGCTAGATGGTGCCCAGAATGTTGTCGCGCATAGAACTCACAAAGGTCTCGATGCAGCAAGCGCTGCGAAAGAAGAATCTGGGTAGGGAAACTCATCTGCATAGTAATTGCTTAAGTTTAACAAAAGGATGCACCAAGGACATTGTAGCATGAGCTCAACAAAAGGATATGCTATGCTAATGAAGCCAAGCCTAGATAGTGAAAGAGCAATATAGATAAGGTGCTGTAGAGGGGAGCAGTGTAAAGAGCAAACAAAGACAAACCACAGCTAAGAAACAGAAACGAAACAGAAGCTGTTGTGTTTTCAAGCGTTACCAGTTAAATGCGTCTTGGTGTTGCCTGCATGTGCCACAAAGTGGCCACCCCCAAGCGGAAGCGGAAATACAGCTTTGAACTAGCTGCTGCTGCTGCTGCTGGTGGCGTTGATGTTGGCTTTGCTTGCCAGGCTGACAAGTGAAGTTGTAGCCGCTTATGTTGTGTATGGAAATAGACTCAAGTGGCATAAAACTGCAAGCTATAAAATAACAAAAACAACAACAAAGCACATATACACACATGAATGCACACTCAAGGCAACTGACAAGGAATCTCTCAAGAATGTTGAAAATCTCAAGGAACTTGAACTATTTAAAATGAATGCCTTAAACGACAGAGGTTGTGGCTTGAATTGGGTTGAATAGGGTTGGCTGATATATGAAATTTTGACGAAGACACGTAGCTTCAAAGACGTTCATGTCAATGGAAGAGAAAAAAACACTCTGCAGCTTGAGTAAAGCTTCACATAAAGCTTTGCGGCACAAAAAGCTAGGCATAAAGCAGCTTATGAAGTTAAAGTCATTGAAATAAATCATTTTATTAAATATGTTGAATATGGTCTGAAGAGAAGCAGCTTAGAAAATACCATAAAAAAGTAACACACTAGCATAAAATCGCACACACTCTAACCAAAGTTTGTGTTTGCTTGCTCTTACATTCCCACAGCTTATTTTACTGCTCACCCGAAAAAAGCCAAACAAAAATCAAAGCTTCAAAGAGCTCTCTTTAAGCACCAAACTACTTTGCCTGGCTAGTCATGAATTCTGTGTGCGGAGCCGCATTTAATGCCAAACCACTATTAAAGGACCTTAACTTCAACAACATTATGATTTATTCCTTACAGGATCTTTTGCTAATGGACCACCAAAGACGCAAGAGGATTCACCAGTGTGGTTTGGGATGCAGCACATCGAGTGCAGTAAAATCAGGTAAGATTGCATTACAACACAGGCGGCCAGTGTTGCTGTCAGCTAAAGGTTTGAGTGGGTGTGTGTGTGTGTGCGTGTGTGGTTGGCACTGTCAGGGTGCTTAGCTAAGATCTACAACTACTTCAGTGTTCTTTATAGTATTTTGTGTTTTTTTTTTTTTTTGGTATTCGTTGCTGCTTGATTTATTGCTGCAAACTTCGGCTATTTCTGATGGGGAAATATTACGATGCTACCAGGGAGGAAATGCATGAGCTTCCAAGTGTTTTTGTATAAGTGTGTGATAAGAGCTCCTCTAAGAGTTATGTCGAGTCGTGCTTATTTGCGTGTTGGTGTTAATGTGTCATAAATTGTAGATTTTGGAAATTTAAAAAAAATTTAACCGATTTTTTGAACTCTTGAAATATTTACTTTATGGTATTTTTTGTTTTTAATTTAAATTATAGAATTAAACTAGCTTTGTCTTTTAGTTTTTCATAAATTTTTAACATATGGAGAATACAATTTGAAATCGTGTAGAAACCTCAGTGTACTCTGCCCAATCCACTAGAAAGACGATTCCACAATTTGTACCAATTACCGTGGGATATACATTCTTAATATTGCTTAGAGTATTATGCGAAAGACTGAAACCAATCGTAAGCTAACAAATTGGGCCTTATCAGTGTAGCTTCAGACTTAGGAAATCTAACGATGGGAAATCTTCCGAAAAGCTATGCATGCATCGAGTGAATAGCTAAGGAATGTATCGAAAAGAAACTGCACACTTTTAAATGGTTATTTCTCGCAGTGTAAATATTTGTTTACATGTTTGAAGGTACCGTTAGATTTCCTATAGCGTCAACTATGCATGTAGGTTAAACCAAATATTTTACTCAATTAGTTTCCAAAATGCCGCGAATTGAAATAGAAGTTAGAAATAAAATTGTGCACACTTATTGCACAGAAAAGTTTATGTCGTACAGGAAACTAGCAAAACGGTATAAAGTATCCCCAAACGCGGTAAAAAATATAATTTTGAAATATGGTGAACATTGCTCTACCGCCGACTTAAAAAAAATTGGACGAAAAAAAGGTGCAAGGGATCCAAAATTGGATTTAAAAGTTGTTGCCTTAATTCAAAAAAATCCTTCGATGTCAGTGCGTGATTTGGCAAAAAAAGTGGGTACAAGTGCTTCAATGGTTCAACGACTCAAAAAGAGGAATAGTTTAAAAACCTACAAAAAACAAAAAGTGCCAAAAAAAACCGAAAAACAAAAAATATGTGGAAAAAGCAGGTGCAGAAAATTATACGAGCGGCTCAATAAGGAAAAAATAAACTGTATAATAATGGACGACGAAACCTACGCAAAAATGGATTCCAGAGTTTTACCAGGGCCGCAATATTATACAAAAATAAAAGGCAGTAGTGTAGAAGACTCAGTGAAGGTTATCGAAATTAATAAATTTGAAGAAAAAGTCCTTGTTTGGCAGGCAATCTGTACTTTAAAACACAATCTTTTTTCACTAAAGGCACAATTAATGGTGAAGTGTACCGAAAAGAGTGTCTTCAGAAACGGTTACTGCCATTAGTTAAGAAGCACCAAGTACCCACAATTTGTTTGTCCCGATCTTGCAACGGCACACTACGCCAAATTGACTCAGGATTGGCTGCAGATAAACGGTGTCAAGTTCGTAGAAAAAAACGAAAATCCCCCAAATGCACCCGAACTAAGACCAATTGAGAGGTATTGGGCATTGATAAAGGCTAACCTAAGGAAGAAAGGATGTGTAGCCTCAAACCTTAAAGAATTTAAAAAAAATTGGAACGCTGCAGCTAGAAGTGTCGGTTCGAAAGTTGTGCAGAATTTAATGGAAGGTGTTAATAGAAAACTAAGGCAGCAAATAAGGAGTTAATTTTAATAAATATTATTTATTGTTATTAGAATGTAGATTATTTTTAGATACACAATAAAAAAAAAAAATATTAATAAAATGTTCCTACTATCTTAAAATTAAAAAATAGAGTGTGCAGTTTCTTTTCGATACAGTCCTTATGTACTGCACTGAATTTTTGATAACAGTTTTCTATCGCCTAACTTATGACCCAAACTTACAATGGGCGCAATTGAAACAAAACCCCGCCCAACTCTTTTATATAGTGAGATGTTTTTGGTATAAACCTAAACCTTTCTATTATAGACAATTTTCTGAAATTCCGGCTTACATTTTTTTTTAACGACAGGTTCTCAAAAGAAATTCAAAAGAAATAATTCTTATATGCCAACATATTTTGAACAATAAATCTAAATCAATAAAATAAATCTCATCTAGAGCTTGAAAAACACGGTGATGTTCCTGATTTTCTTTTTTTAATAGAAGGAACTAACTGTAGAAAAAAATTTTTTTTTGTCAAATACGCCGTCAAGCCCCACGTTAAAAAAAAAGTATCCAAGTCTTCAAAAATAAAAAAAAATAAAAAATTATATAAATCCTATTAAATTTACTGGAGCTTATACCTATAATATCAACACAGAGTTTAAAATTACAAAAACGGTGGGCATCTGAACTTTAAGTACCGTTTTTTACATTTTTTGCTGTTTAAAATGCTAAAACAAAAAAATAAAAAAAAAAACACCGGCAAATATTACGAGTATTCGAGTTAAGGTATAGGATCCAATGAATTGTATTTGCACCAAAAAAACACCAACTCAATCCATAAAGAAGTTCTTGCGATATCGTGGAGACCAGCTAAGAAAACATATTTTTCAAAAAACGCGTTTTAAAATTTGGGTAACGATTTTTTCGAGTTATTAGCTTTTCGTAATTTCAACGCAATAGCGCATCTAGCGATATCTAGTGGTTCCTGACGTAACTAAGTAATCTTATCACAGTGTGATAGGGAATACAGGCGCACATTTCAAATAGATTAATGTGAGATACTCATATTTTGTGAGATGCTCTTCATGAGATACTCATAATTTTCGTGAAAAAAATGGGTTCCTTTCTTCATAATCGGGGTGGTCGAATTTGAGCACCTCTTTTTTTGCATTAGATAACGTATGTTTTTATTTTATGAGCCAAATTTATGACCTGGTAGACACAAAAGATATATCAATTTGGATATGCTCTCTCCGATCTCCTTATTTGTTCTTTTTTTTATTTTTGCTTATATTATTTTTAATTTCTTAATAATAAAAAAAATTCAAAAATTCAGAATCCTTCCAGTTTGTCGACCTCCTACCTTCAATCGCAGCTGGAAAGTATCGATCAGATAACTGCATTCATATACTAATATTTTGATACAAATGTCATGAATGCAAGTCTATGCGAACATATTTGGAAGCTTCAATTATTCGGAGTTTTTTTGCATTGACTTAGCAACATTATATGAAAGTTAATAAAATATTCATTAAAAAAAAATTGATGATCACAAATCAATTTAAAAATCTTACAAAATACACAGTAGTTTTTTTGACATTTGGAGAAAACCGACAACCATCCGTCATTGAAATTTGAAAAAAGCGGCCCAACAACCACCCTAATGTACATACTACGAGGTGAATTTTCACGCAGTTTGAAGGGCTATATCTTCTAAACGAAGCAAATATCAAAGTTAAAATTTGAACCCGTGTTCGGGTTTCGGCCGACCTCATGAGCTTTCGCCAGGGGAATCTGCTTTGCGCGCGCCTTCTCCAATCGGATACACCAAGTGTGGGCTTCCTCGGCCTCGTCCATTCATCGGAGGCATAGTCTCTCTCGTCGTCGTTGACCTGCGACCCTCGCCTCGAGCACCTTTTCCGCTGGTGCTTCGTCGTCCATACGATGGACATGACCCAGCCAGCGTTGTCGCTGCACAGTTAGCCGAACTACGTCAATGTCTTCGTAGAGCTCATACAGCTCGTGGTTCATTCGGATGCGATAGTCATCGCCGACTCGAACAGGACCGAAGATTTTGCAAGGAAATTTTCTACCGAACACCTCCAGAATAGCTGCGTCAGTTTGCGAAACTACCCATGCCTCAGCGCCATAAAGCAGCACAGGTAAAACGAGCCTCTTATAAAGTGTTAGTTTTGTCGATCGAGAGAGTGCTCTGGAACTTAGTTGTTTACAAAGCCCGTAGTTGCTCCTATTAGCAATTATTGTTCTTCGCTTTATCTCCAGGCTGACTTTGTTGTTGTTATTAATGGCGGTGCCAAGGTATACAAACTCCTTGACTACTTCAAAAATAATAATAAAGTAATGCTATTACACAGAGAATATTGAACAACTTAAAATCAAAGAAAAAGAGTTCTTGTAAGACTGTAACCAAAATATCTTAACTACAATGAAAAGATCGTTGCACTAATTATTTTTCCTTTAGCTATGCAAGTGCTGCATTATCGAAACAAAAGACTGAAGTTCTTTGAAGCTAAATTAATGAAACAATCTTTGCCGTAAAGATAAAATATTTACTATAACGATTTAGTTCTTTATAAACAAGAAATTGAAAAAAGTATGTAGGAACAACAAATTTTCTTTGTTTTTTTGAGGTAAGCTTTATTGTTTTAAAGACAAAGTCTGTTACTTTAACGAATGTTTTCTTCAAAATCATATTTGTATACGAAGAATAAGAAAATCGTGTGCGAGTGCCAATATTTTATTGTAATTGGAAAAAAACAAACGTTTATATTCACACCAGTAAATTTTATTACATTTCATCAAAAAAAGAAAAAATATTTCTTTGCCCGCCGTGCGGAATTGAACTTGGAATTTTATGGCCAGTCCATCGCTCTTCCCACTGATCCAAACAGCCTTGCTACTGTTTTCTTACAAAACTGCAGCTATGTTAACAGATGCTGTATTAACAGATGAAGAATGTCACAGTATTCTGTTGATAGCTATACAACAAAAATCTATTAATAGATTATTGTGTTACGCTGCAGCATAGCTTCAGTTGTAATTTATATTGAGTCAATCACGAAGGAGTTTGGCTAGTTGCGTAGTGTACTTCTCAATCGGTGGTTTCGGTGGGTGTGGGTTAAAATCTCCAGGGCAGGTGAAGGTAAGATTTTTATAATTTAATGTTATTGTTATAATAAACGCAAGCAGCAAAGAGAAGCCGAGAGAAGCCGAGAGAAGCCATTAATTTCATGAAGCCATGAATAAAAGTGTTTGTGCCAAAGTACATTTTCCTTACTTTTACAATTTGTCCATGCTTTTTTAAAGATGTACGTCTTTGCCACAAGAATTTAAGTTTTTGCTTCAAAGTATATTGTTCTTGGGAATCTAACAATCTTTGTGTCTTTACCGTAACGATGTTTTGTCTTTGGGCACAATCTAACCAATAAAAATCTTTTTAGCAAAGTGCATTTTCTTTGGTTTTACGATTTTTTTCCCTGTTCTTTATTTTTAATGAGTTTCAAATTTTTGTAAGCCGTACCTACTAGAGATATTTGACCCCAAAGTCAGCAAAATTCTGAAAATTCAAACATTAAAGATGCTGTAAACAAAAAAATTATGACTTAGAATGTTACAAAAATGTATGTTTAAGCAACAAGTTGAAATGTTCTCTAGGCAGTGGTGGGACTGCCGACCGAAGTGAAAACTTAAAGCTATGAAAAAACATATCTGTTCTAATATCCAAAGTAGCTAGAGTCGGCAATTCAGACGCATTCTACTTTTTTAACTCTTTTATCAATTTTATGCGGTATTGAATGTATAAACTGCTATTTTTTAATGCTTATATGGGCATTTCCAGAAAAAATCCACCGTGACACGAAAATTAAAAGCTATTAATAAATTATTATATACATAAACTCATTTACTTTGATGATCAAATCGTCGGCACTGTTTCACAAATGTAATTTTTCTTTTTAGTATATGTTCAGTAAATGTTTCGTAAGCGTTTTTTTTTTAGTAAAAATGGAAGGCATTGGCTAAAAATAATGGAAAGAGTTGAGGTAAGGAGAATATATTTACTTTGTTTTTAATTACTAAATTACACAATTACGTAATTCTCTTATTACTTAATTACCCAATTGAATTACAATGGAAACTTAAGTAACGTAACGCCAGTAACGTCACGTCAGACGGCTAAGCTTAATAACAAAAAAACAGGAAAAGATTTTTAAATTTGATTACTTGGAAAATATATTTGTATTATATTAAAACCTTCAAAAAGAGGTTTTATACAAAAAGTCTTGCCCGATTCGCAGAGTTCTGCAAATTTTGTAATCCAAGTCGAAAACTATTTTTATTTTTTCTAATATCACGCCAGAGCATAGTTTTGCATATACAGTCTAACCTCGATATAACGAATCTCAAGGGGATTATTAAAAAAACGTTATATCGAATAATTCGTTACAATGAGGTTCGTTATATCGAGGTGAAGTTGCCCTTATATTCGTTATAACGAGGTAATACAAAATTTTGTAAATTAATCATCATCTGCTTACCGTGTCATATCCCAACGATTTTCGCTAATAAAGCAAGTCACATTTGAAAGAAAACACTGTATTGTGTAATATTAAAATTAAAAAATAGTATTATTTAATACAAAAATAGTGTTCATTTATAAAATATTCAAAATGAATGCAATAAATAGAAGGCACATAAGTATTCAATTCAATGGGTTAAGTTTATAAAAAAAAATTATTCATACATATAAAAAAAAACATAAATAATCAATGAAATGCAATAAAAATAAGGCACATAAGTAGTCAGTTCAATGGGTTATGTTTATAAAAAAAATTATCCATACATATAAAAAAGAAAGCATAAAAAATCAATAAAGTGCTATTGGTAGCTTAGTCTTCATTTGGTTTGTCTTCAATATTAAAAAAGTCATTAATTGAGGTCTGCTTACAGCCGGTGCAAGTTATCAAATCCAAAGCGCAATCTAATTCCGTGATGGATTTGATTACACCATCACTCAAACCACTCTTTTTGATAAATACACTTTTTATTACATGTAGAGCGTTACGGGCATCTTTTACTGTAAAATCTCGCTGGTTTTCGATAACTTCTTCCTCGTCTTCTTCCGCTTCTTCATTAGGAACTGGCAATACAGATTTGACTATTTCAGCATCAGTAAGTACTCCACAGACGGCTAAATCATCATCAAAGGTTACAAACTCTTCGAACTCAGCCGCTTGAATGTTCAATTCTTCTTGAACTCTTTGCCAGGTTCTAGTAAGTTCCGCAAGTGGCAAGTCATCCTCCTCATCATCGCATGGAACTTTAAACCCACTCTTCTTGAAGCAATTTGAGATAGTTTTTTCAGTGACTTGATTCCAAGCTTTGGCACACATCCACATAGCCTGTAATATGTCAATTGTAGTGGGCGTTTGTTGTTCAATATCAGCAAGAAACTGTCTGACAACTTCTTTCCTATACTGCACTTTGAAGCTCTGAATGATGCCTTGGTCTAGTGGTTGAAGTTTCGAAGTAGTATTTGCGGGCAAATACTTTATTTTTATATTTGTCAGATTAGGAATGTCTCCATGTGCAGTACAATTATCCATGAACATAAGAATGTTTTTCTTCTTTTTCTTCATCTCTTCGTCAAGATTTTTAAGCCAATTGTTAAAAATATCACAGGTCATCCACGCCTTAGAGTTTGAAGTGTAGTCTGTTGGCAAATTGTTAACATTTTTAAAACATCGTGGTTTTTTATATTTCCCAATGATGAGTGGCTTAAGTTTGTATGTCCCGGTACTATTTGTTCCTAGCAAGACTGTTAAACGAAGTTTGCTATTTTTCCCACCATGTCATTTTTCCCTTTTGAATGATAATGTTTTTGCAGGTAAACATTTGTAGAAAAGTCCTGTTTCATCGATGTTAAATATGTTTTCGGGTTCATATCCCTCGGTCAGCTCTTCAAGTTTGTCTTTCCACTCCTCACATACTTCTTCATCGACACTAGCACTTTCGCCACATATTTTTTTAAAAATAATCTCGTTTCTTTTTTTAAAGTTTTGAAGCCACCCGTTACTCGCGCGGAAGTCTGCATGCCCTAATTCTGCTGCGAACTGCTGAGCCTTCTCCTGAAGAATAGGGCCTCCGATTGGCACATTTTTGGCTCGGCAGTGCTTTAACCATTTCAAAACACATTCCTCTACGTCCGTTAATTCACATGTTTTAAATCTATTACTGTTTGAAGGCAGCCCACTTTCTTCTGAAAACTTATCTTTGCTCTTTAAAATTGTGCCCAATGTACTAGCAGGAATTTTGAACTTTTTTGCGATGTCTATTTTTTTTATTGTAGGATTCTCGTTGACATACTTAATTACTTTTTGCTTCTCTGCTATTGTGAAGGAACATCTCTTTTTTTTCTCAGCCATTACAACTTTAATACAAACAGCAACGACAACTAGCAGTGCTTACTTTTCTAAGCATCAAACAGCAATGATAGTCTATTGAAAAATTGTTAACCAGCTAGATTGTAACAACAACTGCTGCAACAAGCATACAAGCTCTTGGCGACAATAAATTTTTCTTCGAATATTTCAGCCGTTACTCTAATGCATGCTGCTGGCTACTGCGAATGTTGATTTTCTGGAGACGTTGTCGTTGCAAACACAATAATTGTGTGTGTATCTGTTTCATATAAAAAACGTTATAACGAGGTTTTTGGCAAATGTATTCGTAATAGAGAGGTTTATTTTATATTAGATTTTATGGAGCGTTGTAGGGGATTTCAAAAAATTCGTTAAACCGAGGAAATCGTTATATTGAGGGTCGTTATATCGAGGTTAGACTGTATATTGATTATTGTAATTATTTTACTTTATATAGTGCTACTTAATTACTACGCTAATATAAAAAAACCTTTTTAAACATTTGACTTTTTTATTCATTTTTTTGATATGTTTTCATACAAATCGTACGTAAAGCCAGTTTTGAACTGACCATACATAATATATTTTATTATTCCAACACTATTACTTTGGCTGGCTAATTGGTAATCTGTTGGTAATCGGTAATCGGTTGATAATCGCTTCGGTAATAGGTTGGTTATCGTTTTGTTAATCGATATCGGTTGGTAATCGGTAATCGGTTGGTAATGGCTACAATAATCGGTAATTGGATGGTAATCACTTTCGCTATAAATAGCAAAGAAACTTTGGGCACCATTTTGAATCAAAAAATTTTTTTGATCTCAGTTCTGAGATTCAAAGATATACTGTTAATATTTATTTTAAAAATATTTTTTAACACCCACTAAGGGACTGTTCATAAATTATCATCCTATGTCACACTTTGTCACACAGTATTAACCCCATCCCTCTTCTCTCCCCCTTCCCCTTACGGGCCTTACGTCACACTAATATTTTTTTAAATATTTTTAAGTTTTTTTTTATATTTTAAGAGTTTGTTATGAAAGCATAGAACACGTTATATTTATAATAAATTTTATTCTAAGAAAATTTCATGTTCTTCTTTTGTGTTTGGCCAACATTTTTATGAAAAATTTGACCATGACCAAAAATTTTAACAACCGGTGGCGTTATAACTTGAAAATTGCTGTTTGTTCTAGTTTTTTATAACATAAAAAATTAAAGCAATATTTACAATTAGGAGCCCATTAAGGGCTGTTCATAAATTACGTAACACTTTTAGGGGGCGGGGGCGGGGGCGGGGGGAGATGGGTAATAGTAGGTCTAACATTTGAGACGAAGTGGTCGAAGTTGTTCATGCGTTACGTCACAAAAAAATTTAAATTTAATTTTATTGTAAATAGCTGAATACCCGGCTTAGCTCGGGAGTTAATATAAATAATTTTCGATTTTATTCGTCGATTTGAAAAAACTTTTCACAAACTTTAGAAGGAATTTTGTGTGCATCTTTCAAACCGGTAACTTTGGCGAAATAAGCAAAATGTAGCTTCAACATCTGAAAATTATGAGAAAAAGTTAGAGAAATCGTGATTTGTGTGTGCGAGCCGTCGATCGCTTACAAAAATATATTTTCAAGTTTTATATTGTATTCGATAGATTACACATTTTTGAAAAAAAAATCAGAGCAAAAACTAGTTCTTAGCAATTGGCGAGGAAACTAGACAACAATTAAATAAGCATTGAAAACAGCAACTGACTTGCGCATGTGTTAATGCGTACTCAAATACTACAGAATTCGGCATCAGCTGTCCTGATTTGCGAAAAAATAAAATGTAATATAAATACACATAAAGAAGAAAATAAGATATTTATCACCCTTCGCGCTTTGCTACGGTCTACTGTATTTTGTAGTACAGCGCCCTCTAGGGTTCAAGATATAGCAAAATACATAGCGCCAAAAGACTCACCGCACCCGAAAACCAGTTATAAAAATCATACTTATCGTGCCCTCTGGTTTTCGAGACAGATTAAAAAACTAACGCCAAAGCCCTTTTCATACTCGATAATCAAATCCTATATATCCGATATACAAATTTTCATCTAAATCGAATGAGCGCTTTTTGAGGGTTTCACGATTTCTTAAGTGATTTGTAATACAGCACCATCTGGTGTATAAGATAGCGCAGAAAAAAAGTCCAAGATACCAACCGTATCCGAAAAATCCTATGTACAAATTTTCACGCAAATCGGATGTACACCTAGGAGTTTTTCGAGATTTTTAGAACATTTATACTGCAGGGCCCTCTGGTGTTCAATACAAAAAAGAATAGATAAGTCATAAAAACGACCGTACCCGAAAACCCCTAAATACAAATTTTCATGTAAATCGAATGAATGGTTTCGGAGACAAACAATAATGACAAAATTTGTGGAACCCGATCACAGCGCCACCTACCGGGTCCAATCTGAACCATACAGGGATCCACTGAAACACACACAAAAAATTTCATCAAAATCAGTGCAGCTGTTAAGGAACAGTTTAATAACATACACACGTACAAATTGCACAACAGCGCCCTCTAGTTTCGAGAGAGAGCAAAAAAGATAGCACCAAAACCCTTGCCGTACTCGAAAATCGCTATTTACAAATTTTCATCCAAATCGGATGAGCAGTTTTGGAGTTTTTCACGATTTCCTCAGATTTGTACTAAAGCGCCCTCTGGTTTTCAAGATAGCACAAAAAGGATAAGTCCAAAACACTCACTGTATCAGAAAACCCCTATTTTCCAATTTTCTTGCAATTCGGATGCACGGCTTAGGAGTTTTTCGAGGTTTTCAAAATATTTGTACTACAGCGCCCTCTGGTGTTCGAGAGCGAAAAGAGTAGATAAGTCAAAAAAACTCAGCGTGTCCGAAAACCTCTACATGCTAAATTTTATACAAATCGGATAAACGGTTTTGGAGTTTTACAACGTTTTTAAAATATTTGTACTACAGCGCCCTCTGGTGTTCAATATAGAACCTAATTTATAAGTCATAAAAACTCACCGTTAGCGAAAACCCCTACATACCTATAAAAAACTTAGCGAGTCCGAAAACCTCTACATACAAATTTTCATGCAAATCGGATGAACGGTTTAGGAAATAAGCTAAAAAAAAATGACTGGAACCCGATCGCAGCGCTCCCTGCCAACCTTTTTCCTGGATAAAAGTAGCCTATATGTTGACCAGGGATATAAGGAACCTAGATGTCAAATTTCATTAAAATCCAGCCAGTGGTTTTCGCGTGATGATTTAACAGACAGACAGACAGACAGACAAAAATTTTAAAAATGCGATTTTGGACTCAGCGTCATTTAAAACGTCCATCGCAAAAATAATTTCAAAAAAATATTCAATGTACAGATTTTTTTATTAAAATTTTATATTTATAAAAATATTTTCATATTTTCATTTTTTATAAAAATAAAAAACTCACCTAATTGATCGAACGAATCACAAATTGAATACAACGGATAAAACTATGTTTAAATCGAGCAAAGTGTAGCAGCTTCAAGAAACATTTTTCTGAACTGAAGTGCCTTATTCTAAATCAGTGATCGAAAACAGCTGTTATAACTTTACGTTCAAAGCGAACATGGCAGTGTTATAAAAAAACTAAAACAAACGGCAATTTTCGCAATTGTCGAACATCCAATCCACTAACTATACATATAATGTATAGCCACTGGTTGGTGTTGAAATTTTTCAGAAAATTTTTGTTCAAAAGTAATAGAATAATGTGAAATTTCCATGTCGTATTTCCATAATAATAAAACTTATAATAAATATAACGTGTTGTATGCAATTTTTCGTAACAAACTGTTAATTTAAAAAAAAAAACCCAAAAAATTTAAAATAGTAAAAGTGTTACGTTTCATTAAAGACTTTCGTCGAAGTGTGCCAAAGGGGGGAGGGGTCAAAAATTGGCTAAAAATATGTAACGTAATTTATGAACAACCCCTAAAATATTAACCGATAATGAAGTGATCCCATTTTGAATTTTTTGCTATATCATTTTCAGTTTTTCCGGAAAATCATGGATGACTTCAGGAGAAACCAAAAGTAGCCAAACTTTATTCTTATTTTAATATTTGATACTAACTTAAAAATGTACAGAAAAGCTCTTTTGAATTAATATAATACTTTTTACACAATATTAAATTTAAAAACTTTATTTTTAACAATTTAGAAAGGAAAGGTCACCTTAAACCTTAAGCCTTAAAGTTTAAACTTAAAATTTATTTTTAAATTTTCCTACACATGTTGTGGTGAATTAAGACCATGCAATTCTGATAAAATTTTAAACATTACCACAAACTATGAGATTTCTATTGTTCAGTTCAACATAACAAAATCTGTTTGCTCACATAACATTTCAACTGTTTTTCAATCTTCTTGCAAAATTCTTCCCAGAAAGTTGGAAAAAATAAAGCATAAACATTACATAATTTTTTATTAAGATTTTCAAAGATACGTGAAGCGAATGTTTGTGTGGGTAGCTTATTTTTTAATATGAAATAGACACATTGTTTGATATATCAGGCATGCAGGACGATGAGTCCTTTTGTAATACAAATAAATAACATTTTTTAAAAATACATTAAAATTTTCTCTGCTGCTGTTGCTACAGACGAAAAAATCATGCATTCCAAATACAAGCAAATGTTTGCAAAATTATATGAATCTGCATATATTCATTGCATATTTCTAGGCATGCTCCCTAAAGAATAGTTTTGCATTATCCTGTAACTGAGTTTTCATATGTGAACATATTTTTTTTTTTTTTTTTTTTTGAAAACATGCAACACACACAACGTTGCTCTACTTTTAAAACAAGAAAAAGGCAAACAAATACATTTAAGAATTTATTTGATGACAAATTTTGTACCATACTAAAAGTATGCAATTTCAAAGACAAATGCCAGAATCAGAATAATAGCAAGCAGCAACAATATCTAGAAAATTGTGTAGGTTTCCATCGCATTCATAGCTCCTAAGAGATTTTCACTCAGAACTACATCCTTGCTAATTGTCGCTTCAACATTGCGTAAAGCTGACTGCTGTGACTTAAAACTTTTTATATATGAGCTTAAAAATAATTCATGATATGTATAAAAGCTGCGCTTATGTGAAATGTGGCTGACATGATGAGCTGTTAGTTGGAATAGATATGTTTTTTCTGACATTGTGCTCCACCAGTTGTCACCGTCCCCCCTCCCCTCCACCTGATTACTTCAACTTGACTTGTCAAACAGCTAAATAAGCAAAGTTAGCGCAAAATTTGACATTTATTTGCTAAGATGACAGTTGAAACAAAGAACTGGCATGTACTAACATTTGCATAGTAATTAATAATGCATTTTTGAGCGAGGTTTGTTTGAGAACAAAAAAAAAAATATAGAAAAAATACCACCATGTAAAATAAACAAAAGTCGAGCGTTGTGCATTCAACGAGACTCAAACAAAAAGTAACAAAATGAGTGGCAAACGGAAATGAAAACTTTGTCAACTTTGCTGCCGCTGCTCCACCTTCTCCTACTGCATAGTGAAAGTGCAGCAACTAGCTGGAGTTGCTAAATTAAATGCAAAAACTTTCTGTTGACTTGCATTCGGACACTTTTAATAGTGTTGACATAGTGCGTCATCTGAAGCATTGCATCACCCACCAAGGAATTAAAAGTTTCTTTTGTGTTGTCTTCGTTATGTTTTAGGTGGGCGAATGAAAAAATAAGTTGAAACTTTGAAATTTATTTCCGCGTTTATGGGCAAGTTAAATATCTGCTTACTCTGTTTGTCTTATTAATAAACCTAGATATTAGATACTTAATTTCCAGCAATTTAGTGCAATAAGTAAAAGAATAAAAGTAAAAGAAATTAGCAAGCAAAAGAAAAATGTTGTTTTTTATTGTAGATAATAATAATAATAATAAATAATAATATAAAAAAAGTAATATGATTTCATCGTGTATGCAAAGGTGGGTCAATCCCCATAAAAAATTGTCTAATGGTTAAAAAGTCAAATTTCTATATGAAAACTTACTTTATGCGTTATTTTTATTACACTACAAATATTAAATATCTCGAAAAAATATCCAAACGAAAAATCGCAAAAAACCCCCATATGAAAAATTACCTAAAAACTGAATAAAAAATGTCCCACAACAAAAAAAAAACGAAGTTCCACCCAACAAAACCGAAGAAAACCGAAAAATGTTTGAAAAAATATCCCAAAAACAATAAATGCAAATACTCAAAAAAAAAAAAAAAATCGTCCAATTTCTTGCATTGCTCTCACGAGATAAACTTTACTCGTACGGAAGGAGCTGAATTTTTAAGGCCAAGTTTTCTTTTCTTATGCTATCCAATTCATTGAATTTTATTTAAAAATCTGTAAAAATATTTCATACAAATTTAAGTTAGCAATTAATTCAAAAAGAAAAAATACATGGGAAGGGGAGACGCTGGCCGTGCAACTGGAGATGAACGCAATCCGCCAGATACCGCCAAAACACTTTCATTGACTTGAATAAAAAAAAAAAAAAAAAAAAAAACAATATGTTAGAAGAGTTGCAAAGACCCATACTCCACAAAATTTTCAGAGCGACCTCTCTCGACAAAACAAAAATGGTCGCTTGATTCGTGATAAGTTTTGAAATTTTTTTGGACGTTAACCACATAAGCTAAACATGAAAATTTTATAATATCGTAAATGTAATAAATTCATTTAAAAATACTTACATACTTTCTTCTTTCATTGCTTTAGAAACTTCATTCCACAATTTATCCATAAAAATTCTGTTGTGGTAATGTTTATGTTTTTGATCACAAAGAGGAACACGAACAAAAACTGCCGATACAAGTTGTTCAGCATTCATATTGCATCTACACAAAAAATAGTTTAAAACATCAATTTAACTCGCAACACGCTTGCTACCCTTAATAAAATCAGCTTAAGCAATTCATAATTGTGTTTGTTTTATCTTGCTTGGATGCGACAACATAAAATAAAACTTTCAAGAAACAAACATAAACAAAATACACGAATATTCGCAAGCAAACGCTTGCAAAAATGGTGCGATACGTTTAGTTGCGAATTGCTTGCGATTACAGCTGTGAAACGCATCAAAACGCAACGCTCATATATGCTGCACTATACGCACACTCATAAGGAAGCACCCAAACAGTTTCTTAGCAAGCAAATTGCTTCGCACACAGCATAGCAACGAAACGCTCATAAGCTTCACTATGCGCGTGGCCTTATGTTCTCAAGAAGCTTTTCATGACAGATTTTACTCTCTGCGTTTTGCTTTTGTCTGCAGAGAGGTGACGTCCCAACAGAAAAATTAATTCGATTGAAAAAACTTTCAGTGTCAGGTAGGAATTGAACTAGGGTTCTATGATGTATAGGCCGTGCACTCTAGCCACCGTGCCACGGCCGCCACAATTTAAAATTAGGAGATTTCAATAAATTTCTATGAAATTTTATTAAATTTCAATAAAATGAAAAATGCAACAATTTGTAATGTTAAACAGAATAGAAAGCGAGAAATAGACCAGAAATTGTAGAAAATTTTTTATCAAAATCTAAATATCCTTTTTAAACATTTATTTCTCATTTATTTATTTTTCTTTTTTAAACTATTTGTCAAAATTTAATTTTTTTTTTAATCCCACATAATACATCTAAAAAAATCCACAAGCAATCAATTAAAAATCTAATCATAATTCCTCATCATTTGTCACAAATTTTTTATTAAAACCTTTATAAGCCAAACAATTTTTTTATAAAATGTTTTGTTATATTCCCACACCTTACTTAGGTGGCCATAACAACCCGTGTTCGGGTTTCAGCCGTAGTTTTCATTGGGCAGTAGTAATGTGGCGGGACCCAAACCCTGCGCACATTCCTTGATTAAAGTCCACGGAGCGACCAGTCGCTCAAATTAGCCGTCAAACTAACGGATGCCAGGGAACACCACGAGGAGGTTTGAGTAGACTTGGGACGATTTCGACATGGATAATTCTGGCCTCGCCAGGTTGAGGCAGTCAGACACATTGCCAAGTGAAGGTTCGTTCCCTGATCCCCACATATTTCCATATCGTACATAAACCATAACCATAACCATATGTCTCTGCTGGTATAACAATTTCAAGCGATAAGAAACGCGTCACTTATTTTGAAATTATGCTATTGAAAATTTTATCTGAATCTTAAGTTCATCATGATTTAGCTTTGTGCAAGGCTTGGCTTTTACAAAGCACAACATATTTTCAATGCAATCTGGTTTATCTTTCATTTCGAAACACGCAGAGAAGATATCACCAATTTTAATTGAACATGTCCACTATAAAAAAACATAATTTCATTAATATTTGCGGACACTTGCAGTTGAGACATATTTTATTCAATAATACATACTTTTCGCAAATTTAGGCAAAACATTTAGAAAATACCTCGATATACTTTTTTTATTCTCTTTTAAACTTTAAAAAGCACTTTTTTCATTTGAACAATCAACACGACTTTGAAAATAACCGTAAAACGAAGGTTGTAAACAAAACAACCCCCAAGTAATTTCCTTAGTTGCATTTAATTACATTTTTTTTAAATATGCTCTATTAAGGGTTGCAATTAAAATAACTAAATTAAAAGATGCCAAAATTTTACCAAAATTTATGTGCTTTTTTTTTGCAAACCTATCAGTTTTTTTAACACTTGACTTTCAGAGCTCCGTGCAAAGTTGCCAGTTAACATTCGGAAAAATTCTCATGGAAATTACTATTATCTCATAGTACCATAATTAAAATACAACCAAAATTACCATGGTAAAAGTAAACAAAAAAAAAATTCCCACCGCAATTAAAAAATATCACAAAAAATCCCCCGATAAATAAAAATTGCCACAAAAATACCACGCTTTTCAAAAATACCACCAAAGATCTCATATGCATTTGAAATCCCCAAAAGATCCTTATACGCATTAAAATATACCACAAAAATTTAAGGGATTTTACATACGTAACTTACGACATAAGATTGGGGTGTAAGCCTGGCGTTTAATTCGTATAATGGCAATGATTTCATATGAAGTTTTTGCTTAATAAATGTGAAAAAATTCCCAAACTCCAACGGCAATTAAAAAATACCACTCTGATTTCCCCCGCTAATTAAAAAAATACCACGCTGGATTAAAAAATACCATGGGATTTCCCAAAAAAAAAAAAAAAAAAAGAATTCCCAATGGCAATTAAAAATTTACACGAATTTTTCCCACAAAACTGGTAATCTTCGCTACGTGTAACCAAAGGAAAAAAAAAAAAAAAAACCCTTTGGCATTTTTTTTAGTTGAAATATGTTCTATAAAAAAAAAAATTTTTTGGCTTTTTTGGAAATTGATGTTTTTCCATTTATGGCAAAAAGAGAAACTGTGCGACGTGACCTTATTTGCATACTATAAGCTTTTTAGCAGAACTAATATACGTATACACATAATATGTATAGCACACAAACTGCTGAGAGCTGCGAATTATGCAAGTGCGGCGAATTGTTCCCTCGACTTGATTCATTACTCCTCAGTTAATTTGCTGTATACGCGGCTAAGAAATTTCCATTTGAAAAATTTGTGATGAAACGTTTTTTGACTATAAAAAATGAGAAAAATTAAGAAATGCTTTGAACTTTTGCAAGTAAGCTTTGATCATCAATACAAATTTTGACTACGAAATTTGGAAAAATCAAATGAAAATCACTCCCACTTCCCATACAATATGACTTTATTTTAAAAGTAAAGTCTCTTACAAATCTGCTCTAATTTAAGAAATGTCTTGAAATTGAGCACATATGATTCGATATTTAATATAGATCATCAATATGATATTTGGAAAAATCAGATGAAAACCAAGCGACGTAAAATATTTTTAAAATTTGCAAAAATTAAGAAATGTCTTGAAATGTTGCACATAGGTTTTGATATTTAATATACACTATCTCTATAATATTTATAGATGGAAACCACGCCAACGCAGAGTGGCTTTATTTTAAATTTAAAGTCTCTTAAAAATTTACGAAAATTAAAGCAATGTCTTGACATTTTGGACATTAGATTTGATATATAATATGAACCATTTCTATTATATTTGACACAAACGAATGAAAATCACGCCTACCTCCCATACAAAGTGACGTTATCAAAATAGAAAATCTTTCGTTAATATATAAAACTGAGTCAACGAGTCTGTCCTGGCTAAAGACTTCGAATATACTTCAATACGGCCGCGACGGGTATTTTAAATTCGGTACCCTGCCGAAGCTCCATTTCTTATTAGTTTTTGTTATTGTTATGGTAAATTTTTAAATGAGTGCATTATTGAAACTTTAAACAAACTGAGCTTCGAACAGTGTACTCGGATGCAATATCTGAGTATAAGGAAAATTGAAAGAATCGCTTCTTTCTGTCGAGTTTGATTTAAAAAGTTTAGCACAATGCCCTGTATGTAGACTTTTGGTGCATTTAATTTTGCGTATTATTGCAAACTTTTGGTTTAGATGATTAAGATCAAAGTTTTTGTTCTTTTTTTCCAGAAAAGTCATCCGTAGTTAAAGTGCATACTTAACTTATCATATTCATATTCAGTCATATTCATTTCATATTCATTCATAATCTACATATGTAGAATTTTGTCCACCATTGTACACAGTAATGTTCCTCCATGTGTCAACTGTAATAGTTGGCAATTTTGGTGAAAACAATGTCGACAATTTGTAGACAATGTTGACAATTCCTATACAATGTAGATAATGGCAGTACAGCAGTCGACATAAGCAGCATTACTAGTTAAAAATACCTGCTTTCTCTGCCCAAATTGAGAGTATTCTTTCTAGCTGTGCCCATTCTCCTGCAAGAAACCGGTTGACGTTTTAAAAATCAAAAAGTTTTTGCATATTTATTATAGGTACTTGAAGAATTAACGATGTTCAAATAGAAGTCGAAAATTTTGATATACTCGTATATCATATATATGATCAACTAGTTACATAAATGTATTTGTGTAAATATTTGTGTAAAACATGTAATAAAAACATAAACTTAGGATAAAAAACTTTAAAAAATATTTTGTTTGTACATAATTCTTTGATAAGTCCAAACTTGTCGATGCGTTGTAAATTAAGCGTCGACAATTTTGAATTGTAGATTAATTAAATTGTTTGTAAAAACGTTGTCGAAAGACTTCCATTCAAATTAAAGCAGCACACCACATGTCTTATCCCGCCTACTTTTCTGAACTACGGACTGCACATTATTCCAAAAACTATTGGATAAAATTTGTTTGAATACGGACAAGCCCTAAAGAAGTTCTTTCGCTAATTTTATAGACTAATCACTGTTCATTATTCCAAAGAATATGTTTTGGAAATTTGGTTGAAGTTATACAAACGCTGAAGAAGTTCGTTTTGTGACACACCCCCGTTAAAGTGACACACCCCCGATCTTATTACGCCCTCTTTTATAAACTACGCACTGCTGCTTATGCCAAAGAATATATGCACAACATTTGATTTAAATCGGACAAACGGTGTAAAGGGAGTTCGATTAGAATAAATCTAACACGCCCTCTTGTCCAATCCCACCTACCTTTGCAAGCAAAACTATTCATGTGGGCTTAAAATGTGGGCCCTGCACGGTGTCGATGGGCTAACTTAAAATTAATGTCTAAAACCGCACAGTCTTATAATTTTCAGACTACTAAAATTACCAAGGATTGTGTGTGCAAAATTCGGTTGAAGTCAGAAGAACGGTGTAAAAGGAGTTTGATTTAAATTTAAGTGCCCTCCGTCTTTCTTCGCCCAAATTTCAAGACTAATCCCTGCTCATAATTCCAAAGAATATAAAGAAGAATTTCGTTTTAAATTAAAGTGCCACACCACCAGTTTAATTCAGCCCACTTTTATAAACAATGGACTGTTTTCTATGTCAAATAAAATATGCGCAAAGTTTGGTTTGAATCGGACAAACGGTGTAGAGGGAGTTCGATTAGAATTAAATTAAACCCTTGTCGAATCCAATCCATTTTTGTAGGCTCAAATCTTTTCATTATACTTAAAAATATGTGTACGAAATATTGTTGAAATCGGACAAACGGTGAAGATGGAGCTAGGTTAAAAATAAAGTGCCATGAGACCGCCCAATTTCATAAGCTCATAAACTATAGACTGCTAAAATTACTCGTGCTAAGGATTGCAAAATTTGTATAAGATGTGTACAAAATTTGATTGAAGTCAGAAAAGTGGTGTTGAAGGAGCTCGATTAAAAGTAAAATGCCACGCCCACTTTTTTAGTCTTAAGACCTCACATGATACTGGAAAATGTTTATGCAAAATTTGGTATAGGTCGGAGAAACGATTTCGGTGGAATTTGGGTACATACAGACACAATGACGTTCAGCTTTATATATTTACGAAGGTTTTTCTTTAAAAAAAAAAAAGCGTATACTTTGAATTTCATTCCAATAGCTTCAATATTACGGCTGTAATCGTGATCACTGACGGACCGACGGAAATCGACTCACGAGGTGATGCTGATCAAAAATATATGTACTTTTCTATACCTGCCACGCAAAGTTAATATACCCTTTACGCAGTACACGTTGGAGATAAAAATTAGCTTTAAATATGCCGACTTGAGTTGGCTATAAATAAATAAACCTGAGCTAATATTGCAAGACCCTCACACGGTTATGCTATTACAATGCCCCTTTCACATTTTGCAGTTGAGCCTTTGAGGCATATTTTTCGTGTTGCGCAGCATTATTTTTAGTTCTAAGAGCCGTTTTCTCAATGTCCGGTTATACGATAACTAAAAATACAATTTTGCTTTCACCAAGTGCTGGTAAAGCAACCTTCGGTTACATCAATAATTGCGAATTTTTCAATTGTGAATGCGCGAAAACTGAATATAAACTGTCATTTGATTACATATTTTCGTGATTTTGTTATTTGTTTTGTAATTGTTAGTTGCCTCAACAGTAATGTAATTGGCAGTTGCAGTTAACTGCCTAAATTTATTTCAAATGTAGAAAGTATTCTACTTTCATTGGCAGAGCAGCACGCAGAGGAGTTATTTTGATTAGCAGCTAACCGAAACCACAACTTGCCGTTTACTTAATCAGCACTTAACCAGATAATGAGAACGAGCTTTTTTATAAAGCTCTAGTTTAAGTTCTGATTAGTGCTTAACCGGACATTGAGAAAGTGACCTTAAATTTAGGTGGAATAGATATTAAAAATTTATTTAATTTCCAAATAGCAATTTCGCTCTCTTACAAGACGGTCACATAGTTAAGAGACTTTACGCATTTTGGGTTTTAAAAGATTTATCATATAAAACTTGAGACCCAGAGAACATTTTATGATGTTTTCAATTTATAATTTTTGCTTTCAAGTGTTCTCCTCAATGCTTGAAAATCTGGATGATGCTTGATTTTAAAATGCAAGCTTGGCACATACAAGACAGTAACTTTATATCTAACTTTGATACAATGCGGTGCAGCATAATTCTGCAGCAGTTTTACTACATTCACCAACATATGACTTAATTAACACTTTGCTGATACAACACACAGTCAAACACAAACACACATGCTAATTTAACGCACACCTAGAATAACATAGCCACTTTTGCCACAACAAAAATTTAACTGAAGTCACTAAAGCCAAAGTGTGCAGCCACCAGCTCAGGTGGCAACGCTGAAATGAGGTTAAGTGCAACACGTTTACGTAGACAATACACAAAAATATATGTGAGAAGTCTGTAGTTAGTTAGCTAGTTATTATTAATAAGCAGTAAAAAACTAACAACATCTAGTAACTCAAACGATGACAGGGCATCCAATTAAATATAAGCACCTTCAAGTTAAGAGGTTTACATAAAATGATAAATATTTTTTTTAATAATTCATTGAAGAAGTACTAAATATACGATAAATGCAAAGTAGATTACATTAAACACAGTGTAAATCATGACTTTTAAAAAATTGTGCAGTTATAATAAGCTAATCATAAAAAATGTAAGTTAAGTAATTAATAAAGCCTTTTTTAAGGTTTCATTTAATGAAAAGATATGCTGTATTATACACAAACTTTATGCGGAGAGCAGATAAATAAGTTAAATAAGCACGTTAACGCCTTTTCAAAAGTGATGAGTAAAAAAAGTGCAACAAGCTCGGCATGCAACCAAAATTTACAAAGCAGTGAATTAAAACCGTAAACTAGGAAATCCACAGGAACTCCTAGCAAAGCGTTAAAGTTTTTTGTAAACGAGGCGGTGGCAGGAGGATGAGGAGAAAGGCTCACTGATGGCGTGCAGACATATGTATGTTGGTATGGAAACAACTATTTTTAACCAGGTTTCTGCTGATTTTGCAAATTAAGGGCGTAACTCAGAAACAACTTCCTAGCTGTTGCAATGACTTTTATTGAAAAACAACACATGCAACAGCAACAACAAAAATAACATCAACAACAAAAATAACGCCAACAACTATAACATCATTAAACGAGGGCGGACAGTTGTGCTAGTATATATCAATTGTGCCAAACGGTTTACTTTTCTAAAAATATTTTAAAAATTCTGCAAAATAAATCTAAAAAGAAAAATTAACAATTTTTTTTTTCTGTTTTTTTTTTTATTTGTTGCCAAATTGCTTGCTTTACGCCAAACGCTTTCCAATGGTCCCAGCTAGTGCTGGGCAATGCATAAATAACATATTTTATGAGTTTTAGCAACAGCGCAGCATGAGCTGGTAAACAGCCGGGCTAGTAAAAAGGATGCTGTAAGCGATTTACGCTCTGCGGTACTAACTGTTTTTTTCTTCTACAGTGCCACAACTGCTAACTGCTTATATAGCACATGAATGTGGGTGTATTTCTATTTGCTAGTGTGCGCTCGTGTGTGTTTATTTGTGGCTTTTGTTTTTTGGTCATTAACTTCACATGTTGCGGTGGTTTGCTGCACATAAAATTTTATTGCCAGGTAAACATTGCCAGCCAACAATGACAAACATTTTTACAAACATACAAGACCACATAAATACTTAGATATATAGCTATAACATCTATGTTGCAACGTGTTAATGGCGCTGTGTATGTGTTTGTGTGGCCCAGAGCTACGGGCATGCATTTAGAACGTTTGGCATTTCATTTGCTAGATATTTGTTAGCCTTTGTTGGTATGTGTGTGGCTCTTTATGCATTTTTAAACGCATTTTAATGCCACATGCTACGTCAAGGCTTAGAAAAGGAAAATTGAATGATTACCATTGCGTATAATCGTGATGTGCATCTATTGAATTAAATGTCAATCATTGTAATTGTGAGTGATTTTATTGTTTTGAAAATAAAAAACAAAAACCTTTCTTAATCAATTTTCTACCGCTGGTCGCTTATCCGACCGTGAAATTACTCATTATACTTACTTTCATATCTCAGTTTCTTTACATGGAATTTGATTACTTTTTCTTAAAAAAACAAAGTTTGAATGTAGTACTTTTGGTAAGGTCTATTGCAAAATTGTTCAAAATTTCTAATTCTTTAAGACTCTAAGTTTTTCGACACAATATTTGGTTTAGTGCTTATTGCAAATTTTGCAGATGATCAAGAGTATGATTTTTCCAAAAATTATGCAAAGTATTAATTGATTCAGTCAAGCGTTTATTTACATAGCTATGCAACAAAAAATAAATATAAGGTGTGATTTACTAAATCAAGTGCAATAAATTTATATCAAAAATTCTAGTAATTTCATCGTTGGCTGGTGTGGCCAAAGTTTTGCAAAATGAAATATATTTGCACTTCCGTGGTGACTTTATGTGTTTTTGCAATAGCCTATTTCTCTTTTTCAAACATAACCTCTTACTCAGTCTATCGAGAATACAAAATATTGACAGAATTGCGCCATTTCGGCATCCCAAATTTACTCAGTGGCTTGTGGGTCTGGGCAATTGAACTGCTCACTTTCGTTCTTGGGTCATCTTTCTTCTTTTTCTTTGTTCAGGTCAGCGTCCACACCAGAACTGTTTTCAACTTCAAAACTTCTCAACATTTCGACGGATATAAGATCGAATTGGCCGGTCAATTGGCAGGGGTGAAATCGGCTAAGGTGATAGTTGACAGTCGCTGTTTTGATTGTCGTTTTCGAAAACGACACATAAATACCTATCGCATGAAATCAATAGGAAAAAAGTGATTGTCAATTTGATAATCACCTTACATGAAGCAAAAGCGACGATTTTGATTGTCAACTATCAATTATCACTTTAGCCACCCCAGGTATTTCTTCTTCACTCATTTTATCCACAACCCCGGGTGGAATGCAAACAACATCTGTGGGATGAGCACCGCTTTCGTCATCACTCCAACCATCGATGATGGCCTGCAACTCAAACATTTCCAGGCAATCACGTGCCATTTTGCGACTGATTATTTCAATTGTTGAACTTACAAATTAATTACTTTTCTGCACCCACTAAAATGCACCTATCACCACACACTAGCCGAGAATTTTGATTACATCAGCATATTTTTTTGGTTAGTTTCAGTTTTTGGTTCTTCACCAAATGAGTTTATGAGTTTTTTTCATAATTTTTTGAGTAGACTAACCTTTTTTCGAATACGTAGCATTCACTTTTTAGAGGTTGTGATAGGAAATTAAAATTAGAAAATCCTTCTGATGAGTTTACTTGGCGGTAAGCGATAAAACGTTTTCAAGGAACACTCCTGCTTCCACGGCTAGGCTAAGGTATTACTTACACTGCAAGCGTTGTGCTGTGTGTTCAAGTAATAATTATAGTTGTACCTCTGCCAAAATTGGTGTAATTGCAATCACCAATCCTTTCACCAGTCCTTCTTAGCAGCAGTTATGTGGTGATATGATGGATACAGATTTGAACCTTTTTCAATCGTACGCAATCTGAGCTCAGTATATTGGTGCTTTGTTAATTTCAAATCCAAAAATAATGCTCCTCATATGTGTACCGTTTTACCTCGCTCGGTGTTGATACACTTTTAAGAATCCGTTTTGTTCTCACTGGACTAGCATCAATAACTTTTTCATTAATTTTCAATTTTGCATATTTTTTAACAGCTCGTAATTGATTAAGGAAAGTTTCTTGAACATTTTCACTTCGGATTTCATCAGTGATATTAGCTTTAAGCTTCCGCCTCTTAGATCTCCAGATCTCTGCCTCTAAATACAGAGAATTGGTTTCTTTCATGTTATGTGTCATACAATTTCGCATAGTCTCCTAACTAAGTTGTCTTATTTGGGTATGTCTACTTACTCGTAGTATTTAATCCAATAAATGTTTTAAAAACTTCGAGCTTTACTTATCCTTTAACGCCTATATATATACATTTTTTTTTTATAAACTTTTTAAAAAGGTATAATTTAGAACTTTTCGTTTTCGGAAGTAAGAGGCAGATCTGATTTATTTATTTTTATTATTGCTTAGTTCCTTTTAAATTCTGTATCCATATTTTAATGTTTCAGTTTATTTAACCCTTAAAATCAACCTTCTCCTTGATCAGTTCTTCGGTGTAACAAAAAGGAACAAGTGTTTTGGTAACTTCACGCAAAAAAAACTTTTCGCTTACCGCAACTGAAAAAATCACCAACTACGTTTGTGACCTGTAGTCGCCGCAAACGAATATTTAGTTGTCACTAACGATTAAACTAAACAAAAATATTGAAAAAATAACAAAAAAAAAACATTTTTAACTCATATATTTTATATGATTTAAAAAAAAAAAATATACTTACTTACTTCCATCGTTGGGAATCAAACCCCGACTCCGTCGATGTCTAGTTTACTATGCGCTTTGCTTAACCTGTTGCACCACCGTCTATTATACTTTCAGTCGGCTAATATTTTTTATTATTTTTTTAGCCAATAATAAAAAAAATTTTAATTTAAAATATTTGTTTATGAGAAAAGAAGTTCGTTTCCTACAAACGAAGTTTTTAGTTATAACATATAAATTCTTCATTTGCCGCATTTAAAAAATTGCACGCGCTTACGACAAATAAAATTCCTTTCCTGCAACTAAATAACCCGTTTCCTTTTCTCGTAACTGTTGAATCGATTGCAAAAAAGGTTTTCAAGCACGATAAACGAAGTTCGTTTGCGGCAAACTGGTGATCAACTTGTTTTTTTCTTTGCGTGTTGCTTTGGGAAACAAAATTCATATAGTTGATTTCAAAAAATTTTTGAAGACAAGATAAAAATTAAAAAAAAAAAATGTTGAAAACTTCAAAACAAGTTGCCCTTGAAAATCGGGTTTTCCAAAGCAATAACGATGTGTTGGAGCAAAATATCCTGTAAGGCCTGCAAAAAATATGTAATTATTAAAAGCTTATATTGATCAGACCATATTTTGTAATGTAAATTTTTATTTAAACCAATTAATTGTGTTAGAAAATAACAAATTCAACAACATTTACAGACTCACATAATGTCACAAACATAATTCTGCAGTTCATGTGAAGCATGAAATTTCGGAACCTTTAGGTTTTAAATATGACTTATGCCAAGCTATGATTAGTATTTATCTTCCTTGGTGCAGTCTACAGAACAACGTTTGGGTAAGTTTCTTGGAAAAATATACGTAAAGGACTATCCCAGATGAGTCAATACTAAGGAATAATTATTTAGAAAAATGCTACGATCAAGCAATAAATAAAATTTGAGTGGATATTGGCAGCAATTATGTTTGGATTTCTGTTAACGAAGCAACGGATTAAACTGGTCGATACTTAGCCAATTTCATAGAGGGGAAAATTGTTGTGAAAATAAGTCCTCGACTCACTATTTACTCTGTTGCAAAGAGTAAGTGCAAACCAATCACGCTGCAATCACAAGATATGTAAACTCAGCTCTTTTAATATTATGGTCAGGAGCAAAACACTTCGAAAAAGTTTTATTATTAATAACTGATACTGCGCCATATGGAAGCCGGTTATTTTAGCCGGTTATCCGGTTATCTTTTCCCTTAATAAATGAGTTTATTTTGGCGTGGAAAAAAGGTGCTGATAACTTCTTGTTATGTTGAATGAAGGCAGAGATTCATCTTTGTGCAAATATGCAAAAATTTTAATTGTTCATTGTTACAATAAATGATTTCAAATTTCATAATATTTATTATTTTTTTTCGTTTAAAGATAATAAAAACTTTGAAGTAGAACAAATATTGCATTTTTGAGAAAAACAGTCGATACAAGAAATGCATATATTTGCATAAAATTGCATAAATTTTGTATAGAATTTGCATATTTTTAGTATATTTTTTAAACGTTAAGTAAGTGAAGTAGCAAAGGTAGCGGATTGTTAAAAAAATGTTTATAAAAATAAATTCAAGTGCATATTTTTACCATATTTCTGGAATATAATTTTGCATAAAACACTAGTTATTGCAACGATAACTCCGATCCCTAGGCAACGTAAAAAATTTAAATTGAAAACAAACGTTATCAACAACAAAAAAAAGATGCATTATTTAGAATTTTTATCATAGAGAAAAATAAGTTTTAGTTGGAAATAACAATTAATTATAGATAAAAATTTTTTTTGCAATTTAACAATTATGGCCAAAATTTTTTTAAATATTTCTTATAACAGGTTTGTCTCTGAAAAAAGTTTTCAATGTTTAAGTTGCCCGTCTTTAGTGTTTCTACGTTAGTTTAGTACCAAAATATAAGTAATTGATTTTTGATATATCTTGAATTTGTGATCTTGAACTTGTTTGTATATATGGCTAATCTTGAAAACTTTCATAACTTTAGTTATTAACGATATGTTGATTTTAATAATATTGCTATGTAATCGAAAAGTGACAACCTAGTCGAAGTTTCTCCTACTATTGAATATTCAAAATTTTGTAAAATTTTTCAAGCAAGCGATAAGTTTATAAAATATTCAAAAATAATTCTTTTGTTGATGTAAGTATATGTATATGAGTGTTAGTCAAGCAATGACGGATGTACGAAGAAAAAAATAAAATACTGAAAATAGAGTTAAAATAATTTAACCAAAATTTTATATTTGTACCATAAATAGAGCTACCATAACGAAGTATTACTATTTGGTAACATTTTTGCTGGCTTAACATGTAAAATTTTAAGTGCATTCAGAAATACGAACTAGCAAACACAGACACACTCTCACTTCAGCACTCATACTTTTGCATTTATTCCAGGCATTGTATGCAGCTGTGTTCTAAGAACGCACACTTGTGTCTGTGTGCATGCATGAGTTTTGCAAGCTTTGCTACTTATTTGCATAACAATCAAATACAGAGAATTTCCGTTCTTTTAAAAAAGATATTTTTTTTTATTTTCTTACAAAAAGCTTGTGTGTGAGTTTGCATGCATGTGTTTATACGAACATACATGCAAGTAGCTTGCATGGTTTCATGCACATGTGTTCGATGCGCTCGTAATGCAAAGTTTTGTGTCGCTGCTTTTACATCTCTTCTTCTTCTACATTTTCTTCTTGTACTTATAGATTTTTTAAACTATTGTAGCTCTTAGTTTTTCCTCTCTATTAAGTTGCATTTAAATTTTTTTCATTTTTCTATGTTTAAAAATTTTCTGCTCAATTGTAGTTGTGAAATTTGCAGAGAACATTTTCTTTTGAATTCATACAATTCAATAATAACAACAAAAACATTAAAGAACTTAATAGTGGCTTTGAGTGCTAAAAAAAAATCAGGCAGCTGCATATTAATATCTGCTGTAATTTTATTGCATTTGTTTGGAAAAATAACAAAACAAAAAAAAAACTTTTTTTTCCACCAATATAAGTTTGGTGAGCGTAAGTTTTCACAGTATGTTTGTTCAAGTATATTTTGTGTATGATGGCATTCACTCAAGGTTTTTGCCAAAGTGGATTTAAAAGAAAATTTTTAAGATGCTTGACAAAACTTTCAAGCACTTTTGAACGAATGGGAAATATAAAAGTTTTATTCGAAACTTTTCATCTCCCTAAACTTATCGAAACATATCGCTATCGGCAAGTATATTTTATATCTCGAAAATTTATTGTGCTGCTCTAAATAGTTTCTTTAGTTCTTAGTTATTGAATGCATGCCTTTTAAGGCTAACATAAAATTTAGCCAATAAAAATGCAACTCAAAAGCCGCAATGCAAAAAGTTTGTGTGCTGTTGAAAATTTATTTACTTAATTTAAATTAAACGCAAGAAGGAATAAATGTATGAAAACATAAAAAGCTTGTATTAATTCCAATTTAAACTGAGACATAATTTGAATGGGATGCTTCTCTTATTTTGTCCCGAGTGTATAAATGAATTTAAAGTATTTTATTATTTTGCATATTTATTTATGTGATACATGTTCTAATAACACCAATTTGCTAAGTAGATAATAGTTTGGAGATGTTCGTTATATCATAGAAACACACTAACTTGAAGGCCATATTAGGCTGACTTTAAAAAAGGCATTTCTTTGCAAAGATTTATTTCCATAAGTTGCTCCATATTTAAATTCATGCTGCTCTTAATGCAAAAGATCGTTTTCAGTTAAGAAATCACAAATTGTTCACTTACAATTTATTATATATTAGAAATATCTCTTAAAGCCGGCAGTACATTTAGAGGAGAGTAAAAAAGAGTGATATTGAGGTGATGGTTTTGGAAGAAACTTGTTAAAAGTATTAAAATTTTCAAATTTGGTAAGATATACATTTATGTTTAAAAATGATTATTGTTTTTCAAAAACAAAGATGGCGCTGGCTACAACGATTGCTGTAAAAGACCTCTTTTCGCACTGTGGGCACTCTGCTGGCTCCTAGGTTGACCCAGAAAAAAATTTTAAAATTTTAAAACGTAATGAAAATAAATTCTATCTGAATTAGAGAATTTAAAAATTTTTAAAAAAAAAAATTTAAATTTATACATATGGGAAAAAAAAAATTGCTTTTTTACTTATTTTTGGTTTTAAATTTTGAATAAAACGATTTTAAAAGGATATCAGTTTCATTCCGATTGGTTAGAATGTTATCAAAAAATGTTCTTCCAAATATTGTAAGGAGTTTTTGAGCTAGGTTGCCCACAGTTTTGAAATACGTTGTTTTGAGAAAAACGACTTTGAAGTTATACGAAACAAATAATACGAAGAGGTTAATGTTCAAAACTTAACTAAATCAATATAAAATAATTGTTGTTAATATTCTGTGGAATGTTTCCCTCCTCAGATATACCGGTTTGAGCAGATACAATAAATGATATAATAAAATAGCAGCTGTAGTAACTTGATTTTTATTTTATATCGAACTCACGCCATGCGTCTCTTTTCAAGCTTATAACTTTCTTAATATTTAAGATATTTTTATAAAATTCTTTTACATATTTTTGAGATGTTTTTACGTCACTTAAGATGAAAAAATTTGATTCTGGCATGCCTGTAAATGTATTGGGGGCCTTAATATCTTCTTAAAGGTCCTAAATAACAAAGTTTACATATGTTTACGCAATTTCGTAAAGACTTTTATTTAAATGGACTAACTTTTTTATCCAAACATACATCCAAACATCCGCTATCTCCAAAGATTGATGCAATGCCTTTAAGTTCAGCTCTTTTGGTATGTTACTAATTTTAAAATCTGTTTCTTATTTAAGAAATTGGTGCAAGTATGGAAAATTCCTTAAAAATTTCCAAGATCAATGTCATTAAAATGTTTCATACGAGTACTTGACCAAAGGCTGGAATAAGGAAAACTATCGAACCATCGACAGTATGACTGAATATTGTAGGGTGCCATTGATAGTTTCGATAGTCATGAAAAAAATAACGTTAGTTTTTTGATAGTTGCACAGATTTTTTATAAACATTTTTGAATATTAAAATACTCGTAGTAATAGCATTTCAAATGGTGTTAAAAAAGCAAAACAAAAATAAAAGGACCTTTATTCCAAATGAGACGCCAAATTCAAAAATTTAAAAGAGAATTCTTTTTAAGCGTCTTTAAAAACATCTCAACATGATTTTTTAAATTAGTCCAACTTTGCAAAGATTTGTTAAATATTTGATTTTCTGTGAAATATTATTAAAAACAATTTTCTTATTGATTGTTTGTTAAGTTTTAGTAAGAATTTTGAAAGTTAATATAAATACAGTGTAATATTTTATGTGGTTTTAAAACTCTAATCAGTTTTTATTTATAAATTAAGAGTTATTTTTTCGAACTCAAGGTCTTTGTTGTTTTCGTTCGCTAAAAATTGGCTTGTTAATTTAATTGTATTGTATTATTTTTTGTTATATCCGCATGAAATAGAGTAGATTATTGATTCATTTGAATTTTTCGTTTACAAAGTAGGAACTTCTTAATTTTATTGATTCAGAACAACTGCATTATTATCATTTATCACTTAAGTATATATTTAATAAAAAAACAGGATCTTTTTCAGCTTTTTAAGTACTGTTGACCTATTTAGATTATCTTAGAATGCTCACAAGAGTTTTTCACTATTCTTCCGCCTACAATTTGTCCGAAGATATTTGGTAAAATTTGCTTAGTATAGTAGTTATCGTCGAAAAATTATAAAAACAGCCCTTATAATCGCTATTTTGTACTGAAAAAATTAACTTTTTGAATTTTTTAAGATGAAGATGGTACCCAAAAAAAGCAAAAAAAAATCAGTATTTCTTTGGCATTTAAATTAATAAAATATTACAAAAAATTATTTTACGAGTATGTTTTTTTTTTTTATTATACTATTAGCTACAACTTTGCCAAAGACAGTAAACTGATGGTACCATTTTTTGGCAAAATCACTAAGACCCACAATATCAAATAGGCGAAAAAAAAGAAACGGGTTCCAAACTCATGAAACCCAGCTAGGGTTAAACTCACCTTTGATCATAGTATCGAACCTATATCGTAGAATCCTGTTATTTTGTAGTTTAAATCACTATCAGTATTTTACTCGTTTTTTTTTATCATCGATAGTCACGATTGTTTTAAAACATTGATAGTGACGATAGTACTGTAGATATTTTTCCACTACAATGCTAAGGATCATCTAAAGAGTTTCACTACCACCGGGTAAAAATCATGCACGGTCAACTCTAGGTCTTTAAGCCTAGTATCAGAAGTTCCTTATATACTTAAAAACAACAGACTGCTTTTGTGTAGACTTTTTAATTAAGTTAAATAACTATTACAATAAATAATAAATATAAAAGAAAAGACACGGTCAGTTATTGAAGTTCATTTGAACTTCTGGTCTTTTTGTAGGTGATGTTGAAGAAACTCATCTGGTGGAACTTTGGACCGGGTGACTATCATGAGCGAACCTTTGTGGAGTCTCGTTCCGGTTGTAGTTTTGTACATCGCTTGCACAGGTCTAGAGTGACCGGCGGGTGTCGCGCTTAAACGACCTGGCTGATATATCCATAATTAGAGATCTTGCTCTAAATAGACAAGATGTTTAAGATAGGTTTCGTGTAAATCAGTAGATGACTATGATATTACGTCAACTACTGGACGGTGACTGGTACTTTTGAATTCAACTCTGATGCGTTCAAATAATTTGTGAATCTTGTGATAGATATAATTGCGAATAGGAACAGGTCACGTCAAGAATCATGAATTGACACACGGTACATTGTAAATATGCGTCAAGAGTATAATGTTTAATGCACGGAACATTTATCTTGCAGGCCACTAACTATCAAATTTATCGCACAATTTGCTCTCGTTGTACTGTAGGTCGTACAGTTAGTAGGGTTGTCGTTTAAGTACGAAGCTGTTTCACAAACGATTTGACGAAGATCAAAATGATTTGATGTTTTGTCTCATCATACGATTTGATAGTTTAATAGTGGTAGTGTTTGTCAAATTTCGTCATTGTTATTTGTTCGTCGAAGTAATAACAACGCTCGCATAAAAAATGACTTCGAATGAAAAATTTATCAATTTTATAGAAGCGTTTAGGAACCTTCCAGAACTACCAGAGAGATTTTTTGTGCACAAAATTGAGATCGTTTTAGGTTATAAATCAAAAAGTATGTATCAAAAAAGAAATCCAACTATTAAACGCCCAAGAACTCTTTACTAAATCAAAAAAATTTTATTTCAGATGAACCAGTCTGCGCAAATTTTAAGGTCTTTCATGGCATTGCTCTTATTTACCTTATCGACGAATATTTTTGAACCAAAATTTCAGAGATAAACCTTTAATAGTTACGCTTTAATAATGCAAAAAACATTTTGGTCTAAAATAAAATGGAGCTTCAAAATGAAACTAGCGTATTTTTTCCGCAAAAAAGCACTGTTGCCAACTTGGAGCTTTTTCCACCAGATTTGTTGCATTGTGAAAATTTAGACGCAAGAAAAATGAGGTTTGGTGCCTGGTGTATTTTTTGGTGCTTTTTTTTAATTTCGGTGGCACCAAATATGCCTTATTATTGGTTTTCACTACGTTATTTTCAATAGTCAATTGTTGTCAATCAAATGAAAAATGATAACACGTTGGTAAAAATATAATGATAAAATGATGAAAATTAAAAACAACTGAATTATCGAATTGTGCTATACAGAAAATTTAGAATAATTTTATTAAGGTGATATTTTAATTGATTAACTTACATGTCGTCATAAAACTAACATAGTGAAAATCAGGCTTGAGGCTGCGAACATAGTGAAAGCTGGCTTAGACAGGCAGGCAGATCAGATCAGAAAACACATTAGAGTAAAACAGATGTCTGACTTGGTTTCTTTATTGCTCTAATAAGAAACTTGCCTGCCTTTCTCAACCGACGTTCATTATGTTCGCAACCTTATGCTTGGTTGTCACTATGTCATTTTCTGTGGTCAGTTGTTGCCAATATAATTAAAAATTAAAACACATTGACATTGACATTGACATAAAAAATTAAAATTAACTGAATAATCTAATTGTGCTGTACAGAAAGTGTTAAATAGTTTTATTTAGATGATATTTCAGGTGATTAAGTTTTATATCGTAATAAAAATTGCGTAGTGAAAACCAAGCATTGGCTTAAAAACATACACTTATGTACTAATTTTTGTTTTTTGAAAAGCATAAATTTTTCGGCATAAATCGACATTAATATTTTCGGCCGCTATGATTGCATCATATTTAGAAATGGTAAAATAATTCATTTTATAATTGAAAACTTATAAAAATGTTGTTTTTTTTAAGGTTAAAAATTTGCACAAACCCGTGAAAGAACAATTTTTTTCAAAATTTTAACAATAACCAATTCAGTATATGATTTAATTTCCAAATATACGAAAGCATAAGTCATTTTAGACTTAAGGTTCATTTAATAAGTTTCATTTGAGTATTTAAGTGAATCCTGTGAAATGAATTATTTCTCAAAAATAATTGGCAACCATAATAAAATGTAATTCTTTTTATATAATTTGGTACATATTTGTAACTTTCCACAAATGTATGCAATATTTTGCAATTTATTGCTTCGTGTATGATTGTAACATTTTTGAAAGTCTTAAAATCTGGTGCATTTTTGAGGATAAAGCGCATTTTTTTCGGCTTTTTGGTGGATTTTAGAATTCAAAAGTTGGCAACACTGCAAAAAAGTGATAAAGAATGACTCTTAAAGTGATTTGAATATTCATATTCATTGCCCTGACATCAATGGTTTATCAATTTAATGCCATTTTATGAGCTTATCGCCGCCGTAGTCATGGGTCTAAATATAATTAAGTCGTAAAGCCAGGAGTCTACTATAAGCACAAATATAATTATGTGGTTTGTCTGATTTAGCAATTATTATTATTGCAGCCCATTTAGTTGGAAAATAATAAGCGTTATAATTATAGCATAAGCGTAGCATAATAAATATTTGTCAAGAAAATCACACCATAGGAAGATTCTTTATAATTTTCACATTAATGCAGTCGGGGCTAAGAGATTTGATGATATTTATCTTTTTAATTTCTTTTGAGATTTCAGCAGGCGATGTGTGACCAATAGGCAGATCATTTGGCAAGAAGACAAGGAAACTAAGATTATCACTGGAGTCGTTGTTAAATGAGAAAAGTGTAAATATTTCTTTTAAGTGGTTCTTAAGCTCTTAAACTTGCTTACCTTCCATCTTTTCAATTACTTGTTGCTCTTTGAGACGTCCACGTTTTGGAGAAAGTATTCAAAGGAACAATTCATTTATCAAGCGATTAAAATTGGTTTTTTTGACTTGTCTTCTATCTTGTACGCTGACTTCGTTTCTATTCAATAATCATGCGAACTTCTCTGAATATCCTCAATGCGTTATTATTAGTGACAGTTTTATTTAATTCTTTCTGCGCTGGGCTTGTTAAATTATTATAAATAAATTATTAAGGAATAAGAAATAAATTTTAATACAAATGGGTTTACATATTAGACAAACACCCAAATTGTATAAAGGCTTTATAATTGCTGAATATTATATTTAAGTTTTAATAAAAACTTCTATAATAACCAATCTCAGTTCCTATTTAATATAAATATTGATTTTGGTTTAAGTGCCAACGCCAAGAGCGATTAAATTTTTTCGATATTACAGTTTACAATTCAATAGAGCTGAGTACTTAAGTAAATACCTTTCCTATTGTAGATTTCGAAGTCAAGTCATCATTAAAATGAAAGTAGTCGTTGCTTGTGTGCAATAATCAAATAAGTTGTATTGTTCACCGAAAAAGTAACTCTGAGTCATAAAACTTTTGAATTTTAAAAATCTGAAAACTAATACGGAAGGTATTAAAATACCCTATGATACAGATGGTATAAAGTTTAAATATGTTATTCCCCATAGTATCAAATTTATTCCAAAAGGTATAAAATATCGTTTCAATTGTATTAAAATTTAATACAAAATTAATTAGTATTAAATAGTATACCAGGGCTCTCTGGCGTATGGGCCACGCACAAGATTGCCAGTTATGTGGGAAAAATCCCATTCGTGGTAATTTTTGATTGCCCTTGGGATTTTTTTTTTGGGACTCCCCATGGTATTTTTTAATTAGCGTGGAGATCAGTATGGTTTTTTTAATTGCCGTGAGAATTTGAGAATTTTTTTCTTTAAATGATTTTTTCAGATTTATTAAGCAAAATACTCATATAAAATAACTGCTATTATTCGCACTAAACGCTCTGTTTATACCACAATTTAAGTAACGTATGTTAAATCCCTTGATTTTTTGTTATTTTTGTGGTTTTTTTAAGCGTATGGGATTTTATTTGGGATTTTTAAATTCATATGGGATTTTTTTTATGGTATTTTTGTGGCAATATTTAATGATCGAGGGAATTTTGTATTTTTTAATTGCAGTGGGAATTTTTTGCTTACCTTTACCGTTGTAATTTTAGTGGTACTTAATTTATGGTGTTGTGGGAAAAAGGGGATTTCCGTGGGAATTGTTCCGAGTTTTAACTGGCATTCTTGGTCACGCACTCTACACCCTGTGCGACGGCCGCCACTGTCATTTCAACTTGCTACTTGTTGTAACCATTTAAAGTTATACATTAAGATTTTATACTTGACTAGTAGAGTGTCCCATAAAAATTTAAGTTGTTTTTTTTTTTGGGCTTACCCCCTGAATTTCATTGTATGATATTAAAAGAAACGTAAAAAGAGTTTGGTGTACCTAGAACCACGTTTTGTTTTTTTTTCCATATTTTGCATTTTTGGATTTTTGGAAATTTTATTTTGTAAAAATAGTCAAAATCGATATTTTCAAAAAGGTACACTTCTAGCAAAAAAATTCATGACGACCAAGTTATTCAACACAATTACACAATTTTTTGTATCTACATTGAGAATAGTTTTGGAAAAGATTTCCACGAGTTTTCATTTTAATATCTTCAAATATGAATTTTTGAGATTTTTTTTTTTAATGAAACATAAAAAAAAACGAGTTTTTTTCGAAAACTAAAAAAATTATAACTCTGGCGGTTTTCGTTTAGTTTTCATGTTTGATAACTTATTTTCAAGAAAAAATGATTAGAAAATGAACTGCAAACCAACTTTTACAAAATATACAATTATACAAAATTTATTTGGGTTTTTTTAAATAATGAGCACTGCTTTCCATGTACCGATGCCTGTCGGCATGGGTTTGCGTGGTCCTAGGCACACCAAATTATTTTTACATTTCTTTCAACATCACACTAAGAAATTCAGGGGGTAAGCCCAAAAAAACAACTTCAATATTTAGAGGACGCTCTATTGACTAGTTGTCAATTTCCTTTTTAAATATTTTTGCTGGCAAACTTATATTGCTGTATTAGTGAAATTTTCTTAGGGAAGTTTCCACTCTTTGTGGTAATTATTGTAGTAATATATTCTTAAAAGACAAAGAAATATTTTCCATTTGAAGCATTTCGCAAGAAATAATAGGCAACTAATTCAATATAATTATCCGCAGGAAAGAGACTACATTACGCAATGCTTGAATGATTTTGAGAGACTTGTTTGACATAGTTTTAGGCATATCTTTATTTATTTGTTCAACTCAGCTCAATGAACAAAGCATTGCGTTAAATAACCCCTTAATTTTGTATCACAAAAAAGGCTTACCGAAGATAAGCAAGACACGAGAAACAATATTACCTGTCATACAAAATTCTATTGCTTCTTGTGTCTTGCTTATCGTTGGTGTACTTTTTCGGGATACAAAATGAAGCGGTAAGTGCACATGACGCTAGCAAACGCGTCGTTCGGGCGAGTGTGAGTTTGCTCATCTTGTGAAAAGTGACGTTTCCTTTCTGAACGTCTGTAAATTTTCACGGCATATAACTAAGTATCCTAATATGTTTGGCGACAAGGAATAACGACTAAGCTCAAAATATCGTAAAAAAGCCATATGGCATTTCCTTTTTTGCCAATCTTTGGAAGGATTCAGAAATCCATTTTTTACACAGAATAGATAACCACTTATGTCTGCACCTATTTTGTTGGTTTAACGGTTCATATATTTCCGAGAAAAGGTCGTAGTTAGTGTTATTAAAATATCGTTTTTTACAATATTCCTTGTCGCCACAGATATACAAAAGGCAAGCACAATGCTCTGCACCCAATATCGCTCAAACTGTTCTTATTTATTGCGATCAGCCTGAAAGTATGAACAGAAAATTCCTTTGCTACTAATCAGTGACATGCTTGCCCTTTATGTATGTGCATACTTTCAGGCTGAACATTTTTCAAAACAGTATGTTGTAAAAGCACTGTAATAATAGCAAAAAATAATTACAGTTTAGCGTTAATGCTTCCAACCCGTCGTAGGACGGGCTTTTATACTAGTTTCATAATAAAATTAAATCAGTTATACAACTAATGATAGCAAACCAAAACTGTATAGCCCACACCCCGATAGTCGGAAGTTTTAACTGGTAAAAACATAATTTTTAAAATTAACTCCATGAAAAATGAATAATCGATGGTGATCTCTCTTCTGGTTAACTCAAAAAAGCGACATTCAAGAGTAATTTTAAAAGTAATCATTTTTGTTTGGATAATTTTCTATATTCTTCATTTTAATTTTTCCACTAGTAATCTATAGATTAACCCTCCCACCGCCCTGGAAAATCCTGTCTATGATCCGGATCAATGGGTGTTCTTTTTTCAATTTATGTTAATTACTGCTATTAACACATGAATTTTATTTAACTAACTCTATTTTCTAATTTGGCTTTCTTTAAAGTGTAAAAGACACTTTTATGATATTGACGTTCATTTTATTCCTTCTTGTTATTTTCAGGACTTGCCTTAGCCAATCACCATGATATGCTCACCCTCAAGCCTAGCGACCACACTCTGGTGCGCTATACTAATGAGTCGCTCATCGTAGAGTGTCGCAGTGCCACGTCCGAGTCAAAGTTGCATTGGAAATCGCCCAAAGGTGATGTCATCAAGGAACATAAGGGACGCATACACATCGAGCAGAGTTCACCAGGTTAGTGACCGCAGCATGTGATCAATTTATGCGTGTTTGTAATGCTTAACTTGGCGCAATTTTTTTATTTCAGAAAAATTAGAAATAGTTTTTGCGCACATCTCGTTGGCAGACAAAGGCAACTGGACCTGCGAAGATTCCACAGAAGGCAAGGCAAGCAAGTCCTTCAATTTGATTGTCTATCGTAAGTTATGGGTTGGCTTTAAAGTTGCATTAAAATAAAATGCTTTTTTTAAGAAAAAATTACCTTCACCGAAAATGCCACAATACTGACGGTGCGAGAGGGCAACAACGCCACAATATTGTGCGAAGTAAAGGGCGAACCGCAACCAAATGTTACCTGGAATTTCAATGGGCAGCCCATCAATATTGAGAGTATGTTTCCCTTCCTTATTTAAGCGTTCTTGTGTGTTTTTGTTTTTCTAATAAAGTGCATTTTTTTCATATTTCGTTCTCGTTTGCACAGCTGCCAATTCTACAAAATTCCGTGTGCTTGGTGATGGATTGCTCATCAACGAGGTTACCCAGAATGACACCGGCGAGTACACGTGCCGTGCATATCAAGTGAATCCGATTGCGTCCGACATGCAGGAGCGCACAGTTTTGATGAAAATCGAACGTGAGTATTACGATGAGTACGCTTAGAACCACATACCACACAAAAAGAAAAAAATAAAGAAGACTACAAAAACACAAATAGTAAGAATTTTGATTCTCCATCTAGTTAGATGCACATAGAAATGAAAATAAAAAAGTGAAAACAAGATGGCATCCATAAATTGCATCGATGTAATTTTTTCCTTACTTCTGCTATTTTTATATGTGGCAAAAGTTTGAAATTGCATTCCGTGTTTGCTAAAGCATCCTTAGGCAACAGAGGCAAGACCATGTTGCCAATGCGAAAATAAAAATTCTTTACACTTGGATGCCTGGCATGGCCTGCATATCGCGTTGATGAGTGCCACTTTTTTTCCTCTTCCTTTCCCATACCAAGCGTGGTTGTGGCTTTACTACATTTAATGCAATATTGATAATTCTGTTGGCTGCAGGCGAAGATAAGGTTGGTAAAGAGGAGGATGTGATATATAAAAAAAAAAATCAGTATTCAGCTAAGTTGAATTTCAAATATTTTTAAATTGTTTTACGTGGTACTTCCAGCACATACGATTTAAGCATTAAGTGATAAATGCTGTTTTTGAGCTACCCTAGATTCAAACATCCTACTTGATTTTAAGTAGTTTTTTTTTACAGAAAATTTTTCGCAAGTTATATCTATTAATTTAACTCTGCACAATGGAGATTTGGCAGATTAAGGCGGCCAAAACCATATCGAAGATTAAAAGACATTTTTACAAAAAAAAAAAATACCACATTTTTATAGTTCACCTTTAAAGGTCTGCGTCGAATAAAATTGAATATCAAATATTAGATATTGCAATACAAATATTGCAATATCTTTTGACGAATTTATCCAAATTTAGTAAACACAAATTTTTTGTTTCAATCACTCTTTCAGATTAATCCAGTGCCGTAGAAACGGGCCCAGAGCAATTTAAACATTACCAAATAGCTTCAGTTATTGCCAATTGATTGTATTAAGCTAAGCTGGAATACATAAAATGCAAAAAAAAAACTCCGTTTTCTCAAGAAAGTTCTGAAAAGTTCGTTGGATGCGGTGAAAATTAAAATTAAAAAAAAAATTGTGAGTGCATAGCGCTGGAATCTAATGGGTTAGGTTTTCGCACATTTTAATAATAGCAACCGATTCAGCGGCAAATTTTAGATATGCAGTAGTTGACCAAGTTGAGTAATTTTACGAAAAAAATTCCCAAAAACCCAAATATACAAAATTAAAAAGAAAATAGCATGGTTTAAGGGCCTCCGGTAGTTTTTTGAAGAAAAAAAGACACCATTTCAAAAATTGTTTATTTTTTAAGATCAATTTTATTTTAGACCAACATTTTTTACACTATTAAAGTATAACTACACTGTGGAACAAGTTCAGGTTAGCAAAAGTTAGGTCGATTCTGAGAGTGAGGGGTGAAAATAGAGGCTAAATTAGAAGACCCGTATCTTGGCGTTTGTTTATGTTAGTTCGAATTTTTTTTTTTAATCGACCTTCGAACTTTGCAGTAAAATGCCGATTTTCAACATATTGTTTATATGTTTTTTTTGGCTATAACTCGTAGACTAACTGATATTTTTTCAATCTGTAAAAGTCAAATTATTGCTAGAGACCTGTGCAACAATTAAAGTTTTTTAAAAAATTGATTTAGAAATTTTTGAGGTGCTTATGAAGCAAAATGTTGGAAATTTTTTTTTTCATGCTTTTTGAAAATAATTTCCACAAAACTAAGTCGTTTTTGCTTTCTGTTTGATCTATAATATGCTTCTCAGTTTCTTTAATAAATTTCATTTGAAAAGAAAATGGTCTTAGTCGATAATTTGCGTTAAAAATCCCAAAACCAGTAAATAAATAGCGATTTAGGTAGAAGTAATTAAAAAGGGAAGTTCTTAGAATTCGGAATTAGTAAAACAACTTTTTTGTTTTCAACCACCGCACAGGTAGCGATTTTTCTTATTTCGTATAAGCGAACTAATTTCAAAAATAAAGATTCAGTTAAGACTCGAAACTCAGCCGAAGCTGATGTGTTTTAATTTTCGCTCGGTCGTGATAAAATTCGCTACTAATTTTTTTGGAACTCATTTAATTTTGTGAGTGATTTAAGTTAAGTGCATCGGTTTCATAAAAATAACAAAGAAAACATTGTATAATATATAATGTATTAAAAATGTCGGAACCAAAATGTAAAATGGACCATTTTTGTAATGTTTGTGGACGTTTCATAGCAAGCGATAAAAAATGTGGCAATGCGAGTGATTTTTTTTGGAAGCCTATACACAATATTACTCGCAAGAGTTTATCACTGACGTCTACTATGCCACTAAAAAAGTTTGCTTTAATTGCTATTCAACTCTTGTGCAATGGAAAAGTGAAAAAAGTTAAGTTTTGGTATACCAATGATGTGGTTAGACAAAAGCCCGCATCAAGAGAAAATTGCTATGGATGTATTAACTACCATAAAACTTTGAATAGAAGGAAAGCAAAGAATACAACGCAAAGAATGTAGCAGTGCCAAGTACCCAATTACCATTACCGCACTCAGAATCCGAATACCGCACCGAAGTATTGATCTTCAAACAGATATCAGTACTACAACCGCCGCTGCTACATTCATGGATTTCTCTGAGAATACGACCCTGGTGAAGATACATCCTATGAAACATCAAAGGACCCAATCCTAGTCACACAAAACCAATTGGGTGGAAGTGTTGCAAATTTGTGTTTGACTCAGAAAATATCAGAACTAATGGCTTCATTTTTTAAAGGAAATAATTTGCTGGCTAAAGGTAACAGCATATCGAAAACGCCAAAAAGAGTTAGAAAAGTTCTTGAATGTGAATGATGCAAAAAATTTCGCTTATTGAATTTTGCACAGATATTGAAAAGTTAATGGAGACGATAATCAGCTTAAAAGTTGTGCTTTGGCACAAGACAAATAGAATGCCTTCTGTTCCGATTGCGTATAGCACTGACACTAGTGAAAATTTCGATAATTTGAAACACATTCTGGAAGTAGTCAAATATAACGAACACCAGTGGCGTATTTGCTGCGACCTCAAAATAGTTTCATTGATTACAGGCTTAACAGCATCTGGCCGTCCAAAATATCCGTGTTTTTTGTGCGATTGGGATTCACAATACGGAGAAGGTCTTAAAGTCAGAAACCAGTACAAACAGCATAACTGGAATAGTCGCATTGGGCGGAAATGGCCTAAAGACAATAAGCTACACGAAAGTCTTGTTCCTGAAATGAAAATTTTGTTGCCGTTGTTCCACATTAAACTTGGCATTGCTAAAAATTTTTTGAAATGTATCGCAAAAAGACCAGCAGTATTCAACCGCTTAAAAGACATTTTCTCAAGACTAAGTAACGCCAAAATTCAGGAAGGGGTTGTTAATGGTCCCGACATACGGTCGTCAAGATTTTGACCAATTTCTGACAGACCGAGAATTAAATGCATGGCTCGCATTGAAAGCAGTCATTAAAGGACTTTTGGGTAAAGAACGCAAAGACAACTACAGGCAATCTGTTGCAAACATGTTGGCAGCTTTCGATGAAATTTGGGTTAATATGTCGTACAAAATTCATCTCTTGATCAACTCGCTCAATAGTTGCAAACTGAATCTGATGAGCAAGGCGAACGTTATCACCAAACTGCGCTTCCATTTGAAATAAGGTAACTATAGAGTGTGCATATTTTGAATTCCTAGATTTTTCTAATATCTTTGTAAGAGTGCGCAATTTAAACATGTTAACGATTGAAAACTATTTTCGTTTCAGGTACAGAGGAAAGAAATCTCCAGATGCAATACTCGCTGAAATTTGTTGTTGGTATAAAAACACCTTTGAAGAAGAGGAAGACGAGGAGAAAGAGGAAGAAGGGGAAGACAAAGATGAAATTCCAGAATATCTGTTGGACGAAATTATCCACATTTCTGATGATGATGACGATGACCAAGATATTAGAGAGAGCAATGATGTTGATCCACAGCCGCCTGCTAAGCGGCAACTGACCAAATCATAAATTTAATTTATTTACTTAAAACTTTTGATAACTAGCATTTCAAAATTATATTTTTTTCCATATTTTTATAATTTCGTTTTCAATGCTTCTTCAAAACCAGCACTGAACAAAATTGGTACATAAAAAATGAGGAGTAAATTAATATTAAGCTGGAAAACGCAAGTTTTTTATTATGATTGTTTTCTTTTCAAATGAAATTTATTGAAGAAACTGAGAAGCATATTATAGATCAAACAGAAAGCAAAAAAGACTTAGTTTTGTGGAAAATATTTTCAAAAAGCTTGAAAAAAAAATAATTTTTCCAACATTTTGCTTCATAAGCACCACAAAAATTTTCTAAATCAATTTTTTTAAAAAATTGTAGTTGTTGCATAGGTCTCTAGCAATAATTTGGCTTTTAAAGATTGAAAAAATATCAATTAGTCGACGAGTTATAGCCAAAAACCATATAAACAATAGGCTGAAAATCGGCATTTGGCTGCAAAGTTCGAAGGTCGATTAAAAAAAGAATTCGAACTAACATAAACAAACGCCGTGATACGGGTCTTCTAATTTAACCTCTATTTTCACCCCTCACTCTCAGAATCGACCTAACTTTTGCTAACCTGAATTTGTTCCACAGTGTTATCGCACGAGAACAAGAGTTTTACACATCACACATGGCGTAATAGAGTCGCCGAACGTTATCGATCGTGTTTGTAGATGCCTTCTTTAGCAGCTTACATACATTCTCCATACATTTCACGAACGGGCCTCGTGACACCCAGCAGGCACACTTACCACGTTGATACATATGGTAAACAGATTGGATTTGTTTTACAAAATCAATGCAAAAAGTTGTTAGCTGCCTTAGATCGTTTAGAAGACATAAGTGGTAGTTGGCATAAAATATTTTGGCGAGCAGAGCAACAAAAAAATTTGGCGACTACTCAAAGTCAAAATGGGCCTCGAAAGGCCCATCCGCACATCCTAGGGTTAATCTGATAACTGAAATGATACCGAATTTTTATACGTCTTGTGGAAACTTTAAATACTTCTATAGAAACATTTTTTGTGTTCTTGAAGAAGATTAGCGAATTATGATTTACAAGTGATAACGCACCAAACATCGGGTGTGCTCACCTAATTCGCTTTGGAAATAACACTTTCTCATTTTGGCTTACCTACAGCTTAAGACCTTTCAAATGATATATCAAGTGTTGCTTTAGTATTTGTAGATTTTTTGTAATAAGAGGACCATTACAGCAATTACTTAATACCGAGATGGCATAGTGATCAAATATAGGCAAATTATATACATGATAATAACTCAAGAAATAGTAGTAGCATAATAAGTGCATTAGTAACACTAACAAATAATTAGAATATGATGAAATTGCTTCTGCGGTCTATATATTTAAAACTTTTATTAATAAAATTTTTTAAATCTCTCTTTACTACCAGAATTTTACAACGAAAACTATTTAACATTATGTTAAAACTTAAAATTTCCTTCCACTTATAGAAAAAGTTGAAATAGATTGATAAACTCTAAAAGAAAAACTTATTTGACACTAACAAGCATTGCGTTCAACCGAATGTTGCATCATAAAAAAAGCAAAATAAATAAGTTCTAAAAGAAATGTGTATGCTTTGTTCTATTGCAAGTGCATGAACAGGAAATAAAAACAAAATAAACGTAAAAAAAATGAAAATCTTTAAGTTATATACGAAGCTGTCATATACAAAATATCATCGAGATATCTGAAGCATTAGCTGCTGTTAAAGATAAACTCGTAGATGATGATGAAGATTAAGTTGCAGATAAGGCTGAAGATGAAGACAAGAACATAAACTTTTTCCATTTTAACTTTATTTTCTACTTGATCAAAGTAATCGAATTCAATCTACTTCAATTTGTAAAATTTTTAAAAGCTTTGCTTTATGCGTCGGTGTAGATGTTAATCTTGTATTCTGTGTACATATGTGAATGTATGCATGTGTGTTTATGTCATGCCAATTAGCCTGAAGTAATTTTGAAAGTTGTTAAATTGCTTTCAAGCACATCTGCCAGCAGCCATTATTTCATTATTTTTTCCACGTGATTGAATTTTATTTAATAAAGATGAATTTATACTCAACTCAAGGATGTCAGTTGAAGGGACTGAAAATATAATATATTTTACATAATTTATAAAGCCTTCAACAAAGGCGAATGTATAAAAACAGTATGAATCAAAGTTAAGTGATCATAAATTACAAAATTGAGACTTGAAAAAAGGATGAAAATTTAAAAGTTTTAATAAAAATTTATAATACTTATAAGAAACTTATAAGAAAGTAATGAAAGTTGGAAAAGGCAAAAAAAAAAAAGAAAACACTTTACTTAATTTAGACGGGTTAATTTTTTCAATATATAAATTTGTAACAGCTTAACAAAAGTGGCAAGCTTATAAAAAAGTAATAAGGAATGGAGCTTCGGCAGGGTACTTCGAAGACATTCAATTTTATATATTTACGAAAGTTTTCCTATTTTGATGACGTCTCTTTGTATGGAAGGTGGGCGTGGTTTTCATCCGATTTTGCCAAACATCATAAAGATGTTTCATATTATATATGGGCATTTCCATTGTAACTCAAGCGACATGCGTACCACGTAAGGCTTCGTTGTCTCGGAAGTTTAGGTTTTGATGTCATCATGTATGCATGTACCCAAAGATTGATGTCATCATGTATGCATGTACCCAAATTCCACCCACATCGTTTGTCCGTCCTATGCAAAATTTTTCACATAAATCTTTAGACTAGAACAGTAGGTGTGGCATTTCACTTTTCATCGGGCCTCTCGACACCAAGTGTTTGACTTCAATCAAATTTTGCTAATATAATCCTTTCTTATTTGAATGGTCTTAAGCTCTAGATAGGGGGCGTGGCAATTTATTTATTATCGAGCTCCCTCTACTTCGATTGTCCGATTTAAACTAAAGTTTGCACAAATATTCTTTCGAATAAGGAACAGTCCGTTGTTTATAAAAGTGGGCGGAATCAGGCTGGAGGTAAAGCACTTTAATTTAAAACGAGCTTCTCTACAAGGTTTGTCAAACTTCAAACAAATTTTTAACAAATATTCTTTGAAATAATAAGCACTGATTAGTCTAGAAAATTGGCGGAATTAGACAGGGGGTGTGGCAATTTAGTTTTAATCGAACTCCGTCCACACCGCTTTCTGACTTCAACCAAATTTCGCAAATATATATTATCTAGTATAATAAATAGTTCTTAGTCTAGAAATTTTGACGAAATTAGACAGGGGCAAACTTTTTCTAAAACCTCTGTCCAATTTCACCCAAATTTCCACACATATTCTTTAGAATATTGAGCAGTCCGTAGTCTAGAAAATTGCGCGGGATTAAGCAGAGGGCTTGGCACTATAATGTTAAACGTACATACTTCTTAGGGCTTGACGGACTTTAAAAAAATTCTCCATATATTGTTTTTGTGGGACATAATCGAACTCCTTCTACAACATTTTTTCGACTGGAACCAAATTGATACCGTGTGTTCGATATGTGTGTTTTGTTCGGAATTAGACAAAAGGGCGTGTTACTTTAATTTTAATACTTTATTTCAGTAAATATCTGTACGATGGTATTACTATTTGGCATAGCAGTTAGTAGGATATGCAAAAAAAGGGAGTAGAAATGTTCTTTAAAAACTATATGCCAGGCTTAAACTAATAATTCAGCTATGCTGATATTTTAAGGTGAAAACTTGGTTTCTTGAACTTTCCTGGTCAGAGGTAATACTGTGCGTGATTTTATGGAAAAAAAAAGCGACAATATGGAGATTAAAACAGAGGCAATTTAGAACAGTAACTTTTATGCAAACTGGGGTAACTCTTTACCCCAACGACAAAACATTGCTCTTAAAATTTGAGATTAAGTTTTCTGATTACCCAAAATTTATGATTTTTGTTTTGCCCATTAATTTATACCCAGTAATTGCAACCTTAAATATTTATTAAAAAAAAATCCTAAAAAATTAAAAAAGTTGAATTGATGATCAACTAAACATGATCTGAAAGAGAGTTCAAAGTTATTTCCAGAAACCCTATGGATGAGACCCTATCTGCCGTTAGGGATTAGAAAAAACGAACAAGAAGAATTGAATGCACAATTAGGTGCTTTAACACTTGTAAGGTCTATTTCCGTACTCACTTTGAGTAACTTGAAGTTACTTGAATACATTTCTTTACACATTTTTCCAGCACGAGAGAGAAGAAGAACAAGAAAAATGTCACTCTCAACTAGTTGAACTTTACTAGGTCCTTTATGCAACTAGGTCCTTTAAGATTGGAATAATGCTAAAAAATAATAATAAAAATTATTATGTCGCTAGATTTGTCTCGGTACTGAAAAAATTGTATCTCTTATACCACATTTCGTCACATTTGACGAATGGTTTTATAAATAGAGTTTTTTTTTCATGTAAAATAAGTTCGATAAAAATTAATTTAAATTTAATTTGATAAACAATGGGGGCCAATATAACCTTCCATTCAATCAATACTTTCAGACAAACCATTTTGGACGTACAAACACCACCTTAGTCTACAGTATGCCTACCTTAATGGCACCGCTACAATCACATGTGAGGCAATCGCTGAGCCACCCGCCAATTTTAGCTGGTATCGCAATAAGAAGCGGCTGCACAATGACAAATACTACAATACTACACTATTCAGTGGACTTGTAGGGCTCGTGTCGGAACTAAGCATCGCAGTACGCGATCCAAGCGTTTTTGATACTTATCGCTGCAAGGCGCAAAACAGTCAGGGCGCAATCGAACGAACAACCATTTTGGAGCGTGGCGAGAAACCACCACCACCTACTGTATTGCAGCTACGTGGCTTCAATTCAAACACCTTTGATGTAGATGTCGGTTCAGTGCGCACCTCACCAGTGCGCACGCTGATGGAAGTGAACGGCTTTCGCATCGAGTACATGACAGACTATGAATTCCGTTCGGATGCGGGCAAGTGGACGAATGCCAAGCGCAAGGATTTTCCATTCGAAGATGGTAAGTGAGCGGGACAGAGTAACTTTATTGTTTTATTCATTCACTTTTCTATTAAAAAGCCCAATTTTCTTTTTTTTTTCAATCTTTATCACCCTTTTCTATGCTTATGCTTAGGTGCAACTTTCCTGATCAACAACCTGGAGGAGAATACAACGTATTACATGCGCGCTGCTTCCAAGAATCTGGCTGGTCTCAGTGACTGGACAAGAGTTGGAAAATTCCGCACGCTCTCGAATGAACCACCTACATCACTGGCTGTTGCCGCTCAATCAGTGACGCTTTTGCAGTTCTTATTTGTTGTTTTGACTGGAGTTTGTTTTAGCCAGCAGCTAAGGCTTGGCGTTCAGCTATTGGACAGTCGCTTGTGAGTTGATGCATTTAGTGAATGTCTTGGTCGTGGTTTAAGTTCAACTTAAACTGAATTGCATCTTAGTGGGGGGTGAGGACGGAAGACTTTTATTTTGTATTTAAATGAGGAAATATAGTTTTACGTTGTTTAAGATATTAACAGATAATAACTCAAAAAATTTTAGATTTTATTTTTGTTTAAACAAAACCACTACAAAATAAAAATTATTCCATAAATTAAAATTTAGTCAAAATTATATTTTTGCTTATATAAATTCATTTTTCTTGATTAAAGCCTGGTAACTCATTTCGATTTTAAACATGTTTAGAATTCCTTAAACTGAGCTTCAAATTAAACGGCAATAACTAAATTTGCAAAAAAACATGTTTAACTCTGTGAGGCAAGTATATATATATATTAAGATCTTATTAAAACACTTAAATATGCAATTTAATGATAGAATTGACAAAAAAATACTTCATAAAAGTACTTGGCAAAAAGCTCTAAGTGTAATTCTTAGAAATTAATTTTTTGAAGAATTTAAGAATTTTCTTTGCCTCAATATTTACAGCCGTATTAAAAAATAATTGTAAAATTGCTTAAAAACATTCAATAATTAAAAATTTTTTAACTCACAATCAAGTTGTAGATGCCTTGTAGTTAAAATCGAAGCACTTTCAATTTGAAATGACAAAAATGGGTTGTGAATTAGATAAATTCTATGACGGTTTCATTTTTTTGTCAGAATTTTGCAAACATTTTATTTATATTTATTTTTTTTTTTAAGCTTTTAATATGTCGAAGTAGAAGTGTGTCTTTTTTGGACTGCTAAACATGTCAATGGTTTAGCTCACAAAAGTGATAAGTCAAAAAATTTGACATGTTCGGATGCATTTCAGTACAATCGGATGCATTTCAGTACAAAATTCTAATTTTAACTTTACACTTACCAGCTTCCAATGGCATTTCACACTTATTGTACGCAATATAGATCATGACTTAATTTGTTGGAAAATGCAGTTAATCGATTTTCGTCAAAAGAAAACTTTTTGCTTTGTTGCGCTTAGTCATCGATGTGTTCTTTTGAGCAGACAGTTTATTGATTAAGGAGAATAGACCAATGAAAAGGCCATGATTGACTTGTTTTATTTGTTTGCTGTGAAGAAAGTGTTTATAAAATAGTAGTTGGTAAACTCTTCAAGAAAACACCGAAAACTTTGAAATTGGTCAAAAATGTGTTACTTAATCGTGATAATTCATTTTGCTTCAGAAAAACTGACAGAATCAGAATAACGAGTGAAGATGATCGCTGCAGCCAATTTCAATGGTCGAGATATTCAATTCAAGAAAAGTCAACTTAATTAATATTGGCCCAAAATACACTGTAGTGCTCAGTCTGCGTGAAACCGCTTTTCTTAGGCAAGGAAGGTGAGGCAGGCGAAGTGAGGTGCGCGAAATTTAACGCACCGAAAATGCTGTAGTGACGAGTGACTGACACGTACACATAAGCGAAGTTATCATATTTTATGAGGGGATTCGTAAAATTTACCACACTAAAACAATCAAACACAGTTCATGTACACAACACCAATACTGCCCTATAGGAACAAACTAACTTGTTTTTAAAAACAACTAATTAAAAAACTAGTTTAAAATAAACCAGTATATGAACTACTTTGAATTATAATACGGCGGCATCCACTTCAATTCTAAATAGTTTTTATTGCAATATATATAAAGTAATTGAAATACTACTCAAAAACAAGTGGTTGATAAACTACTTTGAACTATATTAACGCGGCAACTACTCTGATTTTGACATGTTTTAATTGCAAATTTTTATTAGATTACAAGTTTATATATATTTAACCATTTTATTTCATCAAATATTATTAACTTTAGGTCATCAGTAATAGTCTTCAATTGGTTATTTTAAAGTAATTAAAAAAAATATTTTAAATATAACTAATTTAAGAAGTAGTTGAAAATATATGCAAACGAAAGTCAATTGACTTATTTAGCGGACATCACCATACAAAATATGTTAGTTCGTTCTATGGAAAAAAGTCAGAATTTCAACTAGTTGTGGTGGACAAAAAACTACTTTATCAACTACTTTTAAATTAGTTGATTTTCCTACAGGGTGGTTTCACGCAGACTGACCACTACAGTGTATTTTTGAATAACTGACTGCTCACGCAAACTGAGCACTACAGTATATTTTGGGCCATTGGTAACAATGGCTTCACCCAGTTAGACATCGCTCATTATGTTGATCCGTTTGTATTTGAGCTTTTCCTCTCAGCTTTTTGCCGTAAAATGGGTGACATCTATAAGGGCATTTATTTTTTTGTTTGTAGGTATTTATTAATTGTAGAGAATAAATTTGGAAACAACAAAAAAATAACTTTATTATATTAAAAAACTATTATTTCTAATTGAAACAATTGTCGAGAATTTTTTAAATGATATCATTATTTTTATATTTTGATATAACTTCAACAATATTTGCGTAAATTAGACCACAAAATTTTAAAACTGCTTTGTAAAAACTTTATAGAACGCTTTAGTTATTTTTAAAATACTTTCATATTTGAAGCTCTTATAAGATGTTTTTATAGTTATTGAATGTTTATGAATAAGATTTTTTAGACTTGTTTCTAATAAATTGTTTTAAAGTGGTTCTTAATTTTTTTATTATTCTTATTTTAACAATATTCTTATTTAATATATATTTATTAAAATTTTATTCAGTTTTTATCAATAATTCACAAAACACACAACACAAAAAAATCGAATTGATGTAATTCATTAAATTTTGATATCTCACTTATTTTGGCAGTTTTGGTATAGTTGACAGCCGGAGCAGTCATGCATCTACCTTCTTATTGTACAATGAATTCAATGATTTCAACAGCAAATCCCATATCGGACACTCTTGTTTGGTCATGTTAAAAAAAAACGCAATGGTAAAATAAATATTGGAAATAAATTAAATAAATGCTAGTTTGCAGTTGACAAGTTTGCAAGTGACAGTTATTTCAGGTTTTTAAATGCAGCTATAAAAAAAAAAACAAATTAGTTTTGACAATGCAAAAAAAGCCTTAACGTTTTGTATGTACATTGAGTGTCACTTAAAATCGTACACATTACAAATAAAAACATTTTTTACGGAATAGCTAGTCTTAAAAGGCAAAGAATAAATAAACATTTGTTTTGTTTTTATTTTTATTCTGTGCTTATAAGTTTAGTGGAAAATTAAAATATAAATAAGATTTAATTAAAAATAAAAAAAAAAATTCATGTACACAACTTTAGAACTCATCATTTTCCCTAAAATCGTATAGAATGCTGTAATTGCAAAAAATGGTCAAAAAGATAACAAAATAAAATCATTTAGTACATCGCTGTACCGCCGGCATTCGCGAAGTTTTTATTTGTTTCGACGCTTATATTGCCCTATTCTTATTCAAGAGTCTTCTTATTTGAGGTCAGCTTAGTTTGAAATTTTATATATTCGTATTTGTTTTTCAACATGATGCCAAAGACCGGTGATTAGGTGGGCAAACATTTATGTCCGAAGATGGGGCAAGCTTTAACTCTCATCGTATCAAAATATTTTGATAACATATCCGGTCAAGGTGGGCTTAATAGGCTTGTCAGTAAAACAACAAGAAAACTGCTTATGTTGCAAGTCATTTATTGACGCATATCGTTATTATAACAATAAAAACTTAAAATCTTACCTTTGATGTGAATAAAATTCATTCCAAAATCCGTAAAAACAAATAAACCGACCAAGTGCGCAACACAGACTTTACTCTTGTTGATTATGCAGCTGAAAATTTTGTATGCAGCATAAAGCTTTATTACAAACAAAAAGATGATGCAATAATTGTCAAAATTACTCATATAAAAGGATGTTGTATTAATTGTAAAAATTACACACATAAATTAATGATGAAATAACTTTTTGAACTATGCGAACATTTACGCGGGCTCGATAGGCTCTTTAACACTTTTATACGAATTAATTACATTAAATTTCCAAAAAATATTCAATTAAAATTTTTTTCAGAAATAACTAGTACAATAAAAATAGTTTCTTTTTTTTTTGGAAAAAATAGTTTCTTTCTATTATTTTAAAAAAAAGTCACGCATTATTTAAATAGACATTTGAACTGTAAAATACATGTTTATCCCATTACTATATCGAAAGTCATGAGGAAGTTATCATTCTTTAAGCTTGCTCGAGAGCCTGACAGACCCACCTTGACCCTTTGGGGGTTAATGACTTTCGGGCAGTTATATAGTGTCCACGTTTGTGCATGCAATGGCTGTATTAAGGATCAATGTCGACATAAAGCCCTAAAGTTCTTCGTATTCCCATTATTTCCCATTTCCCATTATCTGTTAAGTATTTTTGAAACTCTGCTTACCTTTTTCCTTTTTTATGGTGATATATTACCAATTCAGGTTCTTTTATATTGTAAATATTTGCTTCATGTTTTAAGTAGTAGTAAGAAAATTTCAAAGAAGTCTGCAAATCTAAGAAAACAATGTTTATAGCGATATCTATCTCGCGCAATGACAAAATCAAGATTTTCGCCGAAATTAAAACAAACTAAGACGCTATATGATTTTAAGTGAAACCACTCCTTCGAGAGTGACTGGTTGATGTCAGTCACACTTTGAGAAAAACATACAAAGATTATTTTATAACATACAAATAAAATAGATTGCATTAACATACTTTTCTATCAAATTTATCATAGAAACAATTTTTGTTTTGAAATATATTAATGTATTGTCAGCTTGCACTTGCTGTACGAATTTAAGCGACACTCACTGTATATCCCATTCAAAACAAGAAATACATCATATGCTGGGACTTTGAATATATAAATCCCTTCTTCCCAAATATATTTGAAAATATAACTTAAACTGATAACTGATATTAAAGAAACAAAAGACAAGGTTATACGTTGAACATTTTTAAAATTTTTTCAAATTTTATATCAAAATTTTAGAAATTTGATTGCAGTTCTGCTCAAACCGCATTTTCTAATCTGAGTGTAAGTCAACTTTTATAAAAGTGTGATAAGTTAAGAAAATCAATTTAATGATGTTTATAATTTGAACTCTAGTAAAAAAACCTGCAATTGAGATGAGTTACCGGGCTTAAAAGCATTAAAATTGTCCAAATGTAGTACTTTAATTTAAGTTTTCATTAGACACATGTATTTTTAAATGCACATTTGTTAATTTAAATAATCATTTTTTAGTTGCGGCCGTGAAATACTGGTTAAGTATGTGGCCCGTAAGTCGTAAAAACTCAGGTTCAGTCCCATCTGACACGGAATGTTTTTCAATTGAAATTAATAATTACATTCCCGTGGTCGTTGATCTACACCCTGGCTCTATATTATTCACAATGCAATACCAAAATTTAGAACCAGCTCTTTTTCTGGCTCTATTTCTGATCTTAAAGTGCTGCCAAGTTTAAGCATTTTTTCAAAACGAATATAGTTGGCAAATTATTCTTCGACGAGTTTTCGTCTGACTCAACCGTATTTTGAACTTCATCGGCAGTGGTGCCAAATTGTAATAAAGTTGCACTAAAACTGTTCCACTCAGATTTTATCTGATCCAGTGCCACGGGAATGCAGCTAATATTTCTGTCGGCAGTTACCTCTCTGCAGACAATGGCAAACCTCAGAGAGCTACAACTGTCATGTAAAACTTCTTGAGACGATGAGACGTTCGGAGTCAGCATAAAGCTTATGCGGATTCAGTTCTCGATCATTTGTGTGCAAACAATTAATAACACACACCCACACAACACAATTGTTCACAAGAAGCTCGATCAAAGCCCTGTCAAGGGCTGAAATAGCCAATTCATTTTTTTTAAGATATATTTTAAACTTCTAACAAAAAATTGACATTGGGAGATACGAAAGTATGCAGTGACTTGAATCCCATTATTGTTTTGCGTATTAGTTTCTTAAAATTATGTTCAAGAATTAAAAAAAAGATTTACAAATTTTCTCAAATTACTGAGAGTTATTTTACTTGAAAGCATTGCAACAATTACGTTTATGAGTAAATACTTGCAAATGCAAATGATCTTTTGATTCTCAGATAAATTTTTAAAACTGAGCCAGAATTCTTAAAATTATCACTGATGCTGATTTGTAGGATACCTATGACCATAGTTATGGCTGGACCTAAGAAAAAAATTTATTCTAAATTCTTTGTCAAACTTATTGTAAAGTGAAATTTTTCGATACTTATTAAAGAAAATTTCGGCATTCGTAAAAAAATTAACTGATTATAATTAAACTTTGTTAGAACAACACATAAAAAAGAGTTATAAGCAAATTAAACAAAAATCCACCCTGTTGGAAATGCCTGAAGTCATGCCAAGTCTCTGTTTTTTTTTTCTTTAGTTATAAAAATTTGCTTGAATTATGAGTTATTTTCTAGCATTTCAGAATTTCACGTAACATTTCGTGCTGTTTATTTTTATTTTCAAAATTAAGCGTATCTACAATATTTTCTATATTGAAGTATCGCTTATTTCGTTCCCATATAATTAGAATATATGGAGAAGATAAAATAATTAATAGTATCTAATGCATCATTACTAATTACTTATTCATTACTTTTAAATGTATATTAACTACAAAACCTTAAGAATGTATAAACATTTATGAACAAAACTTGACTATTAAATTTGAATACTCTGAAAATGAAAACTCTGAAATGAATGATATACACTCTAAATTATTTGTTGAAATTTTTTATCAAAATGACTGTCATTTTTTGTTGAATTTTCTACTGATGCCTAAAATTATGATCTTTTGGTCTCAATTTATGAAAAGAAGCAGTAATTGTTTATTTTTAAGCAAAAAGGTATGCAAATTTCAAATATACACCAAAAAATGTTTGCATTACTACACAAAAATGTGTTTGGGTCTTACCTCAGCTTCAGCCGATCTACGAGTAGTGATGTTGTGAATTTCAATTTAATCGAAATACTTTTAGATTTTCAGCTTGCTTCGAATATAATGTTTCGCATGGAAACTTTAAAGTGGTTCTTAATTTCAGAAAATTAATTTTCTAGAAGGTTTGTGTAAAAAAGAAGATATTTTAAAAAATATATAAATCAGGGCAGTAGCTAGCGAAACATTGGTCGCAGGACTAACAAATTTTTTTAACTAATTTTTTTTTTTTTTAATTATTTTTGGTATCATTCAACAAAAATTATGTCTATTAAATCCTTATCATAATCATCCTAAAATCATAAAAAACTAATTTTGTCGACAATTGGGACAGCATATTTATCAATAATTTGTCAATTTGAAGCAAAACGTATCGTCGAAATTATTTAAAAAAAATAGTTTTTTGATATTTTTAAAATTATCCAAATTTACCTCTAAAAATATTTTTAGAAAATAGCTTAACTCCAAAATCACCCCCCCCCCCTAAAACTTTTTATTTTTATTATAATTTTACCCTTTTCTAATTTTGAAAAACTTTGTTAGTTTTAGAAGTAAAATTTCTCTAGCTACGGCCCTGATATAAATATTTCTTAACTACTTATCGTCGGCGGCAACGTTTTTCCAAATGAGGCAATCTATATTTACACATGCATGCATTTAAACATTTTTTGTTGAAAAATAAACATAAGTGAGTTTCAATTTTTACACATCAGTGTACAAATCGTAAAATATTTTTTGTGTATTATTCAACAAAAAATGTTTAAGAATGTGCATGTGTACACTTAGACACTATCAGTCGTAAAAGCGTTGCCGACGATTATCGTCGTAAAATTCAACAGAAATCGTTTAGAGTGTAGCATCTGCGTCCGCGAACGTCTTAAATATACGAATATAATAAATATGGCATCAGCGATATTTGATACTTGTATTTTTCCAGCTACCGGCAATAGAATAATAGAACAAAACTAAAGTAGAACAAAACTGAAGTAGAACCTACTGCACTGTCACTGAAGTACTTGCCGGTAAAACGAATGGTTTTTTTTTTTTTTTGTCATATTATAACATGTTCAGCACGATTCGAGTAGATCATTGCGTTATGTTTTTGTTTTCGTTTTGTACGTAATCTGCTCTGCAATTATTTCAGTTGTTCATGTTAAGCTCAGATTATAATAGACGGCTCTGAACGGAGTCTAACATCTTCGTAGCGTGGCGAAACGCTGACAAACAGTGTAGTGATTATAATTGCAACGGCAGAAGAATTTGATTTTTTGTTTAAAAAATTCTTATTTTACAATAAATTACAATAAATGTTCTAATTTTATTATTTTTAAGCATCAACTCAATCAAATTTTATAAAAAATCCAATAAACAAAACAAATACAGAATAAATAAAATTACAGCAAATGTCAATAAACGGAACGTAGCGGAGAAATCAAACTTCTGTAGATCTCAACGTTCGCTCCGTTCCGACCTATTAGAAACGCTCACATAAGAAATTCATACAATAGATCGCAAAGTGACATTTCTCAACGTTCTATAACGTTCCGTTCCGTTCCGTTTATTATAATCAGCCCTTTAAGGTGAACGCTGGTTTAAAATATGTTTTTTATTTATACAGGCTGTCCCAGATTTAAGTGCAACTATTCACGGATGTGAAAGGAAATGTCGAGCTGAGCAAAAAATCGTATCGGAAGGTGGGGAGCGGGGGGTGGTTTATGTTCATATTTTTAGCATCTGAATCATTCATGGATTGCTATCAAAAAAGTCAATAAAAAATGTTAACATTAACTATATTATTACAAACAGACAAAACTTTACAATTTAACTTGCATTTAGAATATCCACTATTTCCTCAAAAATATTTCAACTTGCAGCTAGAGCGTTTGAGAGGAATGAATAAGATTGCTGCTAGCTGGTCAACACTGAAAGCAAGCAGTCGCTATGCTTGCTATAATTTACTGTTACTTCGCTGCATTGTCGTTTTATGTTTTGATGTTCTGCTCTGCATTATAACGTAAACACTGTCTGTTACTGTAGCGAAAAGCATTTCAACTCATGTAGTGCTTATTGTGTTGCTGAGCTGAAGCATAGAACTAGTGTATGCGATGTCAATGCTGTAGTGAAATGCAGTGCACTGAAGTACTGTAAAATAGTGAAGTGTCGCAAATAGAATGTTTTGTGCAGCTCTTGGGTACACATGGCAAAATAATACTGATCTTGTATATTTTTTAGTCATTTAATCATTAAAAGGATTTCAAGTTTCAAAAGCTTTTGCCATTACACATTTTTGTGTGCACATTTTTTTTTTAAATAAACATCTTTGTCATAAATTAAATTTTTACACATTTTTAGCTCAACATTACACATTTTTGTGTAGTAATCCAAACATTTTTTGGTGTATATTTGAACTTTGCATACTGTTTTGCTTAAATATACACAATTACTGTTTAATTTCATAAAATGAGACCAAAAGATCTCATAATTTTAGGCAACAACAGAAAATTTAACAAAAATGTACAGTCATTTTGATAGGAAATATCAACAAATAATTTAGAATGTACATTGCTCGTATTATTAAAGACATCGTAGGCAAGTCGGCAAATGCTTTTATACAAAATTGCTTTTTTAACATGCATATTTATTTGTTAGGGGAGGCTCAATTCCTGACGACGTAAAAATAATTCTGGTGCATATTAACGATAGTTCAAAGATAAGAACTATATGATTCTATATTATAACCAGTTACTGTACAAACGTTTTAATCAATTTTTGAAATTTATGCACGAAAATATTTTGTTTTTGAGTTTGAACGGAAATCATTACAATATCCCAAAAGTTTTTAAATTATAAAGAAAGCATTGTGTTTTTGTTAAGGGAATTTTTAATTTCTAGGAAAAAGAATTTTAAACTGGTTCTAGATTAATTAATAGTTCTTAACATTAAATCATTAAGTTTATTAAAATATATCAAATTGGATTGCATTTGCATACAAATTCTTAAATTTAATCAAACAATAATTTATTTTAGCTTGTAGTTGTCTTTAGACATGTTTAGTTTCGTTAAGTTTTTAAGTTTTGTCTCTTTTAAGAAACAATTTAATTAACAAAAATGTATTTGCCTTTATGCTTTTAAATTTGTGAATGTCGTTTTTTTTTTGTGCAAATCATTGCAAGACCTTTAAATAAAAAAGTGCGTCATAATTTTAAAAGAAGCCTTCCAATTATAAATCAGTCTATTTAGTAAACTATGTTATTTTTTGAATAATTTAAAAAATTCACCTCCTGATGCATTTGTTTTGTTATTTTGTTTTTATTTAACTGAGTTCTAATATTATTAAGACATTTAAAATTGTAATCATTTATAAAACTATTAACTTTAAATAAAATTATAAAAAAATAATCTTATTATATATTCTAAGCAACTAAAAGTATGCCTGCTATAAATGTATAACAAGTTTTGTTAGAACCCGTCCGTTTGTTAGATACTAAAAGAAATAAAAAAAAAAAGCCTTTTGTGTGAATTCTCAAGTTCAAACTGACGTCAAAGTGAATTTTCTAACAATAAAAAATTATTAATAAATATAACAAAAATTCAAAATATGCCAAGTTGGGCACTTGAACTTGAAAAATAGTTTGTCTTAGTGACCATAGGTCATACATTAAATAGGAACGAACAACCAAATGGTTTAAGCCTATAAAATAAAATAGAATAAATATTAATTCCTGTTAGCCAAAAACAATTTATAACCATAGCCAAATTTTTCTACAAGCCAAAATTTACAAATTATTACAAATAAATATGTGCTCCGGCGCGGCTCTTTTTCATAACACCTATAAAATATTGTATAGATGTATGTTTATAAAATTAAATCTAAGTAAATGAATACCAAAAATGAAACAAGATAATCTGTTATGCTTAATTTTCAAAATTGTAAGTTAATTAATGATTACATAAGCACGATAGAAAAACCGTCTTTTATTTATAGCAATTTGGGAAAATTTAAAAAAAATAACGTCAAATTCATACAAATATGTTTTATAACATTACTACTGAGTTTTCAAATAAAGGCTCACGCTTGTGGTTGTCACTGCGTATGAGGGACATTAAATAAAGAAATTTTGCACAATGTGTGTGTGTTTGTGTGCACTTTATTATTTGTTGGTAAATTAAAAATCCATTAGCACACATGCATAAAACCCACACACAAAAAAAGTGCCACAAACAAATAGTGGCCACTAAAAATTCAATAAACAAGTAAAAAGGTAGCAATAAAAAATCCACAAAAATAACATGCACAAACTCGAACAAAAGATCATCACAGTAAATTGCTTAAAAAATGAAATCAAATTGCAACCGAATTAAATGCATGGCACCATACAGAGGGGTAGCAAAGGAGGGGGAGGGAAGGTTAACCAAGAATGGCTTGGTTAAGCCCTGTCACAAACTCAGCAGCGACCAACCAGAATTTAAAAGAGGTCAACAATTTCACTGCTCCAAAATAATAAAAAACAGTAAAACGTAAAAATAAAATCTATAAACGCAAGAGGCGTAAAAAACACTGTAGTTGAAATGAAAGCAAAAAAAAAAAACACAATTGGACACATATAAAAACAGTGCAAAATACAAATAAAATGCATGTTTAAAAAAAGGTGAATGAGCGAAACAATGCAGAATCGAATAAAACTTCAACAATTTAAATTTACAAATGAATGAAGGAATGAGTGAAAGAATGGTCCAATGTTTATGCAATCTTTTCTGTTCACATGAGTGCGCCAAACAGTGTAGAACGATTGAGTAAATGCATTAACAAATGAATGAATGATCCGATTTTCGCTAAAAATAACAACCATAAAAGCAATGTTAATCGAAGCTTTGTTTTGTTCATTAAGGGGCAATCTATAGTAGCGAATGCAAGAAATTATAGTCTTTAATTTTTTTTTTTTTTCTCTCGGAGAATATAAATCGCAATAAAATGTTAATTGCAGGATTTGGTTTTATATATTTTACGAATAAAATAAAAATATTTTGGTTTCATTTTGCCTTTATTAGAAGACGGTTTTTTATTTCTTTCAGAATTTGTTTATTTAACTGTGTACAATATCTAAGCCGTAATTTGAATCTGAAACAGAAAATCTGTGAAAAACAAAATTATTTATTACTGTATTGCATTTATTTTTCCTGTATGTAATCCTCAAAAATTGTAAAAGATTGAAAGTTCTAAAAAAGGTACAATAAAAGCTATAATTCACAGGAACTTTTAACATTCTTTGAGTGGAATATATTAACCATTTTCAATTTATCACAAAGCATTAATCCATATGTATATGTATTGAAAAAAATTCTACTTTTTTCTCAAGAAAGTTCTCAAAATTTGATTTAGTTCAGGGTTTAATTCTTCTAAATTGGTCAAAAGTGCAAGTCAAAACTCCAAAAGTGTTTCTAAACCATGCACGCGGTAGAAACTATAAAAGGTGGTGGTTAGAGAATGAAGAATCGCGAAATTTTAGTTTAATATGTCAAAAATATCTCAAAAACTAAGACAGCAAAGTTCGTCTGTGAAACTGACATTTGGCGTCACAAAACACCCTGGTACTCAGGTATTAAAACAAATTTTTTTAAGGCAATCATTTTTTTCGGAGCCGTCTTCCCCAGAAATAAAAGCTATCTACGCAACTGAAGTAAAATATAGATCAGGAAAAAGCGGCATATAATTTTCATATCAATTTTGTACACATATTTGAAATACGTGATGAAAATTTCATAATCAGCACTTCTCCTGTCTTGGGCTCTCAAAAAAAAGTTTGAATTTTAAAATATTCTTTTGTGATAATAATTTTAGGACATATTAAAGGACATTACTTGTTGGGGGGAAAAAATATGTTGGCCGTAATGAAAACCGTCAATGACGTAAGCCATTTTATAAAAATCTCCAAAAATCATTTGTTTCGTAAATACAGGGTGGCCCAACTTGGACTGACAGATTTGAATTGCTGTCAATTTTTTTAATTTTAAAGTCGTTTTATAATTTTTTTTTTTTCAAATAATAAAAACGTTTATAAAATTTTATAATATCATCATACTCAGTGCAAGAACGAGTAAAAATTGTAAAATTTTATTATATTTCCGGACGATCAACTATTATGACACAAAGAAAATGCCGACAGCATTTTAATACTGCGACAGCTCCCAGTATAAACATAATAACGAACCAAATGTACCGTTTTGAGGATCGGGATTGAGTAGGTGATAAGCCATGTATAATCGTTGCTCGACTTGTCCGCGCTCAATAAGCTGTGGCTGATGTTCGAAAAAGTGTCAGCACGGATCCATCAGTGTCCACTCGTCGACGTGCTACCCAATTAAGCATCTCCAAAACATCACTACAACGCATTTTAAAAGTTGATCTCAGGAAGTTTCCATATAAAATTTAATTGATCCAAGAATTATTCCCAAGGGTTGCACTACAACGGCTACAATATGCCAATAGATTCATTTTGCTTGCCACAGAAAATGTCAACTTTTTGAACAAACTCATTATGAGCGATGAAGCAAATTTTCAAATAAATAGCTATGTCAATAAACAAAACTGCCAAATATGGGGTACGGAGAATCCGAGAACAGTACATCAGTGACAATTAAACTCTCTCAGATGCACTGTTTGGTGTGAAATTATGGCTGAGAGAGTTATCTGTCCACATTTTTTCGAAGATGAAGCTGAGCATCCACATAGAGTTTCTGTGGCAATAAGTCGGATCATGTTGGAAAATTTCGTATGTTCAGTAGTTCTCAATTATAATGACATATGGTTCCAGCAAGATGAAGCTACAGCTAATACCGCGGTAGAGACAATAACGATTTTGCGAGAACTTTTCGGTGACCGAATTGTGACCAAATTTGGCGTGGCCACCTCGATCTCCAGTTTTGACAGACCCTGATTTTTTTTTTGTGTGGTTTTTTAAAGTAACGGGCTTGCGCTAATAAACAACAAAATATTCGGAATCTAAAGCAGAATATTCGCACAAAAATTGCAAATCTGGAGCCTGAAAAGTTTCGCAACGTAATGCAAAATGCCTTAAAAAGAGCCATTCAATTTTAACATGAAAATGGACACCATTTAAAGGATACCATATTTCACACTTTGCTTAAAAAAATTAAACATTTATTCTTTCATTTAAAAAATATTAATATAAAAAGCTTTGAAAACAAAAAAATATGCGAACTTTAAATCAGTCAGACACCACCCCGTACTGGTGTCATTCGCTGGTGCCTAGATGTACAACAATGAACCGTCCGAAATTATTGCCCTGATAAAAAAATTTTAAATGTTTGCATTCGGATTCGAGATAGTGCTGCTTTCAATGATTTTTTGTTTTTTTAGGTTATTTACACTAAATTTAAATAATTTCATTATTTCTCATGCTATACTCGTTTTCAAGATATCATTTTTTTCAAGATATCATTTTTTCAAGATATCATGAAAGTAAGAAGTCAACACCTTTCCGGTGTTGACTTCTTACTTTCATTTCTTGACATAATTCCTTTACCTGATCTTAACAAAAAAAAAAAAAAAAACAACAACATTTATAAAAGAGAAACTGTTGTGCAACAGACATCTATTGGAAAAATAATATGAGAAATGGAATAAAATAAAAAATTTTAAATATTTGCATTCGCATTATATATAATTCTGTTTTTCCTGCATGTTTTTTTTACTGTTTTTAGGGTTTTAATTAAAAAATTAGTCTATACCACAAACTTGGTGTGCATTTTTTTTATAATGTTGGATTATTGCTTGTATTTTTGGATATAATCACTTTTATAAAATAATTAAACACTCCAACATTTCAAGATGCCGAAAATAATATTCGGATGTGATTCGCAACAAGAACTTATAAAATGGAATGAAGTTTAAGATATGACAGACCCAATGATTGTGCAATTTTAGTCAAAAGAGGAATTGCTGAAATAGTATGATTAAATAAAATAATAATAAAAACCTTTAAATAACTTACCATTTCCTTTTAATCAAAATACTTCTACTCTAGAATTCTTGTGTCGAATTCGCAAAATACGGAGAGTTTTATCCAAATCGTGAGCCATACTCTATTATAAGTGATTGATAAAATTGACTGGGACATATTCAATGCAAAAATACAACAAGAAATCATTACAACAAAATACAAACTAAAAAAGATTTTATAAAAACTATCTTGTTTAAATCGAGAAATATGTTTTTTTTTCAGCAACATTTAAATTTTTATGAACCACTGTGCAATATGATATTCGAGAATTAGGTCAATAATTATGATTTCACAATTAGTCATTGCAACATGTAGCCCATTGTTAAGGTTTTTGTTCGTGTGCAGTACGAATTTGTTGTGTATTAGATCTTTTTTTGAGTTTAAGCCATTCTGTCCAGAAATTAAAAGAAACAGTCAACACCTTTTCATAAATATCTTGAAAACAATTATCTTATAAGTAATAATATATTTAGCGTACCGACTACAATGATTGGCACCCATAAGGAAATTTTGTCTTGTATCTCTTAGCATTCTTTCTGTTTTTAAGTAAATGTTCTCTTTGGAACTTAATTTTATTTTTTGGGAATTTCTGTATTAGATGCAATTTTTAACATATTTATATGAGCACTCAGCGTGAAGACAATTATCGGCACACTAATTACTGCAATCGTTGGCACTAGACTACAATTACTGGCTATTCAAAAACTATAGTTATTGGCATAAAACCACAATTATTAGCACCCATAAAGACGTAATAATTGGCACCGAATATTTAAAAAATTAAATAAAAGCGGGAATTTCATTTTAGTTTTAATATTAATTTTACCTCTATTAATCAAAATCATTTTCTGTTTGTTTATTTGTTTGTTTGACTTTAATACAACTCTAAGCGGCTGAACGGATTTTGCTCAAACTTAAAACGTGTATTACTGCATCCCAGATCAGGTTGCATACTTAGTTTTAACCATGCCCCCTTTTAGCGCTCACAAATCAATAAAAATGCAATATTTCCGACTGTTTCGATTATATGAGACTAAAATTTGGTAATTTAGTATGTATGGTTACTTTCGGTAATTGTACCAAAAATAAATTCCACGTCTTTTTTTGCCGCCCACTAATCAATGAAAATGCTCAGACGGTTTTGGACGTATAAGACTGAAATTTGGTAATTATGTTTGTATGCTGACCATCGGCAACACTACAATTACGCCCACTTTTAAGAAATCATTAAGACTCCAAACTTTTGTGCCGATTTCGCTGAAATTTTGGCAGTAGATTGTTTTCGAGCAAGAGATGGTTTACGGGAAAAAAATGTTTGGCACACCCTCTTCCACGAAATAGGAAATTATGGTTGCTGTAACGTCCGTGGCGAGGCCGGAGACCACTGGGTCCTGTTAGTAAATCATAAAAGTAAATTCATTATTAATCATAGTTAGCTACAAACATACTAGATAGCAGATTCAACATAACTTGAACTAAATTAGATTCATAGAGAATACATATAGATTCTAAATTACAAAAAGTTTAGTTAAAATAAAATTTAACCGGTCTGTGCAAATAAAACAACAACGGTTAATTATCTGTATACTACAACCCTGCGTAAGGGGTCATTCAGTTTGCAACGGCAAGAAGGAGGCGTGGCAGGTATAGAAAAATATATATGTTTTTAATCAGCATCCTGAGTCGATTTCCGTATGTTCGTGTGTCCGTCTGTCTATCTGCCTGTATGTCTGTCTGTCCGTCTGTCCGTCTGACCGACTGTCCAACTGTCCAACTGTCCGACTGTTACCGAGCCGAGGACTTTGACCGAGCTTCTTATGATAAATTGTGTTGTGTGTGTTGTGAAACGTTTGAACACAAATGACCGAGAACTGGACCTACCAACTTTATGCCGACTCCGAACGGCTTATGTCCTCAAAAAGCTTTGGCAGTGAAAGGGGTGACGGCCGAACAGAAAAATTAATTCACTTGAAAAAACTTTCTGTGTCTGATGGGGGACTCAAACCTGGGTTCTCTGGCGTATGAGCCACACACTCTTTAGCAAAATCGGAGAAAAACCACGCCTACCTTCCATAAAAATTGGCTTTATTTTAAACGTAAAATCTCTTAAAAATCTGCAAAAATTAAAGAAATGTTTGAAAATTTTGTGCATAAGCTTTGATATTCAATATAAACCATCTCTATGATGTTTGGCGTAATCGAATGAAAACCACGCCCACTTCCCATGCAAAGTCTCTTAAAAATTCACAAAAATTAAAGATGTCTTGAAATTTTTCACATTAGCTTTAAAATATAATATGAACCATTTCTATGAAATTTGGAAAAATCGGATCAAAACCACGCTTACCTCCCGTACAAAGCGGCGTCATCAAAATAGGAACAATTTCGTTAATACATAAAACTGAATGTCATAGTGTGTGTCGTGGCTAAAGACTCCGAATATACTTCAATATGGCAGCGGGGGTTATTTTAGCTTCGGTACCCTGCCGAAGCTCCATCCTTACTAGTCGATGTTTATTTTATCACCTTCAATATAATCATCACCGGAGGCGACACACATATGCCAAACGTTCTTGTCCATTCTTGAAAGCATTTTTGGAAGGCCGATTTCGGAATAGCCTTTAGCTTCCTCTGCGAATTCTTTTTGATAACATCCATCTTCTAAAATATTTTCCACAAAGCGAAAATTTGAGTTTGGGTAATATGAAAAAGTCACGCGGGGCCATAGTTGGTGAATATGGTGCTTGTTGAACAATATTGACATTGTTTTTGGTCAAATAATCGCGAACAAAGCGTAATGTGTGAGCTGGTACATAATCCAGGTACAAAAACCATCAATTCTTCTTATTGACCTTGCAGAAGAAGTTCTGAGTGCACGACATCTTGCGAATCGAAGAAAACAGCTAACATCACCTTTTCGATGAGATGAGTTTTGGCTCATCTGGATCGACGTCATACTCGTACAAAACAGTTTGTGGACCTGATCGAATTTTGGAAAATTTTGGACCCAGACAAAATTGCAGTGTAGAACGTGTTACCCCATATTTTTTGGCTGCTGAGTTTTTAGGAATTTTGCTGTTTTTCATTGTTGACCGACCTTTTTATAAAATAATACTTTTATCGTACGAACTCATTTTTTTTTAAACATTTTCAAAATTATTCAAATAAAATGCTATTCAAGTAAAGGGTGCCAAAAGTTGGTGCCACAAGTTGGTGCCAAATATATCTAATAAATATATATAGATATATAAATATATCTAAATGAAAAGTTTATGCAAAGAGCTCGGCAAATCTAATATTCGCCTGTTTAACAAAAACATGTCTTTTTGTATTTAATATAAAGTCTAACCTGCCCACTGAATTTTAAATGGCCGCAGTACACTGACTGTGCAAAGGTAGCATAATAATTAGTCTTTTAATTGAAGGCTGTTTTTGGGTGCCAATCATTGTAGTCGGTACGTTATTTGAATTTAAATCAAAATAACCTAAAAAAAGTCAAAGAAATTTATGAAAAACAGCAATATAGCTAGCTATTTAATCTGAATGCAAATATTTAATATTTCTTAATGCACATTAGAAGATCTCTTTAGGCCATTTTTTAGTATCAGTGGAACTTTTTTTCGAGGCACCTTAATGTCTTTAAAAAAGCACAAAAAAAAAAAATAACGATTTAATCACGATTTACATCAGCGCCTTAAATGTGTGGAATTGCTCGCTTTGTGCTCGCTTACAGCAATAGCTATAACTCCAAAAGTAGTTTGAATCTTAAAATATTCTTTAATGACAATATTTTTAAGGCATATATCTATTAAAGAGATGCATTAAGGTCTTAGATTAATTTACAGTAGACTACCCCCTTAAAACACTTGTATACAAAAAATAATGCAAAGTTGAACAATGCCTTTAATATAACACCAAATGACAAAATATTTTGTCGGTGAAATTCATGTCTCCTTAATTTTTGTTAAAATACTGTAAGGAGTTTATTGTGCGCTTATTCTTGTAAACAAAATACACTTTAACTCAATAACGTAAACTGTACTACTTTAGTATTGAACTGTAGCAATTTCTTGAGTAGCAAGCATCGGTTTTATTGATTACACAGGATGGAACTCTTGCCAATCGTCACAAAGTGAAGGGTTCTCCAGAAATTGGATTAACTTGTAGTAGTGAAAGTCACTTTTGTAGTTTTGTATTATATCGTATTTACTTTTCTAAAAAATTTTTTGGATTTTTCTTTTGCACATATGCTGATATTCCAATTGTTGGATTCAGCGGGAAAAGAAATAACGAAATCATTTACGCCAGTTTTAAATCTTCATACCCCTATTTTAAACAAGGATTAAATCGTTTGTATGTACTTTTTAGGATATATCGGAGTTTTGTCTGGCTTTTTCGACTAAACCTGCATTCAGCAGACAGCGCTCTATAAAAGCATAAGCATTGTGTTGATCCGGTAGACGGGAGATAGTAAGATGGAGGATGAATGATTGAATAGTGTCGATGACGATTTGTTTTAAATTTATACAGTATGAAATTGCCTTAAAATACATAGTAAGATTATTCCACATTCTAACTGTTCTATTGAACATAACTTCCCTGTAGGAAAGTCAACTAATTTAAAAGTAGTTGATAAAGTAGTTTTTTGTCAACCACAACTAGTTGAAATTCTGACTTTTTTCCATGGAACGAACTAACATATTTTGAATGGTGATGTCCGCTAAATAAGTCAATTGACTTTCGTCTAAATATATTTTCAACTACTTGTTAAAGAAGTTATATTTAAATTATTTTTTTAATCACTTTAAAATAACCAATTGAAAACTATTACTGATGGCCTAAAGTTAATAATGTTTAATGAAATAACATGGTTAAATATATATAAACTTGTAATCTAATAAAAATTTGCAAATAATACATGTCAAAATCAGAGTAGTTGCCGCTTTAATATAATTCAAAGTAGTTTATCAATCACTTGTTTTAAGTAGTATTTCAATTACTTCATATATAATGCTATAAAAACTATTTAGAATTGAAGGGGATGCCGCCTTAATATAACTCAAAGTAGTTCATATACTGGTTTATTTTAAACTAGTTTTTTAATCAGTTGTTTTTAAAAACAAGTTCCTATAGGGTTGTATATAAAAAAAATTCCTGGAATATGAGTGCCGCGTTTGCTTACAATGCAACAAAAAAGCAATCGTGAAGTAATTTCAAAGCAATGTTTGGAGATGTTTGAACGTAGTCCAGATGGATTTTTGCATCGATTCACAACCATGAAACGAAGCAAGAATCAAAAAAATGGATTGACGACTGCAACTCACTGTTGTCTATCAGAGATCTGCAGCAAGTCATTATAAACATAGTTGACTCGAGTATATACGCATTAATTTGGCTTCTACTTCATATTCAGACTTATCAAAAATGTTGAAGCATTCATAACACGCAACTTAAATCCAATGCTTCAAGAGTCATACTCTGACTCACAGTCGAACGTAGTCGGTATGATTCTAACTTCATTTCAATAAGTACAACATGTTGTGAACAACATGCACAAGCACTTCAAAGGAATGATGTGTTTTTCAGGGTTACCAGCTCTGGTATAAATTAAGAATTTTAGTTTGATAAATGCTATTATTGAATTGTTCTAATGCTATTGACTATATGGTAACACTTCCTATAACGGTACGAAATGAAGGTCAACGCTTCTGTTTTATTATAATTTGTTGAAGTGAAGTGTGTCTCATTTTTTAAACGGAACAAAGCTAAATAAGTAAGTTAATAAATTATTATATAAATATTATGAACAGAAATGATATATAATTTTCAAAAGTAATTGAAATTTATTTTTATTATTTCTTTTGGAGAGTTCCCTTTATATACAAGGTGTGTTATTTTACTTTTACACCATTTCGTGAAACGCACAGCGAAATTCTATAAAAAAGTGTTTACTGCATCTTAAGATCCAATTAAATGTATTTCGTTATAAAAAATTCTATGGTAACCCTGCTTCTCTTCTAACAGCGAGCGTAAGTTCAAAAACAGCCACTGCGTTTGACTGGAAAAATTCGCACGCATTCCTAATGAACTATGGGACTTTAGCTTGAGCTATGAGTACTTTGTTTGAGCTATGGGTTTTCGGTATGATTTATAACAAGTTCTTTGATGTTGCAGAGTATTTGGTAGACTTTGACGTTCGATTGACGAATCAAACATTGAACTATGATTTTCTTTCTGTAGCAAGAGTGCTTCGAGTAGTAGTGGTGGTTTTTGTTTGAAGTGCACGCACTACAACTCGGTTTTGCATGAATCACTATAAGTCGCAAAAACGTGACTCGTTGCAGATCTCTGTTGTCTATTGAAAAAAAAAATTTTAAGTTGCAAAATACGATCTAATCAAAAAATTATAATAATGTTTTTAATATGAAGAAATTATTTCAACAGCATTTTTTATGTTTCAGATTCAAGGCCTAAGTGTGTTAATTTTATGGTTTTTGATTCATCTTTCTATGTATAATAGAAGCAGTGTAATATAAGTTACCACAAACGCATATAGCGCTATAGGTTCTAAAGAAAATATGGCCGCCATTTTGAAAGTAAAAAACTTTTTTAAAGCAGTTCTGAGATACAAATTCATTAAACAACTTCTAATAAAAATATCAATTTTTTTTAAAAATGGTAGAGCAACCAGTGCGGGATCAGTTGATTTGGACTGACTCTGAATTAGTTTGGTGAACTAAAGTTGATAATAGAGTTGATAATAATATTGTTATGTAAATTTATTTATGTTTTATTCCTACATTAATTCTTATGATATTCTAAGAATGAAACAATCAGTTTATGGAGGCTGAAATTAGATCCAAATTTATTTATATACTCCGTGCCAAAATTATAAACGCACTAGATTTTTACCAATATCTTTTGTTGTGTGCATGTAATCATTTTCCTACTTTTACCGTTAGACAAATGTGTTTAGACCAGGGCTGGGCGCTCCATAGCTCACTGAGCTCTCTCTGAGCGTAACTTTACACATGTATACCAGTGTGGCCACGAGCTAGATAAAAAAAAAACGCTAAATGGTTTGAAAAACAAAGTTAAAAAGGTCACCTTTTTTTGTACAATTTGTAGTTTTTATTTTATTTTTAACATAAAATTTATTTCAAATATATAGGTACGAAAAAAAGCGAAAAGTGATAAAATTCATATATTCTTATAAAAATATATATGTGGAAAAAGTTATCATTCTTGAACTAGGAACTTATATTATTCCACCTTGGATTGATTAGATTTCTTATATAATTATTTTCTCTTCACCAGATGAATCAGATGAACTGCAGCTTACATAAGCACTACGTGAATCAGTACCATCAGTAACTTCGAAGTCATTTTTGTAATCTTGTATGTGAACATCGAATATTGAGCAATGAGTTAAGCATTTAATTGTTAATTAATTTTCATTGCAATTCCATAATTACTAACGTATATAAGTGCCAATATTTTTAAATACCTGGTTCCTTTGCTGACGCTTGCCACTTCACAGCCTATATCTTTCCAAACCGAGCTTTTCTTACAATTTTCATTTAAATTCACTCCTCTGTCGTGTTCCGAACACGTTTTAGTTAGTTTTTTGAAATATCTACAAGAATTTTTTTTTTTTTTGAAAAATGGAAAATGAACTAAAGGAAAAAGTTAGGGCGATAGTTCATTTTGGGTAATAGTTCAAAATGAACAATCTCCCAAAATTTTCAAAATGAATCGCCCAAAAATGAAAATGAACGATTGTTCAAAATTGTATATTGTTAAAAAAATTTTTAAAACATTAACGAAAATATTTCGTGCAAGGGAAATTATTTTTTTCTTTGCACGAAAGAAATAAAGTTTAAAAATTTACAAAAACATTCGCAAAAGGGAACAATCATTCTTTAAAAATCTTCTGATGTTTTACTTGCGCGAAAATAATAAAGATTAAACATTTTCTAAAAATTGTTTCACTTTTACGAAATGTTAATGTTTTCGTAAAATTTTCCACATGATTCCTTTCGTACAAAGAAAATAATTTTTTTTTAAAAATCACGATTTTTCCTTGGAAACATATTTTACAAGGTTGCGGTGATCACGCCGGCCACGCTTTTTTGACGTTCGTTAATGATGTACAATTACCCAATTTCCTTGCTTTGGACGTTTGAAAATTTTTGGAAATGTGGGCGATTGTTTATTATGAACGATAATAAAAAAATATATCTTTTTGGCTAAAATGTGAAATGAGTGATCGCCCAAAATTGTTTTTGAAACTCGTTCATTTTCGTTTTTCGGCGTTCATTTCGGGCGATCATTTGCACAGCTACAAGAGCTAAACTAAGAGAGAAATAAGAGAGCTAAGAGAGAGTTATACTAATAAGTTTTTAAGCATAAAAATGCCATAGATTTACTTTTCCATTTTCTTTCATAAGCAAAAAAAAAAATACAGAATTAACAAAACATTCGCCGGCTTACTGAGCTAATTCAAACAAAAATGTGACGTTTTAACAGAAGCTGTATTTCCAGATGGACATTTTTATAAGTTCTTCTTTTTGCCTTGCAGTATTATATTCATACGGCACATTTATAAATTTCAAGGCTAAGTCGATAAAATGAAGGCTAAATCTAGCTTAAAAAAGGCTAGAATGGCCATACTAATGTTCACAAAGCTCACAGCACAAGAGAATATAATTCAGTCGTTCGCTGACGGTGATGCTGTGGTGACTTGCGTCGCTTTGCGCTGCAAATTGTATGAGCTCAGTGTGCGTGACTTGAGAGCGCACTAATACTAACAAGATACAAAATACAATACAAATACAATACAAAATAAAATGTGACTGTGATAGAGTTCCCAGGCCTGGCTTAGACTATGGCAGATCTATAAGGTAGGGCCGACTCGGAGAAAATGCGGGCTAGTTCTCAAAATCAGCCGATCATATCGAGTGTCTTTATGTTCACGTTTCGCAGTTGATTTTTGGCTAAAATTGTTACAAGTTTTCTTGCACATTTAAGACTTCTTTCACTTTTTACAGTTTTTATTACATTTTTTGTATATTTTCATTCAAATTATCACAACTTTAACGCACGCGACAGCAGATTTTACAACTTGGAAACATTGTATATTTACTTCGTTTGAAATTTCTACGAAATTCGTCGTTTTGACAACTAGCCGGCATTTTCATTCTGCACTATTCGTTGACGCGTGAGGACATTAAGCGAATCTGCCCTACCTTATAATTCTGCCATTGCTTAGACCAATTTTGGTATATAACGATGCACACAACAGCTAGATTAAATGAGAAAATATATATATACGAAAAATATTGTTTTGCAAAATTATAAAGCAGATCCTTTTCTTTAGTAGTTTGCAAAATGCAACGTGGTGTAAAGTTGACAGAGCGTGAAAACTATCAAATCAAAGTATTTTTTCAGAAAAAAAGTGTTTTCGAAAAATAAGTCGCTTGATTGCGAAAAGTGGTCGAGTAGTGCGAAATTTTGTTTAAGATAAGGAAAATTATTGTTCAAAAAACAATCAACATGGAAGCATAAAGCTCTTGGCAATTATGAAATTAATCGTGTTTTAAGAACAGTTAATAGCGCAAAAAGCATGCGAGAAAAAAAGGCAGAATGCAACTTGGATGCTTTTTGAAGTACAATGATTGAAGAACCATGTTTTAAAGAGTTCCAGGAACATTCGATTTTCTAAAACGAAACCAGCCACCCTCGACTAAAAGCCAAATATAAAGAAAAGCGTAAACAAGTCACTCGTAATGGGACGTAATTGAAACCAGTTAATGTTTTCGTAAAAAAGTAGTTTTTTGCACATTGATGATTTCTCGAATTTTTTTTTAAGATTGAATTTAATAATATTTTAATATTTATATTGTCATATTATCTGATGAAAAGAAGCTTAACTTGGATCGACCAGATGGCTGCAATGTATACTGGTAGGATATACGACATGTACCCCGATATTTTTCAAAGAGATCTTTCGATGGCTAGTCACTGATGGTGTGTATGCTCTTAGTGCCCTTGGAAAGGTGATTCTTTATTTTTCAACAGCTTTCTTCCGAAAAATCATCATTTAATCTCCACTATATGCCGTTAAGTGGCGGCCGTGGCACAGTGGGTTGAATGTGTGGCCCATACGCCAGAGAACCCTGGTTTGAATCCCATCTGACACAGAAAGTTTTTTCAATTTAATTAATTTTTCTGTTCGGCCGTCATCTCTCTGCAGACAATGGCAAGCATCAGAGAGTAAAAACTGCCATGAAAAGCTTCTTGTGAACATAAGCCGTTCGAAGTCGACTTAAAACATAAAAGTCCAGTTCTCGATCATTTGTGTTCAAACATTTCACAACACACACAACACAATTTATCATAAGAACCTCAGTCAAAGTCACGGTTTCCACCTCAAATTCCCACAAAAAAAACCTTTTTCCCACAATAGCAAAAATTCATAGCCACAAAAATTCTCACGGTACAAAATTGTCAAAAAATCCGATCGCAATTAAAAAAAAAAACACAAAAAAATCCCACGCACTTTTAAAATAACCACGAAAATCCCACGCTAATAAAAAAACCACGAAAAATCTGGTTCGTATATAAATTAACCACAAAAAATCCCTCCTCTACTAAAAATTATTACAGTAAATGTATTAAGCATAAAAAAACACACAGTATCGTAAGTGTGGACGAAGAATTCTTCTGTTCATTTTTATGTTGGTTAAAAATTATAAATATTTCGGAAAAGTATGAATTTATTATTTTTCCATCAAAAAACATACATATTCTAAATTAAATTAAAAATTAAAAGGTTACTAAACAAAATGTATTTTTAATCTGGAATCAATATAAAAAGGGGCTGTTCATTAATTACGTAACACGTTTAAAGGGAAGGGGTGGATCATTTGTGAGGAAGTGTGCGTCACAACAAAATGTTTGAATTCCGTTTTAAAAATTTTAAACTTTATTACGAAAGTTTGAAACAGCGGGGATGGGGAAGGGGTCTGAAATTGGCCAAAAACATGTTACGTTATTTATGAACATCCCCTAATAAGATAAAAAATATTTCCAATTTACTATCAGTTGCGCTTGTGCTTCCATTCGATTCGGTTGTGTTTTCTTTGAAAAATATATCAAATAATAAAAAAAATTAAAATAAAACAATTGAAAAATTTTTTCGAAAAATTTTATAAAACTTTTGAAAAAACTTATTGTGAGCTTGGACAGGCTTTATAATGAGTCAGGAACAGTATGATGTCCTTTTAGAAAGGAACAGGTCCTTGGAAAGTGAAAACTTCCTTTTAAAGCAACAGCTGAACAAAATAATTCTTCAAAACACTAATTTGTCCAATGATATCGCAATGCTGACCGCGCGTGTGAGTGATCTTATTGATAATAACACAAACTCTAAAAAACGTAAACTAAGAAATGCTAATACTAATAGTAAAACACAAGACGGTGTTAAAGAAAATGCTGATAACGCCATTTCATTAGATACTCAAAACCTAACTTTTGATGAAGTTGCGTCTAATAGTAATAACAATGAAATCGCGCATAGTCTTCAATCAAACTATCCTGATGAGGAAAGCAATGTCTTGATGAATGAAAATGAATTACAAAATTCTATTTGGCAGAATGTTTTGTCTAAAAAACAGTATAAGCAAAGCAGAAAGCTTACAAAAAATATTTCTTCTGACGTTGGAACAACGCCTATACAATTAAATAAAATGAGCTCTGATGAATGTTCTTCTTTGATCAAGGCTCTTTTAGCCAAATTTCATGGAAAAGGGTATATTTTCCAACAAATCAAATATGGAAGTAACCCTAGAATTCTTACTGATAATGACAACATAAAAACTTCTATCATGGACTTTCTTGTCTCGCATGGATATGAGTTCAATTCTTACAACAACAAGTTAGAAAAGAAAAAATCTTTTATATTACGTGGATTTTGCTGTAACTCTGATGAGGAAAACATAAATGCAATTGAAATTGCTTCATCTGCTGCTGGAATTTCAGATTTTATCGTAACTCGGTTTTTAACTGGATATCAACGCTGCAATCCTAATAAATCGCACAGCATTTTATATCGTATCGTGGTGGACAATGCTACTCAAGATGAAACTTTAACTAATATCAGAACGATTGGATATTTTGGTGTAAAAATCGAGAAAATGCGTGCTAGTAAGGTGGTCCAATGTCACAACAGTCAAAGATTTAACCACACAGCAGGTCAATGTCATTATAAATACAGATGTGTTCAGTGTGTTGAAAATCATCAAGCGCAGCAGTGTCCTCGTAAGTCAAACGCAAATTTTCCTTTAGGCTGTGTCAACTGCTTTGATTCCAATTTGGATTATGCCGGACATACATCTAACGATCTTAAGAATTGTTTCTTTTTTAAAAATAAAATTAATCCATTGATTCAAAAAAGTACAAATGTAAATGTTAAAAATAACACTTCTAATGAATATTCTAATTTTAAGTCTAAATTTAACAATTTAAGTAGTACAAATGTTAATAAGAGTTATGCTTCAGTGGTCCGTAATTCTTCCTCTTCTGCTAATGTTGATACATCACAGTTATTTGCAATGTTTTCTCAAATAGCTGAACCTCTTGCTAAAATATTTCAAATTTTTAATACTACCAAAAAATGAGTTTTAAAATTATCTCTCTCAACGTCAATTCTTTAATCAGAAATGAAAGAAGATTTTTACTTAAGAATTTTTTGGCAAATTTTTCGGCTGATGTGTATTTACTACAAGAAACTAAATTAGATGAAAATTATTCTTTTCAATATGATGGTTACAATTTTTTTAAGGTAGATAATAGAATCGGTTCTGGGGGTGTAGCAATACTTATCAGGAATCAGTTTAAAATCAGAAATTATAAAACTTTTAATAACGGTGGCATAGAAATAGTTTTTATTGATGTTCTTTTAGGAAATGATTGGATTACCATAGCATCTGTTTACGTTCACCCTGCAAATGTTGATTTTAACACTTTCTTACAAATTTTCCAGCATTTTCCATTTTTGGAGACATGTCTAACAATATTCTAGGACAGCATCTTATTGATATTGAAAATATTACAAATGTTATTATATTATCTCCAAAATCTCCAACTTGTTTTCACTCTCCCTCTGGCTCATTCATTGATAAATTTATTTTTAACAGCGAATTTCTATTACGTTTTCAAATATTTCTAATCTTCCTTCATTTTCAGATCATAATGCCATACAAATTTTAGTAAGTGGTAATTTTTCTACAAATTTTATTTCTAATAATTTTTTCATTAAAAAATATAATTATACAAATCCAAATCGTTTTAATAAATTTGTAGAAAAGCATATTAATCAAATTAATATTCCTACTAATAACAATCTTTCGCATGAAGAGCTAGATTACATTTCTGAGAAATTTGGTAATATTCTTAAAAATGCTATTGCGAAATTTGTACCGACTGAAGTTATAAGACCCAATGGTATTATTTTGTCGTATTCAACAATTAAAATAAAAAAATTGCATCATTCATTACAAAGAAAATTACATAGAAATTTACGACGAGGCACTAATTTGTACTCAATTGCAAACATCAAAAGAGAAATTTCTTTGACACGTTCTATGCTTCTTAATGCTATTCCCTTTGATCTGAACACCTATTACAAAAATGTTTTGGTCAACACTAATACCACTAGAAAAGCTTTTTCTACTGTTAAGTTTTACACCGGCTATAAAAAAAGGTCTAAAGTTCCTAATGTTATTTTTGAAAATGATGATAAAAATTTCGAATTCGTTGGAACTGAAAACATAGCCAATGCCTTTTGTAATAATTTTTCCATTAATCACAATTTGTCTACAAATTTAGATTCAGTAAAGTCTCATTCGGTTCAAGTTTTCAATAACTACATATCAAATTCATTTCCAGTTATTCATTTCGATGGAACTGTTACCCCCAACATCAAAGATGATCGCGAGCTAATGATCATTAATGAGAATCTTCCTGACGAACAAAAAAAGCTTCTAATTTCAGTAACTGAAGTCTCTAATATAATTTCAAAGAAACCTAACAAAAAGTCTTCTGGCATTGATGGTACTCCATTCTATCTAATAAAACACTTTTCGCCAAATATAATTATATTTTTGACTATTCTTTTTAATCATCTGATATCTTCATCTTATTTTCCTTCTTGTTGGAAATTAGCTCTTGTTACTCCAATACCAAAACCAAAAAAAGATATTTCTGTATTAACAAACCGGAGACCTATTTCTAATTTAAACTGCATTTCAAAATTATTTGAGCGTATCTTAGCTCAAAGAATGTTTTTACATATTGGAAAGATTGATATATTTCAAAATCAGTTCGGTTTTCTGCCTGGTTTATCAACTGAACATGCTCTTGGCAATCTTCAAATGAACATTGATCGCGGACTGAACGTTGGTAAGGCGACATCTTTTATTTCTTTGGATCTTAAGGCAGCATTTGATACCGTATGGCATGATGGCCTAATTTATAAGCTTGGTAAACTTGGTTTTCCAATATATCTAATTAAAGTTATCAAAAGTTTTTTATCAAATCGTTCTTTTGCTGTTAGATTGGGTAATCACTACTCTTGTATTGCAAATATGCCTTCTGGAACTCCTCAAGGCTCTGTTTGCTCTCCCATTTTATTTAATTTATATCTCTATGATTTGCCACCTGATGAACATGTTCAAACAATTCAGTATGCTGACGATACGTCTTTTTTTCTTACTCACAATGATGCTGGAAACGCACAAAACAAAATTAATATTTACATTGCGAATTTAGTTTCATATTTTCAAAAATGGAAATTAATATTAAATGAAAATAAGACGGAAATGATTCATTTTGTTGGTTCTGTTCAGGATACTACAAGTAAGCTCAGAAGAACTTGTAAATACATGCAAATCTCAATTAACGGTCATTATATTGAATCTAAACATAATATAAGATTTCTTGGCTTATTTATGCACAGAAATAATAAATTTATTCACCACGTTAAAACTATTGTTGTTAAAGCTAGAAAATCAAAATTTGCCCTAAATAGACTCCTTCGTTCTAAATTTATTCAAACACATATCAAAGTAAATTTATACAAAGCTTATATCAGGCCAGTTTTGACATACGCTTCATGTATTTGGTGCAAAATTCCAAATTTATCATCTCACCAAATGGAAATTTTAAGACTTTTTGAACGTGGCATTCTTCGAAGTGCTGCAAATTTTTACAGAAATAATGGTTCTTTTAAGTATAAAAACAATAATTTGCTTTATGAAAAAGCAAAATGTTTTAGGATAGATAATTTTGTTGTTAAAAACAATATTAGGTTTTTTGAAAAATGTTTAAGTAATAATAGTATTACTAAATTTAATTCTTTACTTGATTTTGATTATTCTGGTAAATATTCTTGTCTCTCTGACATATTTCGTTCTTTTCGAAATGGTACTTTGTTTACGGACCACAAGCTTCTTTTATTCCACCAAGCGTATTCGAATAGTAATAATTTAGTTTAGAATGTAAACCAAATGTAATTTCTGTATATATATATATATATAAATAAGTTTTTATCCTATTCACTTTTAACGAATTTTTTTTTTTTCAATTCATTTAAGGTTTTTGTTATTTTTCCTTTTTAAATGTATATAATTTAATATCACTAGTTTTATAATTTCAATTAGATTAAGTTTTTTGAAAAAAGCGCCTTCTGTGCTTACTAAACAATATAAATGATAATGTAACATTTTATCATTTTGTTCAATAAATGATTAAGATTTAAAAAAAAAAAAAAAATTCCAATTTACTATGATATTTTAAAAATAAATGACAAGATAAGATAAATTAAAAACGACAAGACCTCCATACCTGTAAGACGTAATTCTACGTAAAAAAAAAACAGAAAAAACAGTATGTTTCTCTAACATTGTATAAAATTTTACGTCTACACTTACAATTATTTTGAAGCTGTGTGTTTTTTCTTTTAGATATTTTGCACTTGTTTAGTATTTGTTTATACTTTTTCACTGTAAATCAATATTAAATTGATTAAATTGATTGATTGACGCATGACGTTACAATGCACGATAGCAAACATGTAATTGTTTTGGTTAACCACTTCTTTAAGCCATATTAAAGGAGGGAGTGCGGAAGTACGGACAAATTTTCCCATTTCATACAAGCAATAAAACGGTGTTTGCAAGGAGTGTGTAAGGCCTATGAAAACTTAACGCAGGCCTGCTAGAAGGACTTCGGACTTCTGCAATTGCCCATTGGGCAATAACAATCAGCAAAAACGAAAGCAGCTGATATGCATTTACATGTTAATTTTAAATACACACATACAAGTTATCGAAAGTAACCAATTGCTCCTTTCTCGTTAGCTACTTCACTAGTTCTATACGAACTAGCTCCTTTTTTGACCCAAAGTAATGCATAAAAAGGTCAGTTCAATCAACTTCAAGTTTTGTATTGCTTATTGTTTATGCTTCTGACGTCTTGATTTTGTATCGATGACTTATATATTTCGAAGTAATATTTTCGAGAAAACATAATATATAAGGTACGAAATAACCAAAATAAAGAACATGAAGAAAAATGCTGTGGTGAAAAAGTAAAAATTTATTAACTGAGATTGCTCTCACAATGCCTAAGTTTTTTGTATTTTTATCTTTCTGACTAGTGAATAAGCTGGCCATGTAGCACTAGTGAAGTGACTAGTGGAATGGGAGTGTAAAAGGTAGCAATTGACCCCTGCCTATGACATGTTCACGTAATATTAGCCAGTTGAATGAAAAGAAATTAGATGGGAGTTGAACCAATACTGGTTACCTTAGGGCTAGTGAAATCAGTAGTTCTGTACTAGTGCCAAAAATTTATGAAATTTCTCATAAAATGTGCACAAAAAATTAATTTTAACAGCCCAAAAACCAAAACGATAAGTTTGTATGTGAACAACGCTAACTACTTTTTTACTTGTTACACAACTTATTGGTTTGTCTGCACGAAATCAAAAATTTTTGATTTTGTCTTCACAAACTGACGAACCTTCAAATTGGTCCACCAACATCGCCTCAAACAGGCAAACATTCTCGCAAACCAACCAAGTTCGCGAACATGTCCGCCTGTATACCTACAAGAAACAACACGATGGTGCGTTCGTGATTTTGGCATGAACTCAAGCACCAAGCATAAGAACGTCAGCAGCAACTGAAGCTTAAATGGAAAATTTTTTTTATACATAAATGTGAATTTTTTTCTTTGATTTTCAAAACAAAACAAAAAAATCCCATTAAAAAAAGAAAAATCCCACATGAATTAAAAAACACCACACTCAATTAAAAAAACCATGGAATTCCCATTTCCCACGACAATTAAAAATAACCTCAAATGGGATTTTTCCCACTAAGATGGTCAAAGTCCTTTCAAGGGCTGAAATGGCCATTTCATTTTATTTTTTTATATGCCGCCACAGCTTGAAGAAGCCTTTTTTTGCATAAATTAATAAAAATCTTAAAAATAGTGTATGCCAATGCTTCGTACCCATAATAATATTATTGCTCTAACAAGTTCTTTGAAATCACTTTTATTTATGACATTACTAAAACTTTCTTTCCTCCCCAAATTACATATTTCTTCTTAAAAAAAAGAAGCACTAAAATTGCAGTGTATCAAATTAAATCATGGAATAAAAAAAGGTTCATAAGACAATACACGACTGTACTAGTTCCAATGAATGTCCTTTCACTTGTCCACACACTGCATCTGAGTGAGCTTGCATCGAGTTATCGAGCCAATTTAAAATTTGGCATTTATTTACGTTTAATTCTAGAAAATTTTTACTCTGTCCTTTGAACTGGCTTTTATATTTTTTTCTTTATGCTATTTTTATTGAATGCAGCCACAAAACTTTTCACTGTTGGCCACATTTTTCTGGTAATCCTTTTTAAAATGGCCAACATATCGTACACTTTGTATGAAATGCTGATTTATAATTTAACAGCAATTCCATTTTGTTTCTGTTGTTGTTGTTGTTGTTGTCGATGTTGATGTGGTTGTTGCTGTTGCAGCGTTGCATGCTGTGTACTGCATGACGCATATATAACTGCATTTTGTTGGGGGAAACGAAATGGTTGACAGCGGTTGGTTGGAATGCGTAATTTGAGTTGTGTCGCAATTTGTGCTTTTTTAAATTAGCTGTGGATTTTTTATTTTATTAAACTAGTTTGCATTTTTCCAGAATTTTTCGTGGCTTAAAGTAGTTTTTATTGTAATTATGTTAATCTTACGCAAATGGTTGTGGCTACTTAAAGTAGCTGAGTGGAGGTAAATGCAAATTTGTGTTATTGCAATTGTAACTAAATTGTGTTGAATATGTTTTCAATAAAAGCCACAAATTTTTATGATTTTTTAAAGCAGACATTGAATCAAAGTACCTAAAATACTCAGCTCTAAAGACATATATTTAAAAAATTTTCTGAACTAAAATTAAGTAAAGAGAATGAATTTTTTTGTAATCCTGCACACGTGCCTAATATGCATGCATGATTTAAACAAAAACGAGAAATTAACACACATTATGTTAGGCAACTCGCTATAAATGCACATTGGCAACACTGTTAATCAAACTCTGTGCTTATTCATTTGATTTTAGCCATGGTATTGTTTTCACTCTCACAGGCTTCCAATAATTTTGTTTGCCTGATTTGTGCTTGTATGTCGATTGCTCTTATTTCCGCTGCATGAACTGCTATATAATTGTTTCACTCATTGCACTACAACCACAGTACATGCAGGCACTATTTATGTTTCTGTTTCCTGGAGCTGTTGAGAAGCTAATTTAAGCTCATTGTGCCTTGTATGTTTTTGTATGCGATTTATGATAATTTGCAATTGCATTTTCAAAATTGAGCTAGCTAGCTATTCATATCCGTTTCGTTTTCATTACATTTTATGCCTCTTTCATTTCGTTTTATATTTCCGTAATTTGTGTTGACGTCATTTATGCTGAACCAATCTTGTGAGAATTTGATATTGGTTTTTAAATTGAACATTTTTAAATCTGACAGAGGATATGAGAAAATTTTCCCCAAAAATAAGGGGAAATAAAAATATTTCACTTTTGTCTTTATTTAAATCAGCTAATAGTACAGGTGTATTAGCAAATGTTTCTTATACTATATTTTATTTCTACCTCTTGATTTATGTAACGTAACCTGGCTATGCGGCGGCCGTGGAATACTAGTTGAGGTGCGTGGCTTGTATACAATAGAACCCAGATTAAAATGTCATGTGACACAGAATGTTTTTTCAATTGAACTAATTTTTCTGTTCAGCCGTCACCTCTTTGGCAATGGCAATGGTAAAACTCAGAGAGTAAAAGCAGCCATGAAAAGCTTCTTGAGAACATAAGCCCTTTGGAGTCATCATAAAGCTCGTAGGTCCAGTTCTTGATTATTTGTGTTCAAGCATTTCACAACACGCACAACACCATTGATCATAAGAAGCTCGGTTAAAGACCTTTCAAGGGCTGAAAAGGCCAGCTCGTTTTTTTAGGCAATATTCTGTAGCATGTTTTGGCCAAAATGTAAAACAATTTTAGAGTGGAAAATAAGTTGTTATTTATTAAATACGTTCAACTGATACGTGCCCAATTTTATAAATCTGGGATACTTTTTTTTGGGGAAATATACCAGAATACCGATTTCGGTTATATGGGAGGTATGAGTATAAGTACTAACTATTTCTTGGTGTAAGATATTGATGCGTACGATTTTTTATTTATCTGGGATAGCTTTTTGGGGAGAGTAATCTGGTATAACTCATTTCGATTGAATGGGTGCTAGGAGTGTCATTCATGCGATTTGAACAAAATTGTGTGAGAACAATTACTTTACTATAAAGCTCACTGTTGGAAAATTTCATGATTCTAGAGAAACTTTTTCTCTTTGTCCCATCGCTATATGGGCTCGTCACACTGTGCACCGGGATTGAATTCTGAACTGTGCAGAAAAAATATGTACCGTTGATAAGCTTACATGTAGAATATTAATTTATTTCTTGCTTTCTCAGTTCACACACAGCATCGATACTTTCTGACACAGCAACTAATTTTCGACGACTTTCATGGAAGTCGACGTGGACCGTCGACCATGATTTTATTCGCTATACCATTTTTTTAAAGGATGGTGCTTAATCGTCGTATAAAGAATTAAGTTATCCGATGCATTCTTGAATTGATCAAATACGTCGAAAGTTATGAAATATAATCGTACGAAAGTGTTCACGAATTTATATCATTTTTTGAAGTATCTTCAAGTTATAAGAAAAAATGTTTAAAGACTTTTGAGAACATCAGCGTTGTAAAGTCTGAAATTGAGGCAAAAAGAAAAATCTATCTGTGTATGTCCCTTTTGAAATAACCGTAACTTTTATTAAAAGGTTTGGAAAAACATATTAAGATTTTATATTTTTATAATCAAATAAAAAAATTTTTAAAATTTTATTGAAAAATTTTTTGAAAAGGTGCATATTTTCCGTAATTTTTTTCATATTTGAATACCGCTAACTTGCGAAGAAAATTAAGACGGAAATAAAAAAATAACATTTGCAACCAAGTGAATTTTTGTAAACTTTATTCAGAACTTTTAAATTTGGTCGAGCAAATCGATGGGCTTTTTGCCAATTGAAAGTTTTATTTTGGTTGTTTGGAAAGAAACGTTATGGAAAATAAATGCCTTACTTTTAACGGTATTAATTCAAGAAAACTTTAATGAAATAATGTGTTTAGTTTAAAATTAAAATTTAAAACTACTTACAAAATAAATCAATATTTAAAAGTAGCCTTAGACTAATAAACTTGTTTTTAATTATTGGTATTTTGAAAAAGTATTTCGATATTTTTTATGAAAAATTAGTGCAAGGACTTTAAAAAAGGCAGCATAACTTAATTTATGGCAGAACAGGCAGAATAACTTAATGTATAGAATTATTTTTCACGCTTATCACTCTTTAAGATACTGAAATGTTTTTGGTTTAAATTAATATAATTAGAGCTTATAACTGACTTAAGTCTTGCAATTTATAATAACTTAATATATTTATTATAGGCTATAATTGATGTTTTGCTCCTTTGGTGTGTGTGTGCGTTTGTTTTATTTTCGATGCCATTTCCAAAACGATGTTCTGCATATCGTTGCGTACTTACGGCATATCTCAGTATTTCTTTGGAACATTAATATATTTAAGTACTTGCGTTTTCATTTTGACTTTTATTAAGAAGCTGCTTGCTGACACAAGTGGGAATTCTTATTTTTTCCAACTCCAATTTTCCAACAAGAAAATTGTGAAAATTCCAACAATTTTCACTTTTCATTTTTCACATTTGCAATTTCAATATCGCCAATGGTTGGTGTTCTTGTTAACGTCGGAAAAGCTTTCATTTGTGCTTAGCTCTGTTCACATTGTCAAATTTTTCATGAAATTGTTGGTCAAATACAATAGAACAACGTGAAATTTCCATTTTATTTCCTTGATAATAAAACTTGTACTAAATATATCAGTGGCTGCCGCGGCGTAACGGGTAAAGTGTGTGGCCCATACGCCAGAGAACCCTGGTTTGATTCCCACTTGACACAGAAAGTTTTTTCAATTTAATTCATTTTTCTATTCGGCCGTCATCTCCCTGCGGACAACGGCAAGCCTCAAAGAGAAAAAAACTGCCATGAAAAGCTTCTTGAGAACATAAGCCGTTCGGAATCGGCATAAAGCTGGTAGGCCCAGTTCTCGATCTTTTGTGTTCAAACATTTCACAACACACACAACCCAATTGATCATAAGAAGCTCGGTCAAAGTCCTTTTAAGGGCAGAAATAGCCATTTGGTTTTTTTTTTAACCTGGTTATATCAGAGAAATAATAAGATATGCTGTATCTTTATGTATCCCGAAATGAACACTATCATTTGTGCGAGACACGGTAAGCAATAACTCTGTGGCAATGTGAAAACAGCATATCTAATTTTTTTGAACTTTTCAGTAGATCATTTTTAAGGTTTGAATTAGTATACCGCGGAATTCAAGTGTATTTTTATGCTGATTTCTTAAATGTCTTACGAATAGTTAACTTTATCTTCTGGCTTTAAAATTGTATCAAATTTGCCTAAACTTATGATGTTATAACAAAAACAGGAAAATGTGCTTTTATTCCACAATAAAACTGGAGGAATATTAGTGTACAAGTCGAGTTATGCTGTTATTCAAAAATACATTTTTGACAAACAAAAAATATCACTTGACCAATGTTGCTAGTGCAAAACAAATTTTTTGAAATTTGTAGGTGTTAAATTGAGTTATGCTTTAATTTCAAAATAACAATGAAACTTTGAAAACCTAATGTGAATAAAATATATTATATATTTTTAGGTTCTAATAAAAAGGCAAAATAATATTAATAAGGATGTTTTTGATGCAAAAGTTTTGAATATTTATTAATTATACCCCAACGCGTACTGTGTAAGGGATATATTCAGTTTGTAGTTTCGTTTGTAACGCCAATAAGGAGGCGTGGCAGGTAGATCAGCATCACCACCTGAGTCGAATTCCGTGTGTCTGTTTGTCTGTGATCACGATTGCCACCGTATTATGCTAATGCGATGAAATTAAAAATGATGCAAGCCACGCCTAGGTACTATACAAAGTTTTATCCACAAAATCTCTTAAAAATCCATTAAAATAAAAGAAATGTCATTAAATTTTGCACAGATGCTTTACTCACGCCTCCCAGTCTTTATTTTAACTGTTAAATGTCTTAAAAATCCACAAAAAATCAAAGACTTGTCTTGAAATTTTGCACATAAGCCTTGATATTTAATATGAATCCTCAATATTAAATTTGGCGATATCTACACAGAAAAAAAATACCTAAAGATTTCAAATTTGCAAAACAAAACAAAGCAAAAAAAACGAAAAACAATGGGCCAACCGAGTGTTTGAACTTGGGCATCTCGGTTACAAGGCAAGCACCTCAAGCAGTATGCCACAACTCAATTGAAAAATTTAGTTCTTAATATTTAATAAGAGCAAGTTTAGCTGGCTTTACACGGCAGTAGTAAGGCCAATATTGCTATATGGTGCAATTGTCTGGTGGCAAGCACTGGACAAACAAACACACCTCAACATACTCCGCAAAGTTCAAAGATCAGCTGAGCTCTGCATCAGTGGAGCATTAAAAACCACACCTACAGATGCATTAGATACTATGCTCCACCTTATACCACTTGATATCCTAGTAAAACAGATGGCTTCCAATACATCCATCCGTCTAATGGCCACCTCTCAATGGAGAGAGGGCAATCAGGACACTCTAGCATTAGGAAGTTCCTTCCTTCGATACCCAAATCCGTAGACTACATCACACAAAAACTTTTCTTTGACAGGAAATTTGATGTTTCCATCACCTCCCGCGATGAGTGGGAGGTTGGAAACCTTCCACCAAACAATGTCATCAGAATCTACACAGATGGATCAAAACTAGATGGCAGGGTGGGAGGAGGAGTCTACTCTGATAAATTGAGCATTAATCTAGCCTTCAGGCTCCCCGACCATTGCAGTGTCTTCCAAGCGGAAGTAGTCGCAATACATGAAGCAGTAACTTGGCTTCAGATGAATGCAATATCCTCCAAGGATATCTACATGCTATCTGACAGTCAAGCCGCCTTGAAAGCCCTAAAATCTGTTGAAACAACATCTAAAACAGTAATTCGCTGCCGCAGATCCCTAAATGAGATGGCAGAGCAGCTCAAAATTCACCTATGCTGGATTCCCGGACATAGAAACTTTCTAGGAAACTGCAAAGCAGATGAACTCGCTCGCACCGGAACAACCAAACAACTCTCGATGAGAGAAGAAAGTATTGGTATATCCCTCACCACATGTAAACTACTCACAAATGAGCTATCCCTAAACAAAGCCAACGATAGATGGTCAACGTGTAGCACTTGTCATAGAGCGCGTCAGGTTTGGCCAAAAATCACCCTAAAACGCTCAAAAGAACTGATCGCTCTGAGAAGGGATCAGAACAGTACTACGATAGGTGTCTTAACAGGACACTGCTTAATAGGTAATCATGCACGAAGATTGAACATCCTCCACAGTGACTTCTGTAAAAGCTGCAGAAATGAGGAGAAGGAGGAATCTACAAAACATCTTCTCTGTACTTGCCCAGCGCTAGCTAAAAATCACCACCTTCACTTAGGTAAATGGTTCTATAGAGATCTCGATGATCTCTCAGAAACTTCGGTCTACCGAATCCTTGGCTTTGTCAACAGCTCAAACTGGTTTAAATAGAGAAGGAAAATAACCCATGGTATCACAATAGGCCTTATTGGCCTAAGTGTGTCTCAGGGGAGACAGCCGCTTCAATCTAACCCAACCTAAGTTTAGCCGACATACATATATCAAATTTCAAATTTTGCCGACATATATCAAATTTTGCACATATATTCCTCGGCGTTATGTAAAGTCCTTAGACTAGAAAAGTGGTTGTAGCATTTTACTTTTAGCCCAACTTCTGTTGCACCGTGTGTCTGTGTTTTAAGTTTATAAAAGTGGGTGCTACTAGACAGGGGGGGGGGGGGAGGAGAAGGCGGGGGGTTGGCTCTTTATTTTTAATCAAGCTTTATTTATACCGTTTGTCCGATTTCATCCAAATTTCACACATATATTATTTGGCATAAAGACATTAGACAGGGGGTGTTACACTTTCATTTAAATTTAACTTCTACAGCTTTTGCCTTACTTCAACCAAATTTTCAACATATAGTTAGGAATGAGTATTATATAAAATTGGGCGATATTAGACAGGGGGCGTGATACTTTCATTTTAATCGAACTTCACCGTTTTTCTGACTTAAACAAAATTTTGCGAATATATTTTTTGGCGTAATGAGTGGTCTGAAATTTTGTCCACAAGGGCATGACACTTTTATTTTTAGGGAACTTCTTCTATAGCCTTTTTCGACTTCAACTAAATTTTCACACATATTCTTTGGAATAATGAGCAGTCCTTAATCTAGATAATTTGACGGAATTAAACGGGGGACGGACGGAAACTCTCCTACACCGTTGCTTAGTACGCGCTATTTCCAAAAATCTGAATCAGAATGTGAGCACGTTCACTTTTTTAAAAAACTAAGGAGATTTTTTTTAAAATTGGTCATAACTGTTATGTCCCTGGTTCGAATTATCTAAAATTCACTATACATAAAAATGCTCTCTATATACACCAATTTGTTAATGACCTTTTTTATATTATATATCCAAATAGTTATATTTAAATATCACACAAATATATTATGTTTTTTCAATTAAAACTACTACAAATTTAAAACTTAAACATGAATGCTCTAACACACACTTGAACACAGTGATCACTTGGCTTGAACTCCTCTGATCAATCTCAATCCATCTCATTGCCGTTCGTCGTCAACGAACTCGAAAGTATGCTTAAGTATCTGATTCTTTTGCGAATGCGTATTTCTGGCATCGACAATAAAGAATGTCATTATATCCTCGAAGAAATTGGTCTGATTGGCACACCGAATGGCCAACTCGGTCGCATAGAGACAGGCTATATGTTCACCCGTGCAAATAACGGCAATATTGATATGGTACAAACCGTTCGGCTGCAGTAGAATTGTCAGAGCTATTTCGTTGACACAGTGTTGGCCAAGGCGACGCATCACCTCAACACACAGGTCATTATTGTCGATAACTGGATAGTTGGAATTGTTACAGTAGCGGCAGAAACTACTGCCTTGGCCCAACATAGACTCATGCGCTGTTCTTGATTCTCTTGATTCTCTTGATTCTCTTGATTCTTTTGATTCTTTTGATTCTCTTGATTTTTTTGATTCTTTTGATTCTTTTGACTCTCTTGATTCACTGAAGCTGCTTTGGCCATTATTGCTACTTTTTCGTGAGTTGTCGTAGCTGTTCTTACCATTGCTGTCATGGTCACAATCGGGATCAGTTTCTTTTAATAAATCTTCGGTGCATGTATCCTTGTCTTCTGTGAATATTGTTTCTGTTTCGCAATCCCTACGCGAAAGCTTCTCTTCTTCACATTTGCACACAGAAGCGGTTGCAGCAGCCTCAACGGCGGCAGTCTTACAAATTGATTCCATGGTTTTTCTATCATATGGGTCATATTCATATTCTTCTTCCTCTTCCTCTTCCTCTTCTTCTTCTTCTTCTTCTTCACATTCTTCTTCTTCTGGCATAATGTCTGGCAACAACATGCAAGCATCTGTCCTCATTTGTTGAAGTTTTTCGCAATCACAAGTGTTGCAAGTGCATTTTTTCGTTCTAAAAAATATACAGTTGGCTAGTTTTTGGGCAGCATCTATATCGCTATGGCAGTCGCATAATTCGCACTTAAACGGTACATGCGGAATTTCAGGCTCTAGTTCTTCTGGGCCATATGACCTACGTGTACCGGTGTTGCTTCCTCTATCACTGTAACGGCCGGGCGGAATATCCGACCGGGCGGAACGACGACCCTGGTAAGGTTGAGCATTTAAAGGTTGTTCTAGTTTTGACTCTCGGCCCATATTATATTGACTGTGAGTATTTCCTGCAGTCTGCATATGATATTGTGACGGATATTGTTGCGCATATTGCGGCGGATATTGTTGCGAATATTGTGACGGGTATTGCGACAGGGCATTATATTCCAGTCCGCAATTTTGCTTCATGTCATTTATTAAGAAATTAAGTTCCAACAGTCGATTATCTAGAGCGGTAAAGCGCGTATTCTCGCCTTCGTCTGGCATAACATCACTGCGTATGCCACCTAACTCTATACGAAGCTGTTCCAATTGATTCTCTAAAAGTTCAATGCGGTCACAGCCCACATTACCAAAATGATTCTCAAGTGCCTGCTGACGACTGACGGCTCTGCGGTGGGAGCATGAACGGTCACAAGGATTATCCTGGATACTAACTCTTTTTGGTTCATTCTGATCCTTAGATGATTCTAAAGTTTGGCGTCGATTTCCTTGACTTTTCGTTGCGTTTGACTTTGCAGGCTCCGGCTCCTTCTTTTCCTTCTTCTCCTTCTTTTCCTTCTCCTTTTCCTTCTCTTTCACCTTCTTCTTTTCCATCTCTTGCTCCTTGTCCTTCTCCTGCTTTTTCGAAAACCAACTTCTTCTTTTATTATTATCTTTTTGTTTTCTTTTATCTTCATCTGACGAAGTTTCTTCATCTGAAGTTTCTTCATCCATTTCTGTGTCTGTATCTTTTGCTTTTTCTCTATATTTATCTTTTGCCTTCGATTTCCTGGACTCCTTAGGTGGCGGCTTGGGTTCACGAACTTTTTCATGTTCACGTTCACGTACGTTTTTACGTTCACGTACGCTTTCACGTTCACGTACGCTTTCACGTTCACGTACACTTTTACGTTCACTTTCACGTTTTGGTTCACGAACTGGTTGTGGAGAATATCCGCGTACATTTTGCAAGCATTCACGTCGAGACATGGGTATGCCAGCGCGTGGACCAGGTACAGTATCATATGCACTGCGAAAAGAGTCACGAAAGTCAGCACTGCGAAAGGAGTCATGAGGGCCAGCACTGCGAAGCGAGTCGCGTTCATTGCGACGAAGGTCATTAGGAGTGTTTGGTCTTTTGTTATCGTTGCCACCTGTTAAGCGTTCTTTATCATTGTTCTCATTATCCTCATTATAAGCGGCAAAATTACCATCATCCCCATCTGGAGCACAATTTTCATCATCGTCAACATAATCATTATTATCATAATTATCGACATCACCATTATCATCATCAGTGGCAGCATCTTCTGGGCTTTGAACTTCACTAGAATGGACACCAGTAGTCGGAATATCATATGTTAGATTATCATTTATTCTTGCATTAGAAACAATTTGCTCCTGAGTCTGTATCTTGTTGAATTGGTTTTGATCTTGACTTTGAGATTGGCTTTGATATTGTACTATTTTTTCATACTGACTTTGAGTTTGATTTTGGCATTCTCCTAAATTTTCGTATTTATCCTGAAATTGTTTTTTATTTTTGCTTTGATTTATTTCACATTTGGTTGAGTTTTGGTTTTGGATTTGATTTCCTCTTAGGTTTTTATTTTCTTTCGGATTTTTATATTGCTTTCGATTTTGTGCTACATTTTTTATTGGATTTTCTTTTAGATTCTGTTTATCTCTTAATTTTTCATACTGTTTTAGATTTGGAATTTGATTTTTATTATGATTTTGTTTTGATTTCATATTGTCACATTGATTTTTGTTTTGATTTTCATTTTTATTTCGAATCGGATTATTCTTTGGGATTGGAGTTTTTATTGGAGCATGATTTTGATTTTTATTTTGAATTGAATGCTGATTCTTTGACTTAATTAGATATGGAAATGGTTTCATAATAGGCTTCGCTACTGGACTACAATTATGATTTGCATATTGAGTTTGTTGCTGATTTAGAGCTTTATTTTGTTGATTTTGAATTGGTGTAGTTTGTTGATTTGAATTCGTACTTGCAGCAAATGATTTTGAGTTCAGTTTCAGATCAAAAATCGAATTAATGATTTGATTTTTGATTTTAAGTTGATTTTCATTTAGATTTTGTTGCTGATTTTTACTTTGCTTCTGGTTCAGCTGTAGATTTAGTTCCAAATTTTGATTTTGTTCTTGATTTAGATCTTGATTTTGATTTTTATATAGATTTAAGCTGGGACTTGTGAATGTCTTCGAAATTGAATATGAATTCATATTTAAATTGTGGTCTTGATTTGGATTTGTACTCTGCTGCTCGCTTGCATACCGGCTTGAGTTTGGATTAGGACTTTCACTTTGGCTTCGAATTTGGTTTCGCATTCGTTTCAAGTTTTGCGCTTTAGTTAAATAGTCTCTTGGATTTGGTGGGACTTTTTGTTTTTGACTTTGATTTGGCACTGGATCCAAATTGGAACTAAGTTTTTGATTTTGCTTTTGACATTGGTCTTGGCTCTGATTTTGACATGCCTTGCTTTTTTTTTGACTTTGTTCTTGGCTCTCATTTTGGCTTTGCTCTTGATTTTGGCTTCGGTTTTTATTTTGATTTTCACCTTCTGGATTTTCATTGCATGATTTTAATTGACTATCTCTTTTGCGTATTTCATCACGAATTTTTATCTGTTGGGTTTTTCGAATACGATCTATAATAATTTTCTTTAATTGCTCCAGGTTAATATCAGAACACAAGTTTGCTTGATTGCTTTTATCGGAATTAACCTTTACTGGAGTTCTTGTCACAAAATTAATATGCTCTTTAGTTTCTAGCTTTTTACTATGACTACTTTTATTTTCCATAGTTTTCAAATTATTATTCAGTGCAGTACTTTCCGTGCTTTGTTGCGGTAACTTTGCTGCTGGCAAAAGGATGGTGGTATCAGGCTGTTGGTTGTTGTTGTCAATTGAGATAAAATTTGAGTTGGCGAGCAACCGAAAAGCATCTGCAAAAAGTCAATGACAAAATAGTTAGAACTATCAGCTCCTTTGCATTTCAATATAAGTTAGATAGTATAAATAAATAAATTTAAAGTAATGAAAAGAGAGTTCAGTATATAAGAGAAAGTAAAGTAATTCCAAGCAGTTATAATTATTTCAGGAGTGGTATTTAATACTTAAGTGTAAGAGCATATTTATCTAATATACTAAGCACGCTTGCGAGTGACGAATTTTTGTGACGTCACTTTATATACGAATTTCTTACGAAATATATTTTTATACGAAAATATTTTAAAACTGCCCATTTAATTCTTTTTGTCTAGAATTGCAATTCAAGGACTTAATACAAATTAAAGCAACTTCATTCGACTTAATTTCTAACCTTTTTTGTTTCATAGAGCAAATAAGCATTGCGTCTACTATTAAATTTACCCATGCCTCAGCGCTTTGTATGGGAGGTATTCATTGTCTTCATTCGATTTTACTAAAATTTCAGATTATTTAGGAAATTTAGGAGATTTTAACGTTTAGACGACGTAACTTTCCATTGGAGGTAGGCGTGGTAATCAAATGTCCTCATCAGGAACATTTCAAGTCGGTAACTTCACACAGTGTGTGTTAGATTGTGGAGACAGCACTTCTCCAATTTACTTACTGGCGACGATTCCACCAATGCCACCCATGGAGAGCGCAGTTCAGTGTCACCAATCGACGATGACGGAGTAGAAGTATCACCACCTAGCCATGAAGAGGTTCGAGTTGCTATCCAACGACTCAAAAACAATAAAGCAGCGGGTGCTGACGGCCTGTCAGCTGAATTGTTTAAAACCGGCGGCGATGAATTGATAAGGCGCATGCATCAGCTCATCAGCAAAATATGGCTAGCAGAAAGCATGCCCGACGATTGGAACCTCCGCGTACTGTGCCCTATACTTAAGAAAGGAGACCCAACAATCTGCGCCAGTTATAGAGATGTCAGTCTTATTTCCATCGCATATAAGGTTCTCTCAAGCGCACTGTGTGAAAGATTAAAGCCAATTACAAAAAACACTGATTGGACCTTATCAGTGTGTCTTTCGACCTGGTAAGTCCACCATAGACCAGATTTTCACGCTACGACAAATCCTGGAGAAAGCCCACGAAAATCAAAAGTTGATTAGACTTTGCAGAATGACGTTGAGCAACACACGCAGCTCCGTCAAGGTAGGAAATGACCTCTCCGAAACCTTCAATACCGAAAGAGATTTCAGGGAAGGCGATCCACTGTCATGCGATCTCTTCAATATCATCATGGAGGGGATCGTACGAAAGGCCGGTGTGCATCGTAATGGCACCATTTTCTATAAAGGTGTCCAGCTCCTTGCGTAAGCTGATGTTATTGATATTGTTGGCAGAACCAAGAGAGATGTTACCGCTGCTTTCGCCGCTATCGAAAAGGAATCAGCTAAAGTGGGTTTGACGATAATTGAGGGTAAAACAAAGTATATGCTGTCTACAAACAAGGGAGCTCCGCGTCTAGACTCCCACGTTTCATCCGGCAGCTATAACTTTGAAGTAGTCAAGGAGTTTGCATACCTTGGCACCGCCATTAATTCCAACAACGAAATCAGCCTGGAGATAAAGCGAAGAACAATAATTGCTAATAGGTGCTACTACGGGCTCAGTAAGCAACTAAGTTCCAGAGCCCTCTCTCGATCGACAAAACTAACACTCTACAAGACGCTCGTTCTACCTGTGCTGCTGTATGGCGCTGAGGCAAGGGTAGTTTCGCAAACTGACGCAGCCGCTCTGGGGGTGTTCGAGAGAAAAGTTCTTCGCAAAATCTTCGGTCCTGTTCGAGTCGGCGATGACTATCGCATCCGAATGAACCACGAGCTGTATGAGCTCTACAAAGACATTGACGTAGTTCGGAGTATAACTGTGCAGCGACTACGCTGGCTGGGTCATGTCCATCGTATGGACGACGAAGCTCCAGCGAAAAAGGTGCTCGAGGCGAGGGTCGCTGGTCAACGACGACGAGGGAGACCATGCCTTCGATGGATGGACCAGGCTGAGGAAGCCCTAACCGCACTTGGTGTATCCGATTGGAGAAGGCGCGCGCAAAGCAGAGGCGCCTGGCGAGATCTGATGAGGTCGATCGAATTTGAGTAAGTAAATTCACTTTTGTGAAATTTCATGAAATTTTTACTTCCACTTATTATCGAAGATAGGCGTGGTTTTGATTAGATTTTGCCAAAATTCACATTGGGAATTAATATTAAATACTCGTATTAAAGCCTATGTGCAAAATTTCCAGAATGCAACCTTGTATTTAAATGCATCTTCTCAGAAATAAATAGCTTTGCCTCTGTCAAACTGTCTGTCTGTCAAACTGACAATAGTCCGACTTGATCGTACTATAGTGAGAACGCAATGTTATTAATGACTTTTATATGAGAAACAAATCATCTGCAGGTCAGCTAATAATCCCTTTTTGCTATTATTCTATGCTCAAAACTTATATTGTCTCAATTGTACTGAACGAGTAGGTACACCAAATCAACACCTGCCAGCAATGTTTTACAATCTTTCGCACAATTGTAGACGTCAACTCTACTACCGCGGTATATTCCAATTGCACGAGATTGTTCAGCAGTTCTGTTGAGTTAGTGCGTAGCTGTGTGTGCTCTGCACTGCGTTTTCACAATGATTATGAATAATGGTTAGTAGATTTGAATATGCATTTCTTTTTTTTTGTACAGAGCATTACGATGGATTCATGTTTACAGTAACATGTATCTTTTATGACTACAAAGTTCGTCTGCAAACAGATCTCAACTGCTATTCGATTTGACATGGTTCAGTATTTATACATATCGTACATTTTCAATACATTTTGAAGCAAAAATTATTTCTTAACGAGTTCGTTACAGTTCTTTACCTGTGCTTTCTTCCCGGTATTTCTTTTATGATCATCAGTTACAATTTTTTCATCAGTATTTGACTGACATCTGCTCGAAAGACTCAACTCAACTAATACGCGAAGAAAATTGCAGACAGACTGCGCAATAACAACATTAAGCACCTATTAAATATTGGTATATTCCATTTGCACCGACACAGCAGCCAAAAATTATTAATAGCAGAGTGTATCACTTGACTATTGTCAAGTTTTAACTACGTGAAAATAGCAAAATTATTTTACTACCTGAATTTTAGACAAAGTAACGCTAGGATATTGATGATAATAAGCACGCTAGGATATTTTTCATCGATATTCAATTAGACATTAATGCTCATAATGATAATGAAAATGTTTGAATTCACGCGTTATTTGAATTAAGAGTTAAAATTAGTGGAAAAATAGATATGTAAAAAATCAGATTATCGTTAAAAGTTTCAAATAAATTTATGTTGTGAACACGATCTCATACTTGCTGAATATAAATCTTTGTCATATACTAGAGCTGTAAAAGGATGCAATCATTTGTGATTTAAAATCATTCAAATCCCAATCAATGATTTGAAAGATTGATGCATTCATTTCAAATCATTGATTGGTACTTAAAATTTCAAATCAAAAATTTTTTCAAATTATTAATTTTGATTTGAAATTTCAAGTCCCAATCAATGATTTGGAAAAGTGAATGCATTCATTTTGAATATAAATCACATGATTTCGAATCACAAATTATTGCATTCTCTTACAGCTCCGTCATATACGCATAGAAAAGATATGGTTGTGGCCAGTGAGAACAGAAGTTTTTTGTAGAAATATGCTTTTATATATTTGTTATGATATGCTAAATATTCCACTTACAATTTTTATATTCTACAAAAATATTCCACTTTCCATTTTAAATATATATATAACTAAAATTGATTACAGATATAAAAGAAACAAAAACAAGTTTAAAAATATTATTTGTTGATTATAATCATACTTTAGAATTTAAGACAATCAGAATTTATAAACATAAGTTAATACTAATAAAATTACATTAATAAGATTTAAACAAAAAACTTATATCAGTTAATTTGTACTTTTCAAGTCTTTTCAAGAATTAATTCTCTTAAAAATAGTAACATATATCTTTCTCACAGAGAAAACTTTATTTTTAAAACACAAAGAAATAGGTGTATTAAATATTGTCACCTTAAATATAAAAAGCCGCAACAGCATTTATAATTTTTTTAGGAAAAGCCAAAACCGTTCTAAAATTGGACATATTTTTGATTTTAAAGCCATTCTTTAGACATATATCCAAAAATAACTATTTTATAAACGAAATTAAAAAGAGGGGATGACTTTTAAATCTAATATATGTGCTATTTTAAATAATACTTACAATACTTAAATTGCTGCTTGTATTTCTATCATATAAATTCCTAGTTTTGAATTTTTTTATTAAGCTAACAGTTATTTGGTAGGAATTACAACACTTTTTTTTAATATATAGCCATGTTCAAACACAGAAAACCAAACTCTTTACTTTACGTTTTACGAGGGGGATTGGAGAAGATAAAAATATAAAATGTCGATAACAAAATATAATCATTTAGTAATCAAAAAGTAATTTTTTTAAAGCAATCTGTGAATTCTGGAAAATATAGGAATATGAAAAATATTTTTTTTTATGCTGCATATTTTTGAAAAAGAAATATGCTTTTCGAAGGTAAAATATGCCAAAGAGGAATATAATATTTTACTCTGGTCACATTGGTGTTGGCATTGGCATGATGCAAAAATGAATTGTTGCCATAGTTAAGGGAGTATTCCTGGTTGACAAAAAAATTTTTTGTAACAATTTTTTTGCACATTTTTATAGCTGGGATGTTTGAGAATATCGTCTTAAGAGAGTTTTTTGAAATTCGAAATACACTAGGAGGCATGGCCTTTTTTGTCCAGCAATGTTTTCGTCAAAATGCGATTTGTTTAATTTGGCTATTTTTTGAATGCAACGGTTTGAAGCAACCACCGAATTTCGTTCAACGCGTTCTTTAGTAGGTAATAACTTGTTTGTATACGCATTTTAAAAATAAATGAATATACATTTTAGAGCAAACGTATTCGAATGTTGGCAGCGTTAGTTCACTTTGAATTTAACAAAATAGTTTTGAAAAGTACAGTTTTGATAAAAATTTTTGTTTGTGCTAAAGACAGTGGATAGAAAAAGTAATAGAAATAAAAATCAAAGAAACACTGGTAGCAAAGGAAAAACTCGTCCCTTGGAACGCCAGTTTCTTGGTAACCAACACGAAAGAGATGAGGACACCGAATACACAAGAACATCGGCAAAAAAATTTAAAAATAATGAAAACGAAGACATAAGCATTGACAACAAAACAAAGAATTGCATTTTGAAGTTTTATACAGTTTTCTCGGCGATTGCTAATCTGGTGATATGTGCCAAATCTGAAGGAAAAATCGAGTTTAAAAAAGCATCGCCGTATGAAATTGGCTTCAAAATTGGTGTTCACTGCGCTGACCCGATTACTACTTACATTTTTTCGTCGTCTTTGGTTGGCAAATCATATTTGATGAACTGGTGCTTGATTTTTGCCATGAGGCTTTTAGGCATTGGGCCAAAAGGCATTAACACGTTTTGTGGCCTCATGGATATCAGCAGAGGTGTGGGTACCTCGTTAAACTACACTGCCCTGGAGAACTTTCATGCAGCTGCAAGCGCGATCTGAATCTTTCAACGGAGTGCTGTGGTCATTCGCACCGAAGCATATGCACACCGGCGCACGCACTATTGAGATTGCCGATTATATTGCAACTGTCATATTTAACGAAGGTTTTTTGCCAAAACTTCAAATAATGAACCTAATGGGCATCCCGATTGGCAAAGTCACATATGATTTCGCCAAGTCTCGGAACGAAGAACGTTTGAAAAGGTCCGAAGCCAGAGCTCTGGCCGCATCAAAAGAAGGTAGAACTGCCCGAAGAGCAGAAGGAGCCGCTGAGTCCTCATTTTTTGAAGAAGAGGAAGAAGTTCATTATGGGGCTGGCATTGCAGATTGATATATGTAAGTATTACACAATAAAAAAATAAATGTTTTATTGTCTAAAATTTTCTTTAAATTTTTTCAAAATCACGTTTTTGAACTTCGAAGTCACTTTTCTCCGGTTCTACTTAACGGATTTTGATGAAATTAAGTGCAATCGACGCAGAATTGCCGAATTTCAAAACAGCGTGCTCAAATTTTTCATTTCAATTTTTTTTTTTTTGATGCAAAAAAATAACTTAAAACTTAAACGCGTTTATTGCGCTCGTCGTTCTGAACTGATTTTAATGAAACAAAGTCCAATCGACGCAGAACTGTCATCGTTCTAGTTTCTACTTCTACCATAATTTTAAACAATTTTTTACTATTTTTTTACACTAAACACCAAAAAAAAGACCCAAAATCGGTTTTTCATTTTTCAATGGCCATAATTTCGTTTTTATGATTGAGGTAGTGACTAGAATTACATCTGTACTGAATGTAATGCCGTTTACTTTTTCAATTTCAGGTGATCCGAAGTCGAGTTATCCGGGCCGCAAGAAGTATACCTTTTTTTCGACACCCAACTTTGAGGCCGACAACTTTTTGAACAGCCCTCGTACATAGAACAAAAAGATTTTATATAATTTAATATGTTCTTAATACAATAAAAAAAAGAATTTAAATAACTCTTTGCGTTTTCAAATGAGAAGTTTTTTGAAAAGGGTCCAAAAACAGCCTTCCAAGCAGGAATACTCCCTTAAGTTAAAATCTTGCACAATGATTGCAGTGACTAGTGATAACAAATTACTATGAGCTCTTTCTTGCAGAAAATATTGAATCTATAAAATATCAGTAAATAAATTATAATATTACTTTTTACTATTTCGTCTGTCTTACAAGTAATTTTTTCATCATTTTTACAATATTGCAGTGGCCCATATACATAAATTCATAAATTCATAATGAATAATGAATTCATAAATTCAGTGGTTCATATACATAAATATATAATTACTTTATTTTATTTGTTCCTATTCTCTAACTACTTCTAAGATACCTAAGGGATTTTGATGTGGTTTTTACCATTTTTTAAGCAATTTCTTCCAGATGGTTTTGGTGTACCATATATTCATATTAAATTGAAAAAAATTTACAATGGTTTTTTTTTTATATCCTAACCAGAGAACCCTGGTTCATTTCCCACCTGACACGGAGAATTTTTCAATTCAACTAATTTTTCTGTTCAGCCGTCACCTCTCAAACCTTAGGCAAAGCTCAGAGAAAAAAAACTGCCATAAAAAGCTTCTTGAGAAGGTAAGCCATTCGGAGTCGGCATAAAATTTGTAGGTCCAATTTTTGCTCATTTGTGTTCAAACATTTCACAACACGCACAACACATTTGATCATTAAAAGCTCGGTCAAAGTCATGTCAAGGGCTGAAATGGCCATTTGGTTTTTTCTTTTTTTTTTTTAGTTTCATGAATTTGATAATTTAATGAGTTTTTTAAGAAAATGGCTTTTAAATTAAAAAGTTTTACATAATATAAAGTAAGTTCAAAAACACACGTTAATATTCACACTAGCAAATGCCGATGCTGATGACATCTTGCATGTATTTAGCAAGTAGAAGCAACATTTTTATTATATTTGATAAATATGTTGGATATGTAGAATAGCCCATACACAATTCTTCTAATATATAGATTTTTAGATCTGCTGCAACATAGCTTCAGTTGCATTTTATAAAAGCAGCTGGTGCATCTTGTTGCAAGTAGAAGCACATTTTATGTGGAATGTATTTATATGTAGAATAGCCAATACAAAATCCTATGTCTATTAAGTGATTATTGTAATGTGCTACAACATAGTCATAGCTGCAGTAGCTGTAGTAATACTTAATATTGAATCAAGAGCTGTGATTAACAGAGGTTTTTGAATTAGTGGATAGTGCGTCAAACTCCCAACCGCCACAATATAAGTTCAATTCCTTACGGAGAAGCAAAAAAATATTTTTTATGTATTGAAATTACATTTTCTTATTATTATAAATGAAAGGAACAAAGAAACCTCCATTTCTTAGAAAAAAGCTGCCGAAAAAAAGTGTCGTTTTTGAGATTTCACTGAAGCAAACCACAGAAAGAGGCGTAAAAAGCTTCGCATGAAAAATTTTTAGACATTGATAGTTTCAAAAAGTATGAATTTTTATTTTCATTATTTTGGAAAAACATTAAAACGAGGGCTGTAAAAATTGAACTATTAATATGAACTCCTAAGTACCACCGTGTATTTCAGCTATTTTTATACCCCAACGCGTATTGCATAAGGGGTACTTCATCTTTTTAAAAAGGGAAGATAAAGTTCGAGAATGAGCCAAATCGGATGAAAACCACGCCTATCTCCCATACAAAGTGACTTTATTTTAACCGTAAAATCTCTTCAGAATTCACAAACATTAATGAAATGCCTTGTAATTTTGTATATAAGCTTTGGTCTTCAATGTTAATCCTCACTATGAAATTTGAAAAAATCGGATAAAAACCACGCCTACCTCCCATACAAAGTAGCTTTATATTAACCGTAAAATCCCTTAAAAAATGTGCTCAAATTGCAAAAATGTCTCGGAATTTTGCACATAGGATTTTATATATATATATATATGTATATAGGATTTTTATATATAATATAGACTATCACTATGATATTTGGCAAAATCGGATGAAAACCACGCCTACGTCTCATACAAAGTGGCTTTATTTCAAACGTTAAATCGCTTAAAAATCTGCAAAAATTACAGAAATTTCTGGAAATTTTGCATACAAACTTTGATATTTAACATAAGCCACTCTTTCATATTTGGAAAAATTGAATGAAATCCACGCCTACCTTCAATACAAAGTGACTTCATCAAAATTGAAAAACTTTCGAAAGTATATATAACTGAATGACATCGTGTCTGTATGTACCCAAGTTCCGTCCACGTCGTTTATCCAACCCATACATATACAGCCCAATTCTCAATGAAATCTCCACGGGAATTGCAAAAGGGATTCTTAATTTTTTAGACAGGGGATGATGCTTTTAAAGATTTTTTTTCCTGTAATCTTAAAAATTGACCACGAATGTAAATATTTGCATTCAAATTTTTCCAAAATTCTGTGAACATTGTAAAAATACGAAAATTCCCTTTTTCAATTCCCGGTGAGATTTCATTCAGGATTGGGCTGATATTATTCGGTAAAATGTGGAGTCGTTATACTAGAAAAGTGGGTGTGGCATTTTATTTTGTTTACAAATTACTCTATGTGGCAGCTAAGGGTAAAATTAAGTCAAGCGTATGACACAAATATTTTTGCAGATTATACATAAAAATTGAATAGACGTCTAAAGACTTCGGATATACTGCCGAAGCTAAATTCCTTACTGGTTTTATATATTTTCATATATATTACATATCTCAATGGTTTACTGAAAAACGATATGTTATTTTGGGAAAACGTTAATATAAGAGTGAAGAAGGGATGGGGAGCTTGTAATATTAAATGAGTTGTATGCTTATTCATAACAAGCATTGTTACCTTGAACAAAAGATACGTATCATCTTTAGTTTCGACGATTCAAGCAAATTTCCGTTGGGGAAATTATTTGACCTTGAATGCCGATTTTGTGATGGAGAATTATGGGTGGCAGATTCGTAATAAGATTTCTTAGGTTAATTTAAAACTATTGTCGGTTTCTTTTTCGCAAAAAAATAGAAGCGCTTTCTTGATGCACTGTGTTATAATTATTATTATTATTATTAAGGATTCTCATTAACTTTCGATTGTATTGGCTCGAACACATCAGATTTTTAATTGCAATTGGGTGCTTAACTTCTTTAAATTAGCTCTTTTATTGCTGTTATTACAGCACTCATGCCAAAAAACTATAAATTGTTACTTTTCTCAAGATTTGACTGAAAACAGGTAATATCTTCGGTGCTAATAGCTAATTTTTATTTTCTAGTTAGTAACTAGCTACCTGTTTCTAGATGGTTGGTTCTGTTAGTTCGCGAAATGAACTACTTAAGCGCCGCGCAGGCTAATTGCTGCAACATTCAAAGTTGATCAAGGGACATCGCAACAAATCCGCTCAACAGATAAGGTTCTTATTACAAAAACAATATCTATAAATATATTTCTATAAAGAAATGGGTGCAAATATTAATGCAAATATGAAAATGGTAAGTTAACAGAATTAATTATTTGCATCACATGTGTTAAAGTTTTATCTATTCTACAGAGCCGACGTCAAATGCGTCTTTGTCAGGCGCTTAAATTGGTTCCAGTATATCCCGTGACTCCACATGCATTGAATCATGCAGAAGATTATGATAGTGGTATTGACCGAACGTCACCTGAAACAATTTATGTTCAAAATCAATCAATGGCAGAAGAAGTTGTTGTAGCAACAACTGCAAATACAATGCAGCATATTGAAGTTAAGTCACCAATTTTAAAAACGTTAGAATTCAAGGCGAGAAAAGTGAAAGAAGAAATACTAGAGATGGCAGAAGAAAGTGAAGTTCAATTGAAAAAAACAGTTCAAGTAGTAGAAAAAAAAAGTGTGCAAGATAAAATTTCCGATATGGGAAGACGTACTCCAACGAGCGCATCAGTAGTAGATATGTATCAAGATATGGACTCAGAACATAAATATGAAGAAGAAATAGAAACGCACAGCGAGTCAGAAACTAAAAACAAACTGCAAACAATGTTTTTAAGCTGTGGTATAAGACAACAAGGAGTTGACATAAACTCCTTAGTAAGTAACAAAAACGCATCCTTTAATGAAATGAGAATTAATAAACTTGAGATATGGGAGCGTGAAAAATTTAATGCAATTCTTGAAATTGAACAAAAGCTCAAAGAATTGTTATCAATCAAGGTAAAGGTTAAACGATTGAAACAATGTAAAAAAAAGCTGCTCAAACTAAAGCAGAAGCAAGAGAATATAATGAAGAGCATAAAAGAAGAGAAACTAATTGCGAAATATAGGCCAGATGAATCAAATCCAAAGCAAAGCCACGAAATCAAGACGGAAATCGAAGACATCAACTACAACTTAGTAAAAACACCGTCTCCCCCTTCACCAGCACCATCATCGTCAGCAACTTTTTCATCAGAAGCTACATCACCATCAACAACAACCACAATGACACCATATCACAAGGTCAACAAATTCCAACAAAACGCATCGTCCACGCCTCTTAAAAGTCCCGTTACCATGAAGTTAGATCCATTCAAAACAATTGATTTCACAACCATGCCTTGTGACAAATACGATCTACTTACCATTGGACCAAATGGCACAAAAGTGGCCAAGGCTGCATTGCAGAACATCAACTGGTCACTATCAGGTGCTGCTGTAACACGAAAGATACTAATGGAAGTCTTTGATCGTGAAACATTAGCATTCCACACGCTGACAGGGAAACCATCACCAGCGTTCTTAGATTGCGATAAACCGATGAAGGGGCAGCTGAACCCACTTAAAGTAGCCGATATTATTCACATAGTGACAAATCATTTGAAATTAACTGAGAAAGAGGTGCGTCAAGCCATCACCACAAAATGTGCCGACGAAAATAAGATGTTTCGTCAACGAGAACGAAAACGCATAAGCTTGGAGCAAGAGGAGTAACTGGAGCATGCTTACTTTCTTACAAACAAATTGGAGTTCTCATAACTTTATTACAACCTCATTTCCAGTGTATATTTCAAAATTTAAACGGTTCCTTGTATTTCTAAAATAAAGCATAAAAAAATAGCAATGTTGCGTTATGAATTATTTACACATAAAATGGTTTAGTGAATGACAAAAGCAAAAGAGTAGAGATAAGATAATTTTCAGATAAGACATATTAAAATTGCCTAAAAAAACCAACTTAGTCATTTAGGCCGTCAAAGGACTTTGACCGAGCTTCTTAAAGCTCCATACCAGTTTTCCAATGCTCAATACCAAAAACGTAGTTGTGTTAGAAAAGTATTGATAGAGGAATTTTATAAACTTAGATATGTATACTAGGATGGGTCGTCTTATATGGGTAAAAAATAAATATAAAAAGTCACCTTTTAGAATGATAGCTTACCTTAAACGTATTTCAGCATTAACAAAAAAAATTTTTTTTGGTGTCCCAAAAAACCGTCAAAATTGTCTTTTATTCATAACGTTAGCATTTCTGTTCCGATCATAAAGTACAGTTCTTATGCACTATTGACCTCAGATGTCATCTTCAAGTGAATATTTCCCTTTTTATTATTTTTTTCACTTGTAACCAAAATTCCGAAAAAAATATTAAATCAAAGTTCATTAAATTTCAATATTCCACTGTGAAGAAATCGAATGATTTCATTGAATAGAAAAAAAAGTTAGTCTTCTGTGTGCAGTAGATGTGCACAATATAATTTTTATTCGAATATATTGTCATTAAGATAGGTAAAACTAAGCAAATGTAAAAACCCACTTTTCCCTATGGGACAATGAGAAACCAACAACAAAATATGTTACATAGCGGCACAGCTCTATAAAGCATCGTTGCTGTAGCATAAACGAGCAAGAGAAGAATGCGAGATAAGGCAGAACCAAAATAGACGAAACGAGACGATTGCAACTTGCCGAACGTCTGACAAGTTGAGACGCTAGCATTCGGTTCTTACGGAACAAAACGTATGGGCAAGCTGTTGCGTTCAGCTTCGTTAAATTACGTTTGTTTATTTTAGGCAACAACATTGAATTGCATTAAAGCGAACATTTTCGTCCCTACTCGTTAAGCCCGTAATGATACTAAATTTTTTTTGTCTAATTTTAAAATCTGAAAACAAGTGGCGCGTGCGCAGGACAGACATATTACTTTTTTATTTCTGGTGTTTTTAAGAGCAGCTGCATTTAATAAATTAATATAAGCTACACACATTACTTCCAATTCAGCATACATTTATCTTAAATAGTTTTGTTAACTCCAAAAATGTCAAATTAATTATTAACAGCACAGTAAATATTTGATTGAAACTTAACGAAGAACGAATTGAAAGAAAAGGCAAAAAAATGCAAAGAAAATACAGTCCGTCCTACAAATTTTTTTCCAATTTGTACTATATGCGTACTCACTCACACCAATTAAATCCATGCATTCGTGCTATTTGAACTGCTCTAGTTTTCATTTTCAATGGCAAAAATTGAGCAAAAAAATGAAGTATCATACAGGCATTACGGAGCAACTCGTCTATTTTGGTTGTGTCTAAAGTCGCAGACACTTCAAAAGAGCTGTGTATCATTATTTTTGGTAGTGTTTTCTCTTAATTTCTCTCTCAACAAAATACATTTGATACCTCGTCCATGATACAATAATAAAGTAGGGTAAGGAGAGATTCACCACAGCGAACTGGAATGTCAAAATTATAAAATACGGTGCTGTATCTTACAAAAACATCCATGAAAAATCCATGCTTGTTCTTTGCATTTTTGATGAATTCCTTAGCTGTGGCGACATGTTATAACTTCGTAAACTTGGATGTTTGGTAATTAGTCGAAAATTTGTATGTTGTAACACATTCGACAGGCGATAATTTTGATAAAATATCGCTTTGGTTCCTTTTTTCAGACAATTTTTTTTTTTTTAACGCACTACCTACTTAAATTTTGATATTTTGCTTTGACGTTAGCTTCGAAAGAGAAGTTAATAAAATGTAGCTACTGGAAAACGGGGATGTACATAATGTATATTATTGTTAAAAAAGTTTTTAAGGTTATTTGGGGTTTTTCCATTCGCCATTTGCCCATAGGCCATTCGCTATAAAGTCGTTATCTGATACAGTAGTGCACTTCAGTTCTTGTAATTTGTGAATATATTAAGTAAATAAATATTTATAGCTTATTTAAAAATGTTTTATAATGTCAACAAGAAGTTCTGCCATCTGTCATATAACGTGAAATAAAAAAAATGTAAGTTTTTTAAAGTTTCAACAGATTAAACAAAAATACTAAAAAGATGAAACTAGTTTTTCATATATGTTTAAGAGATTCTCTGTCAGACGGCAATAAAAAAATTATGTATAACATTTATAGTGGACATTAGGATAAAAATTTTAAATAAGAAATTAAAAACACAAAAAGCTTATCTAAGACTAAAATGCAAAAATAATTTACTGAAAGCAAGGCTTTGAAATCGCAAGCAAGGCTTTGAAACCGCAGTATATTTCATTGTAAATTCATTTGTACGAATTTATTTTTCTTCCCCTTAAAATAATTTTCTTTCTTATTATTTGTCCCACATATATAAATAACACAGAAAAAAGGCAATGCTAACATACATTTTATCATTCGAGGTCGGTGTGGTGAATCTCCTTACCCTTGTATCATGACAGCGTCAGCATTAAAAGAACTGTTAAACTCATGGTTGAATTGTAAGGTTGTCGCAAGGGAGGGAGCGAGTTCCCATAATTGTCAAATTAAAGTTGAAAGCTCATAGAAAATCTGCAAACGCTATCTTTTTTCACCCGTTCTTCTTTCGTATTCATTCGCAAAATTGGTTGATTTTGACAATTATGGGTACTGCGAAGAGAGTGCGATCAGCCCTGCGACAACCTTATAATACAACCATGGTTAAACTGCTGTTTGCTTCATATAACACATGCAAAGACATTTATAACTGTTTCCTTTGCTCATTACTTCTGTTGAGGCTATGGGTTGGTGCCTTCAGCAAAAAAACAAAAAAAAATCAATTCTGATATGGCCACAGGCGATAATGGTATATAACGGTCTATAACGGTATAAAAAAACAAAATTTTGATAAAACTCGATTATATTATTCAACATAGTTGCCTTCGAGAGCGATACAACGAGTATAGCGATTTTCTAACTTTTCGATACCACTTTTATAGTATGATTTCTCTTTCTCGTCAAAATAGGCCTCAGTTTTTAGCGATTGCTTCATCATTGGACTTGAATTTCTTTCCAGCAAGCATTCTCTTGAGATCTTAAAATAGGAAAAAGTTGCTGGGGGCTAAATCTGGAGAATACGGTGGGTGGGTAAGCAATTCGAAGCCCAATTCATTCAATTTTGCCATCGTTTTCATCGATTTGTGACATTGGTGCATTGTCTTGGTGAAACAACACTTTTTTCTTTTGCAAAAGTGGCCGTTTCTTGACGATTTCAGTCTTCAGTCGATAGTTTCAGGAGATAGTCGATAAATATTATTCGTTCCGCATCCCAAAATACAGACGTCATCACCTTACAAGCCGACTGTTGGGTCTTTGTTCGCTTTGGATTCGGTTCGTCAACTGCTGTCCACTCAGCTGACTGTCTTTTGGAGTCTAGTGTGCAATAGTGAAGCCATATTTCATCCATTCGACGATAGAATTCGATTTTATGGCGGTTTAACAGCACCAAACACTCCTCTGAAGCATCAAGTCGTTGTTGGTCTTGGTCGACTGTGAGCTCAAGCGGCACCCACTTTGCACATAGCTTTTGCATACCCAAATGCTCGTGTAAAATGGTAAAAGTAGTACCATTTGATATCTTTACAATGTCAGCTAGCTCGTGCACCTTCAATTTGCGATCGTTCATAACCAATTTGTGAATTTTTTTGATATTTTGTGAATAACAGTCTGATTTGGGCGTCCACTGCGCTCTGCATCATTTGTGCTGGTACGACCACGTTTAAATTCAGCAATCCACTTTTCTACCATTTGTCTGGATGGAGCAGAGACCGGATAATGTTTATCAAGCCATTGTTTGGTTTCCACTGTATTATTTTTTTCATCAAAAAGCAATGCATTATCAAAACTCGCAATTCACTTTTTTTCTTTTTTTTTTTCAATAACAATATTTGCACACAAAATGCTATAACTCACGACTCAATTGTCAGATTGTTGTCAAATTTTTATACGTATCGTTTGAAGGTTGATACTAAATAAAAATCATATGAAAAAAATCTAAGTTATAAATATATCAAAAAAATTTATAGCAACGGTGTTTCTGTAATAGAATGTTATATTTCATGTTTAAACTGTTTTTCATATGAAGAAAAACAAAAATAATTTCTTTAAATGTTGCGTGCCGATTCTGATTCAGAGGCAAAAGGTGGTGAAGGTACGGCTAGCGAAGAAAAATATTTGACTTTGCCGAAAGATGTGAGTTCATATGTTGAAGTAGCTGACGAATTTGTAAATATTGACAAAATCTGAAAATGACGAGAGTGATTATAATAAAATAGTAGCTGTATCTAATGAAAGCTTTTACAGTAGTAAAGATTCTACAAAGTAATATAAAGAATGTAATGCATTCACTCGTCAAGGCGTGCAAAATATCATTCGTGAAACAAATTTGATGACAATTTTATGACGACATGAAAGTTAATCAATTGAAGTATTACCTAAATGAAATTATTCTATATATTCTGTTTAGCTCAATTCGATAATTCAGTTTTTTTTTGTAAATGACATAGTGAAAACCAAGCGTTAGAGACCAAATTTGAAGATTTTTTAACAAGAATGTCGAAGATTTTTAAAGTAAATGGAACGTCAAAAATCCTTACAAAACCCCTTTTATATGGACACCAAAAAGTGACAAAAAATTGACAGCTTTTATTGGAATTCTGCTTGTTATAGGCTCTCAGAAGTCAAACTAAGAAAAAAATTGAGAGCTTTGGAAGCAAAATGCCTTTTCTTCTTAATCGAACAACCATATCACTTGATAGTTTCCAAAATATTTTGCGTTTTATTCGTTTTGATTACTTTTCAATTCGTTACAATTGCTTAACAAGTTCAGCTCGCCAGTCTGAAGATAAAGCAGCATTTTTTAAATGATTAACTCAAATTTTTAAATGTATTTCAGACCTTATGTATTTATACTTAGTCGTGGACAAGCCCCTATATGGATATAGAGGTCGTACTAAGTTTTTGTAGTGTAAACAAGTACCATAAAAACCCGCAAAATATTGCATAAAATGTGTGGCCTGCCAAGCAAAAATTTTTTTTTCACTGAATGTTCAGATTTATACTGGCAAAGTTCGAAAAAGCAGGGACGCAAATCAAGGCGAGCGCGTGGAAAAGGACTTATTGCGCCCTACAGAAATGTAGTGACCAAAAGGTGACAAAGAATTGACAGCTTTTATTTTTACCCCTCTTGTGGTCTATTTGGTCGAGATACAAAATAGAATCGACATTTTTTGTGTGTTCTTGTATGAGGATGCCCAGAAGGGTGGCAGATAGAGATAGGTCTGTTGAGAAGAAATGTTGAAAGGCAAAATATAATACATCCAATTCATATATTTGCGCTCTCTAAGGATCAGTTGGGCAGAGATATGAACTATAATCGACAGTTTTTGTGTTTTGTATAGGCACCCCCGGAAGGGTGGCTGATAGAGGCTAGGTGCTTAGAAGAAATGTTGAATGGTAAAAACAATACGATCAGTTCATATATTTTATCATTCTAGGCGTCAGTTTGGGAGATATATGCCTATAATCGACAGTTTTTGTGTTTTTTGCATGGGAACCCCCAGAAGTGTGACAGATAGGGGGTTAGGTGTGTTCAGAAGAAATACTGAAGGGTGAAAACTAATAAGAGACACCCCTCTAGGTGTCAATTCGGGAGATGTGTTTTTTATTTGAAACTCTGATGATTTATTCAATATAAGGTTTCAAAATACTCGTAAAAAGACCTACCAAAAAATTTGTCGATGGCTTTTTTATGATACAGAATTCCAATAAAAAATTTTTGTTACTTACACTAGTTACCATAAGCCTATTTTATCCTTTTTATAATATAATGAAATTATTTAAACATGCATAATTGGATAAATTTCAAAATAAAAAAAAAATATATATATTTATTTCAAAACTTTTATGAACGGTTATGATATGACCGTTGTCGGCACGAAAAAACAGCACATGCCTGAAAAATTTAAAGCATCCAAGAGAAGTATATTCCAGTGAGTTTGCGTTTGGTTAGAATGCAACTATATGATCCTACGTTCCGTTCCATCGCAATTCAGTTGTGTCTTATAAAAAACAGAAGCCAGATATTATCCTTTTCTATAATTCAAGGGTGGTGTAGACACTATGGATACAATTTTATCCCAGTATACCACAAAACGATCAACAACTTGTTCATCTCTAACGATGTTTTACAAATTGGTGGATATCTAAGCCTCAGCTGCGTACATAAAAAAAAAAACAAAATTGCCATTTCAGCCCTAGAAAGGATTTTGACCGAGCTTCTTATGATCAATTGTGTTGTGTGTGTTGTGAAATGTTTAAACACAAATGATCGAGAACTGGACCTACCAGCTTTATGCCGACTCCGAACGGCTTATGTTCTCAAGAAGCTTTTTATGGCCGTTTCTTACTTTCTGTGGTTTGCCATTGTTTTCAGAGAGGTGACAGCCGAAGAGAAAAATTAATTCAATTGAAAAAATTTTCTGTGTCTGATGGTGGATTCGAACCTGGGCTTTCTGGCGTATGAGCCACACACTCTACCTACTACGCAACGCCCGCCACTGCTGCACATAATCTACATATATCACCAACCATGAACATGGTACTGTAAAAACTTTTTGGCATAGACAATTTATTTCGAGCTTGGGTGAAAATTTTTGCATACCGCAAATTAGGATCCGGACGCAACAACCAATGGTATTGGCAAGTTTTTCATGAGGATGGTTATTGAATCTATTTTAGGTTTGTTTTAACTTTTTTTTATAATTTAAATATTGCTACTTTACTTGCTAGTAAATCTTAAATATACTTTTTAAATTTTACAGATTTCAATGTACCAAACTTGGTTTGCCACTTAAATCAAGCTTTGATGTTGAATTTTGTTGAGTTTTAAGTTAGTCATGGTTACAAATAGAGCTGAACTGCCTTTCGATAAGCTTTGTGACATTTGAAAAGTCTTTGGATGCTTTTATAAGCAAAATAATTAAAATAACAGTAAAAATGTTATTCCTATTACTGAAAATCTTCCGGGATTTCCTTAGAAACCATAAGTTGAATATTTTAGAAAAAAGATTTAGAGTAAAACTTACTCAGAATAGTTTTTCCCTTTAAAACATCGTCCGCCTTAACTTGAACCTTTTCAGGGCCCTTGATTATTTTTCCTTCGCAGCGACAGAATTCTTTACTAGTCGGTGGTGATTTACTACCTTCCTCATCATGTTGCTTGTGAATCGGCTTGAGAGTAACAATAAATTTTGTCGTCTCCAATTTATTTCGATTACAGGCCAAACTGAAAAAGATCAAAAATAAGAATTTAAGACTGCAAATCACTCAACAAAATCTCGGCTTTTACATACTTAGCGTCAAAACCACTGAGCGTTGCCCTAGCCGCAATGCTTTTTGTTTTCGGCGGGTTCGAATTAGTATTGCACGCAGAAGACCACATTTCTATCAGAATTCAGCAAAAGATTTGCATGCAAAATTGTCATTGCGGAAATTTTTTCGAAATTATTTTTTCTTTTTTTTATTTTTCTTTCGTCTGTTTCTTGCGGACTTTATTTTTTTTTATTAACTGCATTGAAGAAACTTGTGAAATGCTATTTTTTTTTTTGTTGCTGTTGTAGCGTGCTTACCTGATGTTCTGAAACAGTTATTTTTTTGCTTTATTTAATTAAACAACAACTTCCCGCAAATAATATGCGAACAATTTATGAACTTTTTAATTATATAAATAATTTTACAAATTTTGATTAATTTTATGCTGTCAAAAAAATTTTGTCAGACTGAAAGCTTTTTATAAATTCAATATTTAATATTTTTTCCGAATAAGTGTTAGCCTTGAAAATAATTGACAGGCAGTTTTACTAAAGTGCTTGATTTGGGCAGTGTTGTGATCAACATAAATTCAGTCATTTGCAGAGTTTGTACTACCTTCTATATTAAAGAGTGTTTACACACATGAGATAGTTAATGCTCATGAACTCGTTCATTAGCCGTACATGACAGTGAATAACAATATTAATAACACTGCGCATAAATCGCACACTTTTTTTTTGCAAACAAGCTTGCGACATAACATTTTAGCATAATTCAGGGACGCTGAGCTTAATGGCGTTTTCCGTTTCTTAATCCTTCAGCCCATTTTCGAGAACATCAAGTTTCAAAGTCAAGTATATGTTAACCTTCTAATCTCACATTTTTTGTTTGAACTTCAAAAATCAGATTAGACTAATTAGTTGAAGAGAAAAACGCATATGAGTTTAGTTTTTCGTTTTGAATCTTGGTTCTTTTGTTACAGGTAAAAATGTCGACTCTGCCTAGAAGCGGACTTGGGCATAAACGCGAAAATAAGCGGAGAAGTGTGATTTAGATTCTTAGTAGTAAGACAGGTATTTATGAAGAACAATTTACTACTCACCAGTATTTTTTTCACTTCGATATTACTTCAGTTAATGGGTTTTTTAATTGACTGAAAAGCAAATTTGTTTGAAAACTAATTAAATTCATTAAAATATGATGAAATTGAATTTCAAATTGAAATAAATGTCAAACGGAGCATGCCAGCGCCAAGCGCTAAAAACTGAAATGTGACTTGGATATTCGTCTACACTCTAAAAAAAACAATTTGAAAATGTTTCCACAGATTACGGGCTTATATCGATTGGCGTAAGCCCCGCCTAGAGGCGGGCCTGGGCATTAGAGGGTTAATGCAGTTTTTGTTAGAACAATTTTTTTTATTAGCTTCAGCGGCTTTTTGTCTTCAAGTGAAATATTAGCAATTAGCTGGGATATAATTTTTTACAAAATTATATAGTTAAAATAGTTGTGACTAAAATTCACCTATTTAGTATTTTTATCACAAATGTTTAAACCGCGCTGTGGTTGATGTGTGTGTTAAAAAATTGCGAAGTTTGGCAGCGAAGCTCATAGTTATAAAAATGTCAAACCTGCACTGGCGGTCACAAAAACTACAGCACGTAGAATGTTCGCAAAGTTTAGTACTAATTACAAAAACACCAGTACTTGATACAATGCTAGTATTTATTATTAATTTTCAATAAATTTAAAGAATTTTCGCAACAAAAAATACTTCAAAAACTATTGATTTATTTGGAATTTATTAAAATTGAATAAAAAATTTTTGAGTGCATAATTCGAGGCAAGAAAAATACAATTTAGAAAAAAACAAAATCAAGAGCAACTGCGCGCCGAGGCTGCTGTCGCTGAGCCTGCTTTATCCTGCAAAATGTCGGTTGATTGAACACAGAGTGATCACTAATTTTGCCTTGAACTATTTTGAACATGTTTTCATTATTTCATTTTTCTACTTACATATATTTCTGACGAATACAATCCAATAAAGATATTTCGCTTGCACTTATTGCAAAAAAAGGAAATGTATTAATATTTTGATTTCAGGCAAATTTACATATTCTTTCAAATGGTTATGGTTATGGTTATGGTTATGGTTATGGTTATGGTTATGGTTATGGTTATGGTTATGGTTATGGTTATGGTTATGGTTATGGTTATGGTTATGGTTATGGTTATGGTTATGGTTATGGTTATGGTTATGGTTATGGTTATGGTTATGGTTATGGTTATGGTTATGGTTATGGTTATGGTTATGGTTATGGTTATGGTTATGGTTATGGTTATGGTTATGGTTATGGTTATGGTTATGGTTATGGTTATGGTTATGGTTATGGTTATGGTTATGGTTATGGTTATGGTTATGGTTATGGTTATGGTTATGGTTATGGTTATGGTTATGGTTATGGTTATGGTTATGGTTATGGTTATGGTTATGGTTATGGTTATGGTTATGGTTATGGTTATGGTTATGGTTATGGTTATGGTTATGGTTATGGTTATGGTTATGGTTATGGTTATGGTTATGGTTATGGTTATGGTTATGGTTATGGTTATGGTTATGGTTATGGTTATGGTTATGGTTATGGTTATGGTTATGGTTATGGTTATGGTTATGGTTATGGTTATGGTTATGGTTATGGTTATGGTTATGGTTATGGTTATGGTTATGGTTATGGTTATGGTTATGGTTATGGTTATGGTTATGGTTATGGTTATGGTTATGGTTATGGTTATGGTTATGGTTATGGTTATGGTTATGGTTATGGTTATGGTTATGGTTATGGTTATGGTTATGGTTATGGTTATGGTTATGGTTATGGTTATGGTTATGGTTATGGTTATGGTTATGGTTATGGTTATGGTTATGGTTATGGTTATGGTTATGGTTATGGTTATGGTTATGGTTATGGTTATGGTTATGGTTATGGTTATGGTTATGGTTATGGTTATGGTTATGGTTATGGTTATGGTTATGGTTATGGTTATGGTTATGGTTATGGTTATGGTTATGGTTATGGGGTTATGGTTATGGTTATGGTTATGGTTTCGGTATGGTTATGGGCCATAACTTATGGTTATCGCTATGGTTATGGTTATAGTTATAGGTCTGATTACGGTTGTGGCTATGGTGTTGGTTTAAGTTATAGTTGCGTTTGAAAAAAAGTTTGAAACGCGAAGAAAAACAAAGATACTCGAGTGTTGTATAATATACATATTTTACTATTTTGTTAAAAGTGTAAAGTAATAATTCGTAACATATCCCAGCAGAAAAAGAAGTACTTCGGTAAAAAGTTCTAGAATTGCTTTTTAGCATCTGCAAGTTGTTCCACTTATGATTCCGGTCAAATTTTTTTTTTTTGGGGATGTCTACAGAAAAAGTATTTCTACTCTCGCTTCTATTCGAACCAAATTAGAGCACCTTCTTATCCAGTTGAAATAGAATCTAAGCAAGGATTTATTCCATTTTCGCTTCAATTGGAGCGCGCCAATAACAAATTCGTAACGAGCTGAAATAGAAGCGCATTTATAAGTAATTCCGTTAGAGCTGTTTCCTGAAACAACCTATAACTAGTTACTTTTACATAGAGTGGTTAATATAAAAAAGTGAAAATCATTAAAATAATAATGAGAAAACATTTTATTGATTCATATAAATTTATGATACACATCTAAATATATAAGACAAAGTGGAAAATGCAAAGTCTGTTTCCCTTTTGCTACCCGTAATTTTCTACCAATTTAGATGATTTTTTTTAAAAATTTAGATTATTTTGATGCAATGGTTAGAGGCTAAAAATTCGAATTCGGTGCTAGGGCGAATTGTAGGTAAAAATGGGCCACTGAATACGAATCTGTAATCAGAATTTCAAAATTATGGAATTTTCTTACAAAAGGGCTTGCCACCTACAGTTTTTTTTTCATTTTATTAATTTAGTGCACCAAGTAAAAATGAATCATTAAAAAATAATAATTAAATATTTTCGCTTTAAAACGATGTAGTTCTCCTACCAAAGGGATGTCAGCTAAATTTTTTTTCTTTTATGAATTCAGTGCTGGGGCAAACACTAGGTAAAAATGGGTCTGTAGTTGTTTTCATAGAGCTGCCATTTAATTTATTTTTTTTTATTTTAATGAATAAGCTGGTGAAAGATAAAACACAATCTACAATTTCAAAAAAAAAGCGCTACCGCTACAGTTCATATAGGCAGACTCAAACCAGCTTTTCTGAGTACAGAAACTTCACAGACACTTACCTAGCTATATAAATGTAAGCCTGTTAAAAAAAAAAAACCTGGCGAAGAGAGCGTGGATTCGGCTAGTATACACATATAACTAATAGAATAAAATAAATTACAGCTTCGCATTTTCAGCATTATATACAATATACAAAATACATTCATACAGCATTAAGTACAAAATGAAGATATTTAAGACAAATATACTACTTAATAAAAGCTCCTCTTTTCGCTGCGTAAAAGCTGGTGCCTACTTATAACGTTTCATCAATAAAGTAAAATCACAACCAAGCAGAATCACCAAACAATAGAAAAGCACGGATATGACGTCCAGATTTTTCCCTTGAATTTGTCAATCGTTAAATTTAAAAATTCTGCGGTTTTTATTGAAAATTAACTCTAGGAGAAGCAAGATAGGAGCTTATTCCATTTTAGCTTCGTGAGAAGCGAGAGTAGAACCTGTTTCGTATTTCAAACAAGTAGTTCTGAAATAAGTTCTAAAAGTACCTACTTCTTAATTTGCTGTTGAGATGATGTTATAAATATTTAGGATTTTTATACTATACTAGCTTATACCCGGCGCGCTTCGCTGCGCTCAGCGCTTATCTCCTAAAAGAGGGCGTAGCTTTAGCGAAGCCATGCTTTTATAGTAAGTTCGTATCGAGCTTCATTGATGTGTGACTTATTTCGAAAGCTATACCGAAAATTTTTGGTGCTGAAAAAGTACCACACCCTTCGTCCAACGCCCATAAAAGGTTACCAGTGGAACGGCATGTGTAAATTGAGGTCGAATACTGATTTCCGAAGCTGTGCGACCTACAATTCCAAAACTGTTCGATATCTGAAATTTTATGTGTATTTAAGATGCCTTTTACGATCGGCACCAGACTTCACAGAAACCCTCTCAAGGCTTTGTTATGAAATTTTGCTTAGCGGCCTCGGAGTCTACGTGATATACACATATACCCACATACGTATATATATTAAGTCGCCTCACGCTCCGTAGAAAAAAAAGTTGTTCAGTCCGGTTCTTCAAAATAATCCATGGCTTATGTTACGATGATCTCCAAAATATTTCGCCTAAAAATATTGACTGGTATGGTAGTTAAAAAAAAACAAACGGCCAGAAATAAGAGTAATGAGAAAGTTCTTCTGTTGGACCAAAGATAATGCAGATGTTTTTGGATTATTTTAACTTTTTTCATATTATTCTTTTTTTTTTAATTTCCCGTGCTACTTTTATTCAAATAAATTGTAAAATATAAAGAATGTGTACATATTTTTGTAATTTCATTCAATTTAATTCTTCACTTTACACTATATGTTATCATCAATAGATAATATATATGACAAAAAAAAAAAAAAAATTATGTGAATTTTACCAAAAATAATATAAAAAAAAGTTAAAAAATTAATGGAAATCCGCATTATTTCTAATCCGACTGTAAAAATTAAAAATTTATTGGTGCAGATTGGAAGAAACTTTCCATTACTATTATTTCTGACCATTTGTTATTTTTAACGACCACACCAGTAAATATTTTTACAAAAAACTCGATTTTTAGAGCATATTTCAAACCATTCCGTGGCATACAGGTTGAGGTGTGTGCCTTGTGACAACGCCCACTTTTTTTTACAGTCACCGAAAGTAACCTTCCCAACAAAATTACCAAATTTTAATTTAAAACGATTAAAACCATCTGATATAAAGCATTTTTTTTAGTGTGTGGTGCTTCTGCATCCCTAAAAATTTCATAAAGATTGGTTCGGCGGTTTTGGAGTCTATACGTGGCATACACACATACCCACATATCCACATACCCACATACCTACATACATAAATTCATTTCTATATATATAGAAGATTTTTATGCTCAGTTTTGTTTTAATAACCGAAGCAATTCTGTTTTTTCCTTCAATTCAGCTGAATTCATGTTCAGCTCGGATATTTATACACTTCAGTTAATTTTAAATTAACTATAAGCTCTCTTATACTCAAGCACTCCTTATCGCTCTCTTATTCACACCCAGTAAGATTGAGTTATCTTTTTGCAGTGTTTGAGCGCCACTTATTGCTGGTTTACTAATTATCTTTCCTTAATTAATCCCATAAGATTTTATAATTCATTAAGAAGGATACACTATGCTCGACTACAACTCAATTACGAAGACATTAAGTTGAAGATTAAAAGACGCATGGATAGAGCTACAAAACATACACTAAAAAGGAAAATAATCTTAAGTCCAACAAAGAAACGAGGTTCTGATACATCTGAAAAAAAAATACTTGCGACAATTTGTAAAATAAATGCTGTTCTTAGAACAAAACATTATACGCGTTATTCTTAAAGAATGACTTTGTTTAAGTATCTTTCAATTCATTATGTATCTTTCAATTTTTTTCGCTGTATACTTAAATCGTTTATTATCGAACACTATTTCGCTATAAATAAGTCAGTTTAGAGTAAACGAAACTTCTACCAAATGCACTGAGCCAGAATATTGTTCTTAGAATCAATGAACTCCATGCTTACAGAAAAATTCATTGATATTTATTACCGATTCATTAGATCAAGGAACAAATTCTTTAAGATTTATTTGGCTTTTAATGTGCTGTTCATTGTTTGTAAAAATCTCCGTTCATTAAAATTTTTCTTTAATTTTTTGTTGTTGCTGCAAAACAACAAATACTTGACTTAAGGCAAGTATTTATATTGTACTTCAGTATTGTAGTGTATAATTTTGAAAAATCGAAAATTTTTCTGTATTCGGAGTTTAGACATTCAAAAATATGCCCTTGACAGGATTTTTGAAAAATTCGACTATTTAACGAGTTATAGTTATTTAAGTGGTGCGGTATCTAATCTAAAACGACAGGAATTCAAATCTTTAGGGCCTCCAAGAAACTTTTTAAATTTTTTTTTTTAGACTTTTTATTTAAGACCAAAATTTTGCTTACATTTTTGAAGTAAAACTATTCAAGATTTATTCCTGACATTTTGGTTCAAAAATATTCGGCGATAAGGTAGAAAAGGTAATGCCGCGAAAGACTTTAAATTTGCGATTCATTTCTTTTTTTTTAATTTTTTGAAAAAAATTCCTTCAAAATTCTTCACCAGAAAGACGCCTTACATGTTATTGCAATGTATCAGTTCTTTGGGCCAATGAAGAGATACTTACATCCTCATTTAAAACTTTAAACTTTCAGTCACTGAATCAGTTCTTAGAACTTCAAACCAAACTTTAATTTAATGTATCCCTTCCTTGGAACAATGGACCTTATTCCTATATTCAATATTTCCGTTCTTTGCATTTAAGAACTTATTATATAAATTCAGTGCATGAATTCTTTGTGGTAAGAAACAACATTCCTTTGGGCAAAGTATTTGTTACTCGGGTTTATGAACTCTTAACATTACTTTAATGAATTTGTTCTTTGAAACTAAGAACAATTGTAAGAAAAGGTTAAGAAAAGGTTAAGAGCTTATCAATCAAAGAACGTTTTTCATCGTCACAATGAAAACTTCCTTAATTTTCAAGAACAGTTCATACGCACAGGAACTTGTTCTTAAACTTAAGAGCAAAGAATAATTGAGCAAATGAACTTATACATTGGACCAATTTTAATGAATAATTCATTGGTACAAAAAACTTTTTCTTTGATTTTAATTACGTTTTTGGTTTAGTGTACTGCACATTCGTTAAAGCATTTCATCTCAGCTAATAAGAAAAGTGGTGTGAGAGGAATAGAAGCTATAAAAGCACACAAAGCAATTTAAAAGCAATGTTTATGCACTCTTTATTCCTAGTCTTATGTTAACAGCGTCAAAAAGCTTGAAGAAATTAAAAATTGCAGCAAAAAAAAAATAAATAAAATCGCGCAGTTGTTTCTCCAGCTAATAAAAACTTTTTCTCAAAAAATTAAAAAAAAACATTTTTCATCACTATAATTGCTTCTTCCAAGTACTTAAACATGCTTTTTTATTACAAATTTTCTGCTAGTTTATGCTTCTTCAAGTATGCTTTGTTTTTCTCATAATGTGTTCCAATTCGTTGCATGCGCAGCAAAAGCAAAGTGCAAATGATAAAACACATGGAAGAAGAATAAATTGATAACTTTTACTGCAAAATTATTTTCAACTATACACCACAGAATTCATTAAATTAGTCAATGAAATAAGTTTAAATTAAAAACAAGAATTCATTTTAATGCCTACAATAAAGTTAGTTCCTTTATTATTTGGAATTGAAGGTATTATATTTCGTTGTCAAATAATGTTAGTTTCACATTTTGAGCTATCAGAATTTTAATCTATGATATGAAAAAATGGGTAAAACGAATATTTCTTCTAAAAAAGGACTTCTTTCTAAGAAGCTGTTAGAATAATCCTTGACAGACGCTTACAATAATTAAATTAGCATCACATCAATATTTATTTTACTATAATGACGCAATTCATTGAACTAATTAGCGCCACACGTATTGGTCCTCTCAAAAGTTACACACGTTCTTGTTGCAAGCTTAGAAGCACAATAATTTTTGCTTGTTTTGTTGGGTCACCATTTTTCCTTCTTATCCTCTTTTGTATGTGTGGTTGCTTACAAATTTGTTTGTGCTGCATCGCAGTAAATCTTAGCGTCGGATACCACGATGCCACTGCAAAGTTTTCATTCCTTCCGGGAATGGATATTACATTTCAAGGCATAGGGCTCAGCCGGACATGCGGCAGGTTGCTTATGGGTGAAAATTGATTAGACAAACATCGGTTGGCAAGTGAAAAATTACTTTAACTGTTATAAGGCAAGTTTGAGCAGAGGATGCTATGGATCGAAATCCGAAGCCAGCCAAATAAGGTGACGATGTAAGGAGACAAGCCGCAAACAACGCAAGTGACGGATGTGAGAACAAATTAATTGGCAACACGTTGTTTGAACGTGTTTTAGAATTGTTTTTCTTTTGGCACTGTGGATTAAATATAAGAAAATTTGTACACGCAGAGATATTTTTAGTTTAGCGCAACTGAAAATTAGCCAATTATACTTCGTATGCGAGCTGTAGTAGCGGCAAAAGAATATTCAGTTGTAACTAACGAAAAAATAGGAAAAAATATCGAAGAAATAAAAAAAAAAAAATAGCAACGCAATTCGCTTTAATAAAAATAGCATTTTTATTGAATTTTAATATTCAAATCTTATTTTATTATAAACATTTCTTCTAACACATAAATTCAATATGATTTGAAATAATTGATATTTATCTTACTTCAATCATTGGAATTCGAACCCGGAATCATCGATGACTGGTTTACTGCGCGCTCTGCTTAAGGTGTTGCACCACCGTCAATTGAATTTCCAGTCGGCTAAAATTCGCCAAGTGCTGCTGCTTGGAGTTCAATTGTATTGAAGTAAAGTAACACAATTTTTTTCGTTTATGGCAAAAGTTAAACATTTGTCATGGACAGAAGCTCGACAGAAGCCTGACAAAAACGAAAAGTTTCCACCAGATTTTTGTGGTGGCCGTGGCATAGTGGTTAAGGTGCTTGATTTGTTTGCGAACCAGCCTAGGTTCGAGTACCCAGCTGGCATAAATTTGTTTTTCGTTTTTTTGTTTGGTTTTATTAGAAATTAAATTGAATTGAATTGAATTGAAATAGAAATTGAATAGAAATAGAAATGCAACAAATAAATTCTTTATTTGCCGCAATTTAAAAATTACACGCGCTTATAAGAAACGAAATTCTTTTCCTGCAACTAAATAACTCGTTTTCCGCAACTTTTTCCGTTTCTCGTAACTGTTAAAACGTTTGCAAAAAACGTTTCCAAGCACGATAAACGAAGTTCGTTTACTGCAAATTGGCGATAAACTTTTTTTTCTCTGCGTGTATTTTCAAAGCTTTAACCAACTAAGAAATAGTTAATTTGTTCTTTTCAAGCACATACAAAACATGTGCTTAGCTGGTGACCGACCACAAGCAGTACGAGTCAATATAAATAGGTCAAATTTAGTAGAAGAACTAATCATTCAGTTAATTATGCACATATTTTTACTTATATTTTTACTTTACAGGAATAAACAAATGTTGCATACAAGCATCATCAAAAAAGAATTGCTCATATCAACAATAAAAAATCAAAGGAATTTGACCGAGCTTCTTATGATCAGTTGTTGTGAAATGTTTAAGCACAAATGATCGAGCTAATGGACCTACAAGCTTTAGGCCGACCACGAATGGCGTATGTTATCAAGAGCTTTACATGGCAGTTCATACCCAATAGGCAATGAAGCTAGGGCTCTTCTAACGAAGGCTTGCATTTACTGCTACTTTTGGTGGCAAAACACATGACTTCCTCGCTGATTCTGCCAGCGTTTCTATGAGGCTTCATTTTTCGCTACCCAGGGCAGTACAACAACTATATTTTTCCTACACAAACTGGTTCCGCTTATATTTCAGCGTTACTTTTTCGTTAAAAGTTAAAATATATATATTAGTTCAAAAATATTGAATACTAATCAACGGCATGACTTAGAAATATTCTTATCTGACAAACATATGTAAAATTAAATAAAATCACATAATAAATACACTGAGAAAAAAAAATAGGTAAATAGGTAATAGGTAAATCACCTAAGTCGGCTTGGGTAAAGAGAATTGTATGGGAATTATAAACTTATGCTTATTGACCTAAGCAATTTATTGTTTAATACATTGCTTTGAAAGTACATACTTCGATACCCTGCAAAAAAAAATATTTGATTCACAGATGTTAGCAGGTGCCGTATTAACAGATGCAGTATGTCACGGTATTCTGTTGATAGCTGCAGAATAGCTTTAGTTGTAATTAATATTGAATAAATCCCTCAGCGTAACGAAGGAGTTTGGCTCGAGCTAGTGTAGTGGCTTCATATACAGTCCTATCGGTTGGTGTGGGTTCAAATTTCAACGGCATACGAAGATTAAATTTATGTATTTCATATTTAATTTTATTTAATTTAATATTCTTGTTAAAATAGACGTGAAGCAGCAAGAAAAGCCGAGAGAAGTCATTAATTTCTAAGAAAAAAACGGTGTGTTGATTAAAGGAAAATTTGGGTTATTGCCGATTTCAGTCAAGCAAATAGAGGCGGTGGCAGCTTCAAAAAAAAAAAGGAAAATAAAATAAACCAAAAACCGAAAAAAATTGTATTTTTAAAATTAAATTTTTTTTTTAAAGAACTGTATAAAACAATTACCAAATACTTGGTTAATTTATCACCCAATAAAAATTGGTTAGTCAACATGTAAAACTTAGGCGTTTTGATAAAGTACTTGGGTGGCTGAAAACTGCCAAAGCCGTCTTTTAAATTATACTAGTTTTTTTTTTAATTTAACTTAAGCTTTTTTCTCGGTGTATACCTACCTATACATAAAAGAAAAAAAAAATTTTTTTTTAATTGTTTTCGTTAACCTCTTCTCTAAGTCATTCTAAAGGAGTGCTCATAGCAGGCCTCTTTAAAGCAGGGAGAGCGGAAGACCTGGAAAATTTGGTCATTTCATATAAAAAGTATATGGGCTTGGAAATGATTAGGGTAGGCTTCCGACATCCATTTTAAGGCCTGCTAGTATCCCTTCGAAGACCTGCCAATGCCTACTGGGTACTCTCTGAGGCTTGCGATTGTGTGCAGAGAGGTGACGGCCTAACATAAAAATGTTTTCAATTGAAAAAACATACTGTGTGACATGGGACTCGAAACTGTGTTTTATAGTGCCAGTCAAGCAGCTTAACCAATATGCCACGACGGCCACATTTTTTTATGAAAACGAATTAAAATAAAAATTTTTTAGCTGTGGCCGAATGGTCGACGAACAAAGCTTAATTTTTCTGGGCCCAATAACGGCCAAACAAGGGGGCGTTTGCAGAAGTTTTTGGACGAATAGTAACCGAACGTAGTAAAACAGTGACCTTTTCAAAATCAACTGAGTTGAATAGGTACTAAACAGTGGCCGAATAAGGATCAAACTAAAAATTTGCTTCCATACCCATACGATCGAAGCTTTTGATATATTGATGTGGAGCTTGGTGGTTCTACTCCTAAGGTAGAAATCGCTAATTTTATTTTTGTTCCATTTTTAAAATAAAAAGTTGGACAGTTGGAAACTTGGCACAGAATAGAAGTGTTGCTGTTGCTGGTGAATAAGCTCATTGAAAAATTTGGTGGCCAAAACCCAATGAAGAAGCCTCAAACAGCGGTGAAACAAGAGTCGAACAGAAGCCGTTTTAAAGCATATCAATTTTTTCTACAAATAAATGCTCAGGCAGACTAACTCAATTAAAGTGCTGTTTAACCACACGGTTTGGTTTATACGTATTTTTTGAAGCGATGCTTTTTTACTCCTTGTTCTGTGATTTGCTAGAGTGAAATCTCAAAAACGACACTTTTTTTCGACAGATTTTTTCTTACAAATTGATGCCTTCTATACTGCTTGCAGGTATTACAACAAGAAAATTGAATATAACAAACATAACTTCGCCCACCGTGGGGATTGAACCCGTTACCCAGCGATCAAGAGTTCTTTATACTGCCCATCGATCTAAACATTTTTGTTATGCAGAGTCATTGATTCAATATCAACTACAACTGATGCAGCACATTTTGCTGCTATACTAAGTCTGGATAGCTGCTAAGCTACTTGCTACAAGATGTTATCATCAGTATTGCCACTTTACCACAATTGTCATAAGCTACCACTTTTTTACTTACTTCGTTTCTACCAATTTTACCACCCACAATTTGCGTTTTTCCAAAATCTACCACTTTTTTATTTCAGACTCAATTTAACGATTCTTATATAAAAACACAGGTGTGTCGTTGGACACACGAGAGAAGCGAAGCTTTTTCGCAGTTACATAGATTTGATAGCTTAATAATTTCATCTTTTTAATAAATTAACTTTTAAATTCAAAAATTTAATATAACATAAAATATATTACATATATACAGAAAACATATTTACTGCTTATTTTTTTATTGTTGAATGTCAAATTTCCACGCCAATTACATATACGGGCTCCATTTTAACTCTCCACACATGGTTGTGAACTTGGCTGCACTGACTCATGCATGCGTTTGTTAGTTCCATATTAATTGATACCTATTTATTTGACACTTAAGGGGTTACATGATATTGGCAGTTTTTTGAAAACTTTTTTTTAGTAATTTCGTATTTATTTAAATTAAATATTCTAAAGCAAGGTTGATTTATAAGGTTGTCGCAAGGGAGAGAGCAAGTACCCATAATTGTCAAATCGAAGTTGGCAGTTCATAGAAGATCTGTAAGTGCTTTCTTTTATCATCCGTTTTTCTTTCGTAGTCATTCGCAAAATTGGCTGGTTTTGACAATTGTGGGTACTGAGAAGAGAGTGCGATCAGCCCTGCGACAACCTTATAAATCAACCTTGTTCTAAAGATTCTAAAAAAAAAAATTCATGGACAAATTATTACGGGTTCAAAAGTTACAGCCGGATCAGTGAGAGCACATTTTTAATTTTTGCGCTACCTACGAACGGCAGCTGGTATATACTTGTTTTACTTGCTACCTGACTTTTGGTGGTTGTTATTTCGTACCTACTTGAAGGGGAAGTGTGAAGCCCGAATTGCTAAAAGATTGCAAAAAACTATAAGAAACAACACAAGATAACGAAGGCATACAAAACGAAGCAGGCATGGCAGATTGATGGTAACCTTTATTTTCTTTGTTCACAAACTTTGAACAGGTTTATCTCGAAACCATGTTTTTCGTACGGGTTGCGGCACTAGCGGGTTAATTTTTTGACGAAATTTTTTTTTTTATTTTCTTAAAGTTGATTCGCTATCGTATGACACGAGCTTTTTTAATTTTTTTTTCGATTTTTTATGAATTTTTAAAGTCAATATTTTTTTCGAAAAAACACACTTTCAAATTTGGAACATCACCAAAAATTGAAAAAAGTTTAAAAAAAAGCTCGCGTCATACGATAACCAATTTTGTTAAGATTTAAAAAAGTAATTTTTTTTCCAGATAGCACAATTTTTGGCTATCTTTAAGGTCTGTTTTCTCTGCCGCGAATGTCATGCCCGCCTTAAAACGCACTTGTCAATGCACTTGTGGGCATTGCTAATTTTCTTCGTACCAACAGCATAGAGTGTAAATTATTATCTAGAGATTGCATCAACTCTGCTAAAATCTCTGGCATGTGTTAACAGAGTTATTTTACTTAAAAACATGAAGAAAAAAAACTCTGTTAACCTCTGTCAACACATGCCAGAGGTTTAGCAGAGTTGATGCATTCTCTAGATAATAATTTATATTCTATGCCAACGGCACCACAAACGCATTCACAATACAAAGAAACCGATGCTGGAGACAGCTTGTGGCAAATAAAAGCAAATTTTTGATAGTTGTAGCATAGCAAATACACAATCCTCTATCTAGTGATAGATGGTGACGATCTACTGCAGCATAGCTTCTGTTATAATTAGGATTGAATTAACAACTATTTCTAACAAGTCTTTGTGGCCTAGTGGATAGTGCATTGAACTCTCGTTAACGAGGACGTGGGTTTGCCAACGGGCAGGCAAAAATATTTTTAGTATTTAATATTAAAGTATTAAATTTTCTTGTTGTAATAAGCACTAGCATCAAAGAAACTATCAAATTTCCAAGAATAAATCCGTCGAAAATTTTTCAGATTTCACTCCAAGCAAATCACAGAACGAGGAGTAAAAAGCTTCGCTTCAAAAAATACTGCATAATAATTCCAATATTGAACATTTTATTACAATTAATATTTTTCCCCTTATATACATATAAAGAGCGGATGCAGTACTGTTTAAAGAAAATTATACGAGAAATTAAGTTGAGTTTGAATGTAGAAACTCTTCAAAATTAAATAAAAATGCCCGAATTGAAGGTCTGAGAAAGATTCTGCAAAATGATCTCGTAAGGGATGTAAGTGGTGCTTCATTGAGTACAGAATTAAAGATGATGCCGTTTTTACGATACGTAATCAAAGGGCGGTACCCAAGAGATGTTGGCAGGTCTAATTGTGCAGAAGGTCTCTTTTGACTTCGCAAAAATCTCCCAATATCCAAATACATACATTTCAAAGGTTGAAAATTTATTTTTGGACAAAATTTCAATTTTCATAGTTTATTGATGCAATAGATTTCACCCAAATAAAAGTAAAAAGACGGAGAACTAGGTGAACGATTGAAGTGACGGAAAGGCTTTTATTCATTAAACGTTCAAGAGTTTTACTTATATGTATATATATAATAAATCGGGGTTGAGCCGAAGCGGACCACAGTGGGTCCCTTTTCGTCCCCTATTGGACAAAAGGATGCCACTGCTCATATGTGAGCAGCCTTGTAGGTCAGCTGATAAATCTCGGCTTTGCCAATAAAAGGACGTCCCAGAATGGTCAATCTTATGCTTGCCACCGCCGGACACTTGCATAGAATGTGTGATGCTGTTTTCGACTCCTCTAGGCATAACCTACACGTATCGACAACGGTCAGAGTCATCTTCATGAGATGGTACATGTAGGAACGGCGTCCTGTGACCAGTGCAGTAAGTCAGCTTAAAGTCCTTCGATTATATCGGATAAATTTCGCTGCCTCTCTACGAGACCACTTCACCGCCGCCTTTGATTGCCGGCAATTAACAAGTTGTTAATTCCCACCTCCCACCTTGTACGGTGTTCCGAGTCCGTCTATTGCTTAATAAGGCCTGCTACCATGTTGTCGCCTATGGCGATACGTGGTTCTGGTGAACAGAACTCTTCTGCTGATCTTTCTTTTACTAAAGAATCAGCATTTTCATTCTGTTCTTTGCCAGAATGTCCTCTCACCGACATAAGTGTGAGGTAATTTGTCTGAGTGCTCCTATTGAGTTTGGTAAGACATTATATGGCCAACCTGAAAGTGGTGTCTGTCCGTTGCATGCACCTAATCACCTACTGATTGTCAAGGGCAATGACAATTCACTTGCCATTGACTCGGCCATTTTTCAGGTGGTCCAGCGCATGCACTACACCAAGCATTTTCGGCTGGTATACAGACACAAACCTCCCTAACCTCAGTACACAGGATAGGCTCAACTCTTCTGAGTAGACGCCTGCCCCGGCTTTACCATTCATTAGAGAGCCGTCTGTGAATAATCGTTTTAATTCGTTTTTAATTGTGATATCGTTACCAGCGATTTCTTCACTAAATCTAATAGCATTTTTGTGTTATTCTACTCTCTGCCTTCCGTCAATAGGCATACACGTCTCCCTGACATCTCTCTGTTCAAATCAAGAATGCGCATATGAGCATGTAGGTCCGTTGCCCCATTCCACGTAGCATTTTGCAACATCCCGAGGGATGTTAGCGCCGCCGTTTTCTTTATTTCTAAATCTAACGGCAGCATACCTAACAGAACCTCCATTGCGCTTGTTGGAGTGGTTTGCACCTATTATTCCAACACACGCCAGCCGTTGGACTCTATCCAGTCTCTTTTTAATGATTTTCTGGCTGACTTTTTTCCACCAAATCACCAAAGCATACGTGATGACAGGTCTAACCATCATAGTGTAGACCCATTTCATAGTTTCAGGGCTTAGCCCCCCATTTGAGACCACAAACGCGTCTGCACTAAAACAGAATCCTCTTGGCTCTTTGAATCCTATCTTTTACATGCTCGTTGCAGTTTAGTTTGATATCAAGGGTTAAGCCTAGATATTTAACTTTCGTGAACATGTTGATTTCAGCTCCAAAAAGTCTGAATGGTTCTCTCCTCATGCCTACCCTCTTTCTAGTAAAGTGAATATTGTCCGATTTTCCGGTGTTTACGGTAAGGCCTTCTTTCCGACACTCTTTCACTCTTTCACCATTCGGAGTGCTTCCTTCATGATGTCAGAAATGGTGTCAATGAACTTAACACAGACCACCAACGCAATGTTATCTGTATACCCTATCGTGTCTATACCCTATTCATCCAGTCTAACCATTAGTGAGTACACAGTTATGTTCCACAGGCTTGGCGATAACACCCCGCTCTGCGGACATCCTCTACTTACTCTCCCTCTAGTCTTGACGCTACTATTCTGCATGTTGACAGACCCAAAGGGCTTACATTGCGCTCTGTCAGGGCTTACCGCATTCTTCCAAAGCATATTTTGTCGAAAGCACTCTTGATGTCCATTTTCAGTCTCTCTTACTAATTCGTGAAAAGCACTCTCCGTAGACCTATCTGCTATATACGCATGAGTTTTACTTGGCGATGTGGATGGACAATAAGTAAAATTATATTGACACCCTTTCGACAAAATCGCATATTGCAGCAGCAAAGATACCAGGAAAAACATATTAAGATAGGCAACATTGGAAAAGTTTTCGTTCAGTTCATAAATAAATTTGGAATTTGTTGTTGCAATTGCATTTCTGAATGCAAATGCGAATACAAACTATCGCAGCAGAAGTAGACGATATAAATGTTCAATTAAATGAACCTATCTATGAAGGGCTCATATATTCCTTAGTATAATGAGCAGTCATTAGTTCAAAAAAGTAGTTGTGATAATACAAAGGGGCGTGGCACTTTAGTGCTTATATAACACCTACACCGATTTTCTGGCTTACACCAAATTTTGCATACACATTTTTTGAGTAGTCTATTTTCTATAAAATATTGCATACACATTTTTATATATAATATATACTATATATATATATAGTATATATATATAGTATATATATATATATATATATATATACATATACATATATATATAGTCCGTAGTCTAGAAAAGTAGGCAGGATTAGACAACGGGGCGTGCTACTTTAATTTCAGTGCTTTATCTTAGTAAATATCTGCTCCGTGGTATTTATATTTATCAAAGGAGTTGGTAAGATCAGCTCCAAGCAACATGCAAAACCTAGGCGTGACTAAAAAAGGGGAGTAGATATCATCTTTAAATACTCTCTCAGGTTAAAAATTCATAACTCGAATATAACATTACAGCTGAAAAATTTCAAGTGGAAAATTGGTTTTTAAACTTTCCTGCTCATATATAAAACTATTCGTGGTTTTATGCAAAGAAAAAAACCAATGCAACAGTATGGAGATGTAAGCAATTAAAAAAATGTGGCATTTATGCCACACTTGGGTAACAAGTTAACGATAAGACATTGCTTGTAAAACTTAAGATTGAATTTTTTGACTTACCAAAACATATCAACTTTGTTTTATACATGCTTCAAAGTTCTGATGGTCCATTTATCTTAATCTTAAATATTTATTAAAAAAAAAACGAGGCCTTAAAAATTCACTACACCATGTTGAGCTAAATGTTAAATTTAAGTAAGTGTATGCCATAAATATTTTCGCAGATTATAGTTAAATAAATATAGTTAAATACGCGCGGAGGGTTATTTTAGCTTTGACCTTGTCGAAGCTCCATTCCCTACTACTCAAATTAGATATCGTTAAAAGTTCCCATATACGGACAATTATTTTTCACGCCATCGTTGAAATTGTCTTCAGTATAACCTAGTACTAATAGCTGTATTTTTTTTTAACATAAAAAAATTAACTTGTGCTGCTCTTCATTTACTCCACTGTGTGGCAATGCAATGCAGCAATAAATGCTCTTCCTGCTATATATTAATTTAGTGTCCATCTTTCATTTAAACTGGTACCAAGCAAACAGCACAAATACCAACAACTACAATAAAAGCAACAACTACTATGAAGTGCAACAGGCAACACTGCAGTGCATTAAACTTTATTACATCGTTATCGAAAATTCCTATAATTAGTTTGAAATTTAATGAAATTTTACTAGATTGAAAGTAAGTGCACAGAACTTGATTGGAAAATCTTCATTGAATCCATTGAAGCACTCAACAAAAGCTGGACTGGCTGGACGAAGGATTAAATTGTTTTTTTTTTACATGCTTTTTAGCAATAAATAGTTTATACTGTAGTTTGTTGTGTTTTTTTTTAATGTTTTACTGTGTTTTCTGGACTAATTAAACAATTATAACGTAAACTGAAACGTTACAGTGAGCTCTTCAATACTTCACTACAGCCGGGAGAAGTATCACACGAAACGGATCCAGTGATATGCTGCGTAGTCAGTGAAGCTTTTATTACTTCAAACTGCATTGATTAAATTAACATTTTTTTTATTCCTTTCGTTGCATGAGCGGTATACTGCAGATTGTTGTGCCAGCTCTTTGTGAGAATCATCGAGAGTGACTAGAGTCAGTCAGCCAATTGCTGGTTGCATTAAGCTTATCTATGCTAACAATTGGATGCTTTATAGAAATTATTAAATTTTATAGCTGATGCGTAGTGATCTTTTTTATTCTCCTAGGATTGATTAGGAATCTAGGGCAATATCTCAGTTTGAATATATGTATGTAGTTATGTGTAAACTTTAAAGAAGTTGCAGAAAAAACGATGTCTTTCTATGTCAACTATGTCAAGATAGTGGTCGGCAGTGCGAAATAGCATCCATATCCGCAGTGAGAGTGGCACATTTCTCACCTCTGGACTTCAGCAAAAAAAAAAAAAAATTCTTATATTATTGTCAAAAAAAAAGTTAAATAAATATAATTTATAGAAATATATAATTAACTGAATTTATATTAATTTAAAACTTTAAAAAATTTTTTCGATATTTTAGGCAAGCAATATTTGGAAAATTTTTTTAATTGATTTTTGTTGTGCAATTGTTCAAGCATATTTATAAAAAAATTCAAATTAATCCCGCCTATAATACAGATTCTACAAAAATATATAATTGTTACATTTTTGTTTTGGAGTTTGACCGCTTTTATGCTTTTAAAGTTTGAAGCTTTACATGCGTTTTTCTCGAAACATACTTTTGCAAAACGGGCCCACATTACTGCAAACAAACTAATCAACCGGTTTTAATTTTTTTCATATGTTTGCAATGTCAATTCTACACTTCAGACAATTCTACAGTTCTTTTATCAAAATCAGCGTCTTTGAAAAATTTGTCTAGTTTGTCTAGTTTTATTTATGTCAAAAATAACATACATTTTTCGATTTTTTTTTTCGACGCTTCATAATTTTCTAAATTTTCAATGTTTTTATTTCATTTAAGTGAAAGATGTGCCTTTAGGGATCTATTTTTGAACGCATTTTTTTCAGACGATCCGGAGCCGCGCTATGATATTTGATGCTTTTTCTTTATATATTGAAAAAAAACTAACTGTGAAAAAAATCGTTTCACAATCGGTTTGAATATTATCAAAAACTGAATTGGCCTTGACATTGTATTTCATAAATCTTTGCTATATCTATCAAGTACACGGTTAGAAATTTTGGAATAAATTTTAATACAATTGGGCTTACGAATATTACCACACCAAAATTGTATTAAATTTTCAAACTTATGAATTTATATTTCTTTTAATTTCTAATAAAAATTCATATTACAATTTAATGCCCTGTTCTAGTGTTGATGTCCCATACATCAACAGTAATTGTACCATCACCTCAAAAAAATACATTGAACCGCTTTAAATTTTCACATAGCTCAAATTTTATACAAATACAACACTGGAACTTAAATTTTTTTCGAGACCCCAATGTCAAATTTGAGCAGCAACAAAATTTCACAATACTTTTTCAAATGTTACCATTAAAGGTGTTTATCTGCAACAAAAACTGCATAGAAATGTACTTAAAAATGTATTTATTTCTGGATTTGTAGTACAATTTTTTGATATCTACTCCGTTTTCTCTAAATAAGTTCCAATATTTGTTTCTTTTTTTTAAATAATAAGCGAGATAATGATAATTAATTAAAATAAATTGTAAAAAACGAAATGGCCATTTCAGCTCTTCAAAGGACTTTGACCGAGCTTCTTATGATCAATTGTGTTGTGCGTGTTTTGAAATGTTTGAACACAAATAATCGAGAATTGGTCTAATGCCGACTCCAAACGGCTTATGCTCTCAAGAAGCTTTTCATGGCAGTTTTTCTCTCTGAGGCTTGCCATTGTCAACGGAGAGGTGACGGCTGAGCAGAAAAATGAATTCAATTGAAAAAACATTCTGTATCAGATGGGATTTGAAACGGGGCTCTATAGCATACAAGCCACGCACCTCAACCAGTTTGCCACGGCTGTCATCGGCTAAATATATTCTTTATTTATTTTTATTTTATTAATTTAATTAATTTTCATTTTATTCAAATAAATAACTAAATGATAATCGACACACAAAATTTGAAGCTTCCAGCGTGATTACAGCCAAAGTTACAACACAAAAACTAAAGAAGCCTTCATAGAATTTAAATGGTCATCGAAATATTTAAGCTTTTAATACTTATTGAAACAGAATTGTAAGGAGAAGCTCATTGTTAAGTATCGAAAGCTCATTACTAAACAATAAAAGATCTGAAATTATATCGGAAGCATATTAGTGAACAAAACTGTCAACACCAGAAAAGATCTTAAGAAGAAATAACAACAGAATTTTTTTAAATTTTCCAACTTCATGTTAAAAAGAACAGCTACTTTGTCAATAAATATACAATTGTCAATCACCAGAATAAGGCTGTTAATTTGTCCGGTATAGGGTTTGATCACCTCAATTTACTTCTCATACCGATTTGAATACAATACCGATTTTTTTTTCCTTGTTTTTAATCCTTGTGGCACCTTGTAGAGCAAATGGCTGCGATTTGAATATAGATTATTAAAAATAAAAAAATGTGGGCTGATTTTTTGATCTGAATTTTTCAAAATAGGGTTTCTCACTGTTTGTACAAAGCTATCTCCATTTATATTTTCCTCCCTTTATACCCCTCATTTCAACTTTTAATATCGCATAGCATTTTTAACACCTCACAGCCTCTTTTTAAACGAGATAACTTCATTTTTGTCCAGTCATACCTCATTTAAAGTGAGACAATGTCACACAAACTCACCTCAAATCGGTTGTGTGCCCATTACTGCTCTGTCATTTCAACTCTGTTAAATTTTAATACTGTTATGGTTTAAATTTAAATATTAAAATATTAAAAAGTTAATATTCAGTTTTGTTGTACATTAGAGTATACAATCTATTTATTTTTTTATAGTTTTATGCAATAATCTTAAATTATCTCCTTTTGTAGGTTTCGAACTCACGTCATCTTTGGTATGAAAATTTGAACGTTGCTTGTGCGCCATAATCAAATAAAAAATGAATCACAAAAATTGTATTATAAAGCTTTGTTAACCGAAAAAGTAACTCTGAATCATAATTCTTTTGAATATTAATAATGTAAAAATTAAGACAAAAAGTATTGAAACATAATACAGCATGGCTTAAAATTCAAATATAATATTCACTATAATATCAAATCACGTCCAAATGTTCTGATGTTTACCTTGGCATTCAACCTCGTGTAACATGATGAAAAAAATTTAATACAATTTGAAAAGTCGCACACTTTATTATCTGAACATCGTTCTTTTGAATGTGGTGCACACAATTTTAAAAAAAATTGCAATTTACCCCTCATGTTTACAGAAATACCCCAAAAAGTGCAAATTTATTTTTTTTTAGTCGCGATTTTCTTGATGATATCGGATCTTGAAAGCATTGAAATGCACGTATAACCTATTCCCAATGGTCCGGCTTCAAATATAAGCAATGATCAATTTTTTTTCATCCCTCAAATTGAAAAAATTTTGTCCGAAAGCAAATTTTTTATTTTGATTTTACATTGTTTCTCAATTTTACGAGTAATGATAAAAGATGAACTCTTAAATCATTTCTTACGCTTTTGTTAACGTATATTGTTCGAAAAAAAATATAATTTTATCAAAACTAAAATTTTTTTGGTATAAAAAATTATTCACAGCTTTTATTTTAAGCCTGTTCTTTGCCTTTGCGTGTTCAAAGTTGTTCGATTTATACCATGAAGAGACGCATGGTATTAGAGATAATTTTTTTGCTTAAACTTTTTTATAATTTTTTTTTTGTTATTAACAAAAACCGTAAAAAATGATTTAAGTGTTCATTTTTTATCATTTCTTGAAAAAATGAGAAACAATGACAAAACAAAAAAAAATTTGCTTTCGGACGCCATTTTTTCAATTTGAGGAATGAAAAAAAAATTTCTCTTTACGTATCTTTGCATACGTGCGTTTCAATGCACTCAAGATCCGGTATCATCGAGAAAATCTCTCTCGAGAAAATCGATATTTATACAAAACTGAGGGATGAATTGAAATTTTTTCAAAATTTTTTGCAGCCCAAATTGTATTAAATTTTTTTCATCATGTTACACGAGGTTGAATGCCAAGGTAAAAATCAGAACATTTGGGCATTAAAGAGTTAATATATGCTAAAGTTTATAGTAGGCATAATCCAGGTTCCAAAAAAATAATGCAAAAAAAGAAGCAATTCGAACGTGACAAAAATGGAAGTAGATTTCGTGTCCATATATATCAAATCTGAATTCAGAGTATTCTGTTACAATTTTTCAGTGCAACTAATTTTTGAATGTTATGAAATAATGTTACTTAATACTTAAGTAATTAAGTAATTATGTTACTAAGTAATTTAAAACCAAAATTAATATATAGTTCTGTTCTTGCCTCAATCATTTCATTATTATATTTAGCCAATACCTTCCATTTTGACTAATACTAAAACGTTTACTAAACATTTACGTAAAAAAACTACAATTGTGAAACAATGCAGACGATTTGATCATCATGATGAATGGACTTATGTACAAATTACTAAAATTAATAAAATTATGCTTTGGATTTAATTATAGCGAAGCTCCCATGGCATAAATTGTGTTAAATTTTATATAAAGAATAAAAAAAGGATAATTTATTTGCGATATACATTTGTATAAATATATATCTATAGCTTATATAACTGCGATATATGAACTCTATCTAAATATCTGCATTTGAGGTGGAATATTCGCAATCACATCTTCAGGTAGAAAGATATAATCTTACTTACTTACTTACTTACTTAGGTGGCCGTGACAACCCGTGTCCGGATTTCGACCGACCTCATCAGCTCTCGCCAGGCGCCTCTGCTTTGCGCGCGCCTTCTCCAATCGGATACACTAAGTGCGGTTAGGGCTTCCTCAGCCTGGTCCATCCATCGGAGGCATGGTCTCCCTCGTCGTCGTTGACCAGCGACCCTCGCTTCGAGCACCTTTTTCGCTGGAGCTTCGTCGTCCATACGATGGACATGACCCAGCCAGCGTAGTCGCTGCACAGTTATACGCCGAACTACGTCAATGTCTCCGTAGAGCTCATACAGCTCGTGGTTCATTCGGATGCGATAGTCATCGCCGACTCGAACAGGACCGAAGATTTTGCGAAGAACTTTTCTCTCGAACACCCCCAGAGCGGCTGCGTCAGTTTGCGAAACTACCCATGCCTCAGCGCCATAAAGCAGCACAGGTAGAACGAGCGTCTTGTAGAGTGTTAGTTTTGTCGATCGAGAGAGGGCTCTGGAACTTAGTTGCTTACTGAGCCCGTAGTAGCACCTATTAGCAATTATTGTTCTTCGCTTTATCTCCAGGCTGATTTCGTTGTTAGTATTAATGGCGGTGCCAAGGTATACAAACTCCTTGACTACTTCAAAGTTATAGCTGCCGGATGAAACGTGGGAGTCTAAACGCCGAGCTCCCTTGTTTGTAGACAGCATATACTTTGTTTTACCCTCATTTATCGTCAAACCCACTTTGGCTGATTCCTTTTCGATAGCGGCGAAAGCAGCGGTAACATCTCTCTTGGTTCTGCCAACAATATCAATATCATCAGCGTAAGCAAGGAGCTGGACACCTTTATAGAAAATGGTGCCATTACGATGCACACCGGCCTTTCGTACGATCCCCTCCATGATGATGTTGAAGAGATCGCAAGACAGTGGATCGCCTTGCCTGAAACCTCTTTCGGTATTGAAGGTTTCGGAGAGGTCATTTCCTACCTTGACGGAGCTGCGTGTGTTGCTCAACGTCATTCTGCAAAGTCTAATCAACTTTGCAGGTATACCGAACTCAGACATTGTTGCGTATAGGCAATCCCTTCTCGGGCTATCGAACGCAGCTTTAAAGTCGACAAAGAGATGGTGTGTGTCAATTTGATTTTCGTGGGTTTTCTCCAGGATTTGTCGTAGCGTGAAAATCTGGTCTATGGTGGACTTACCAGGTCGAAAGCCACACTGATAAGGTCCAATCAGTGTTTTTGTAATTGGCTTTAATCTTTCACACAGTACGCTTGAGAGAACCTTATATGCGATGGAAATAAGACTGATACCTCTATAACTTGCGCAGATTGTAGGGTCTCCTTTCTTAAGTATAGGGCACAGTACACTGAGGTTCCAATCGTCGGGCATGCTTTCTGCTAGCCATATTTTGCTGATGAGCTGATGCATGCGCCTTATCAATTCATCGCCGCCGGTTTTAAACAATTCAGCTGACAGGCCGTCAGCACCCGCTGCTTTATTGTTTTTGAGTCGTTGGATAGCAACTCGAACCTCTTCATGGCTAGGTGGTGATACTTCCACTCCGTCATCGTCGATTGGTGGCACTGCACTGTGCTCTCGATGGGCGGCATTGGTGGAATCGTCGCCATTAAGTAAATTGGAGAAGTGCTGTCTCCACAATCTAAGCACACACTGTGTATCCGTATTCAGATCTCCATTTTCGTCTCTACAAGTGGATGCTCCGGGCTTGAAACCTTGGGTTAGACGCTTAACCTGTTGATAGAATTTTCGTGCATCCTTCTTGCCCTGGTATATCTCTAGTTCCTCACGCTCACGCTTTTCCTGCTCTCTTTTCTTGCGTCTGAAAAGGCGCCTCTCTTCCTTCCTCTTTTCGCGGTAGTTTTCTCGCACGGCTCGCGTTGCAGCTGACTGCAGCGTTTTTCTATAAGCGGCGTTTTTTACTGCAGTCGCAATGCGACACTCCTGATCATACCATTGGTTCCGAGGTTGCGGGCGCCGGAAACCAATGACTTCTTCAGCGGCAGCGCGCATGGAGTGGGATATATGCGCCCAAAGTCCGCCGGCGTCGTCGAGTCCAGAGGTTGGTTGGTTGAGCTTAACCGAGAGTTGAGCGGAGTAGGCTTCGGCAGTCCGTTGTAATTGCAGCTTAGCGACATCTAGCTTTCGTTGCATTCCTGTGCGTATGTTCTTGGCATTGCATAATCGCATGCGGATCTTGGCTGCAACAAGATAATGGTCGGAGTCAATGTTGACCCCCCGAAATGTACGCACATCTAGAACACTAGAGGCATGCCTTCCGTCGATTACAACATGATCAATTTGGTTTCGCGTTTTTTGATCCGGGGACAGCCAGGTGGCCTTGTGGATGTCGAGGTGCTTAAATCTGGTGCTACTAACTACCATGTTTCGTGCCGCGGCGAAGTCGATCAGTCTTAGACCGTTGTTTGTGGAGGTCTCGTGAAGACTGAACTGACCGACAGTGGGGCCAAAGATGCCTTCCCTTCCGACTTTCGCATTAAAATCGCCGAGGACTATTTTCACGTCATGGACCGGAAGGTGGTCATATACGTCCTCAAGACTAGCGTAGAAAGCGTCCTTGACGGCTTCGTCCTTTTCCTCCGTCGGGGCGTGCGCGCAAATAAGGCTTATGTAGAAAAATTTTGCCTTGATGCGGATCGTGGCCAATCTTTCGTTCACAGGTGTGAACCGGGAAACAAGGTGGCGTAGTTTCCGGCTAACGACGAATCCACATCCGAATTCGCGCTTCTCCGCATGGCAGCTGTAGTAGATATCGCAGTGTGCTTGTTTAGAGCAGCCTTGCCCTTTCCATCGCATTTCCTGGATGGCGGTGATGTCAGATTGTATTGTTTTGAGGGCTTCCGCCAGTTGGATAATGGCACCTTCCCTATAAAGGGTCCGGGCATTCCAGGTGCATATCCGTAAATCATTGTCCGTTTTTCGTTTGCGGTGGTCGTCAACGTAATTGGGGTTCTTATCCGAGGCTGGTTTAGTTTTCATTGGGCAGTAGTAATGTGGCGGGACCCAAACCCTGCGCACATTCCATGTTTAAGGTCTATGGATCGACCCGCCGCTCAAATTAGCCGTCAAACTGACGGATGCCAGTTTGCCGTTGCCCAGGGAACACCACTTGGAGGTTTGAGTCGACTTGAGACGATTTCGACATGGATAATGCTGGCCTCGCCAGGTTGAGGCGGTCAGACACGTTGCCATGTGAAGGTTCGCCCCCTGTTCCCCAGAAAGATATAATCAGAAACTCATATTTGTGCATCATGTGGTACACTCAAAAAACTCACAATGCGTCCATGCAGCGTTTAACACTGCAATCAACGAAGCTCAAATACCAATAATGTATTAGCTACACTTGAGCCAACACAACTGAAACACGCTTACTCACACATGCTCCAATATACATGTGCCACTGTGTTTGTGTGTCAATATAAGCCAGAACAAGCAATCGTATGCATGCACAAATTTTCTCAAATATCCTCGCATAAATAATCTCAGTCAGCTACTTTACGATGCTCGTCCAGCAAATCCCAACAAAGTTTGAACTCATGCTTCATCAACAGGAACACTAGCAGCTAAAGGAGGTCCTACTTTTTTATTTTGTTGTTGTTGTTGCTGTCCTTACAGATGTTGTTGTTGATTCTAAAATATGAGCAACTCATAAGTAAGCAGCAGCATTTTAAATAGGACAACAATGTGTGCTGCTGTTGCTGCTGCTGCAGATATAACAGCCGACGCCTTCACAGCAACAACCAGCAGTGCAAACAGCAATCTAGCATGAACCGGATACGACAAAATACCAAATTGGAATTCTAAGGCAGGTACTTGTGCAATACTGCATTTGTTTCAACGGCAACAACAAAAACAACAATATGCAATTTTAATGATGGTATTGTCGACAAGAACAACATGGCACCCAGTGTGGCCAGAGCGATACAAATTCAACTGCAATAAATAAGCAATACAGAGCGTTGGGAGTTTATGAAAAATAGAGCGAGCTTACAGAGGGAAGTGCTTACTAATACAATCGTAAACATAAACACTCAGAAACCACAGTGCACAAAAACGGATGCGAATCCGTTTCGAACCCGTTACGAGACCGTCAATACGAACTTTGCTTCTTATGCTTAAACGGATCCGTTTTGAACCCGTTACGAATCCTTCACAGCTTTAACATAAAAAAATGTGTCTTAAGTTTGTTACCAAATCTTTTATTTTATTTTCAGTAGATTAGGCATACGTAATACAATTGTGTACTTTTTTTTTTAATTAACTTTTTTATATCATTAGGTACCTGCTCCTCAAGTTCTCCTTTAAATCAGATGAGACTAATTGTGAGAATTTTTAAATAATTATCATGAGTAATCAATTTATGTGAAAATAAATGATTTATTGACTAGTTTTATATTTTTCTTACTGGAAAAAAATACTGGAAAAAAAACCAAATTTAGCATTCAGCATAAATCCGTTTTTAATTCGTTTTATTTAAAAAAATGAGTTCGTCGCAAACTCACATTATTTGGAAAAACGAGTCCGTCTCACATTCGCGTTACTTTGAAAAAAGGAATCCGTCTCAAATTCGTATATGAAAACGGGTCAGTGACGGATACGAAACGCAATTCTTTTCGGATAAAACGTACAAAAAAGTGAGTCCGTCTAGAATTCAAAACGGATCTGTTTGGCAAACTGGGAAAATACAGTATCGTGGGTTTTTTTTTTAACATTTGAAAACTAATAGCTATTTTCAAATTTATACAACATTTTGTTTTCTTTAGTTTAAAATATGTTTTTATTTAAAATGGCAGCTCTTGAAAACTTTCGCATTCTTCAATCATCTACAATAGTTTCTGTAATATGGGCATTTTTCATAATTTTAAAACAAACTTTGCGATTTTACTTTATATTTTATATTGAATTTTAAGAATTGCGCGAACATTTTTCTCAACTTTTTAAAATAACTTAGGAAATGACAAATTTACAACAACTTCACTATAATTTCAACAAAGCGGATAGAATGAAAAGCAAAACAACAAAATGCTGTCAAGCAGGTCACGCGATTTTCATTTCGCATTCTTAACATGCAATGTTAAGCACAGCCGTGTCCACAGCTGTTTTTAAATTGTTGCTTGTTTCTTTCGCCGTATTAGTGTGATGTATCAACAAATGCGCACATGTATACATAAATATATGGCTATGGTTTTTGTTGTTTAACCAACAGTTTTGCTACTTCAAAGTTATATTTTTATTATTCAACACCACTCTCTGAGTGCAGTATTGAAACATAAGCTTATTTCGACACTAAAATTAAATATTTTATTGAAAGAAAAAGTTTTTGTATTACGCAACAGATAAGTTAAAAAAAAATGAAATTTTTCAATAATTTTAAATTATGTGTAAATATGTTTTGGTTGAGTGTATGTCTGCATTACCACAAAAATAGAATATTTTTTAAAATTTTATTTAGATACTTTTCATTCCACGTTTGAAGGTACCTCAAAGCAACATAGTTTGAATAAAAAAAAAAAAAATTATGAAAGCAGTTCTTATTGAAAATTCAATAGATAAATTATCAGGAAAAAAATGTATTTAAGTAATGATTTTAAATTATCTTCGGTTTATGAGCATAAACGACACTGCTGCCTCGCCTTTATATTTCGGTCACCAACATCAAAACCAGATTGTAGTACAAAAAAATCATGATGTGAAAATTTCCACTTTCACAATAAATTATCACACAATCTCTCCAAAACTTCAAGATACACTAATCCATAAACAGCAATGAACTTAAGTTTTAGTGAAATAGTGTTGAAAATGTAATATAATAAGAAAAATTGCAGGTGCTGCCATAGGCGTAGCCAGAATTTCAGCCAAGGGGTAGAAGACAATATTTTATATAGGTAAGAATATTAATATACATTTCCAAAAATTAAAATAAAAAAATCACTAAAAATCAAAAAAAAAATTTCACTAGGCAAGGTAGCGTGGTATCGTCGTGGTTTAGTAGAAGAGTAGAAACTTGATTCAAGAATTGCATCGAAAATATCAAAAAGTAAAATCAATTGCTTTTTTTTTCTTTAAATCTTTGCCAGTGTGCATCTTTTTTGACGTGTCTGTTGGTTTTGTCATAAGGAATTAAATTAATAATATATATTTAATATATCTTCTATAATACTCTGGTACAGCTATTTTGTTATTGAAGCATTGCTAATATAGTAAGTAAATTACTATTTTTAAACATAAATAAAAAATTTTAATTTTTAATTTTTCAGTGGTATCGCATTGACAAAAATTAGAAAACAAAATCAACAAATAACTTTTTTATTTACTTATACTACATAACCATGGGCGTATCCAGGATTTTATTCAGGGGGAGACCAACAATTTTTTTGCATATGGCTGACAAAAACAGTCAGCGAAGTAGCTATGTGTGCAAACTTTTTTTGTCATACATTTTTGCTTGCTTACGTCACACCATGTTGCGGCTCCTATAAGCTGCGGACAAAAATAGAAGGAGTTGCCGCAAAGTCATGAAATTTCATGAAAATATGTCTTAAGGCAAGATACGTATTCACACAAAATACCGTTGCAATGAGATAAATGGAAAGCCCACCTCCCATATAACCGAATTCGGTAATCTAACAGAATATTTCCCCAAGAAATTATCACAGGGCAATAACAATTTGCATTCATGTTTTTTTGTGCAGGCCGTGGCGCAGTGGATAGAGTGTGTGGCCCATACACCAGAGAACCCTGGTTCGAATCTCACCTGACACAGAAAGTTCCTTTAATTGATTAATTTTTCTGTTCGGCCATCACCTCTCTGCAGACAATGGAAAGCCTCAGAGAGTAAAAAAAAAACTGGCTTAAAAAGCTTCTTGAGAACATAAACCGTTCGGATTCGGCATAAAACAAGTAGGTTCAGTTCTTGATAATTTGTGTTCAAACATTTCACAACACACACAACACAGTTGATCATAAGAAGCTCGGTCAAAGTCCTTTCAAGGGCTGAAATGACCATTTCGTTTTTTTTTTACATGTTTTTTTTTGTCACAGAAAATAGTTGGTGTAAAAATGAATCAAGTCCGTTGGCTAGCATATAACCGAATATAATATAATAATAACCGAATATAATCTCCCATATAACCGAAATCGGTAATCTGGTATAATACCCCAAAAAATTTTGTCAGATCAATAAAATTTGGTTCGCAAAATAACTTTATAGCAACAAATAGCAGGTGTACCTCCCATATAACCATTGACAGCATTTTAATAATCTGGTATATTTCCCATAAAACTTGTCCCACATTAATAAAATTTTATACCCATAATTAGTTTATAGCAAAAAAGAGTTGGTGTAAAAATTAATCAATCGATAATATGGTTTATTTCCTTAAAAAATTATTCCCGAACAACATAAAATTTGCAGAAAAATTTGTTTTGCCACAGAAAATAGTTGGTCTACAAATTAACTATATTGGTTGACTAACACGCTCCACTCCCATATAACCGTGACCGGTAAACAGGTATTTTTCCCCAAAAAATTATCCCGGACCAATAAAATTTGGTTCGAATAATTATTTTATAGTAACAAATAGTTGGTGTAAAAATAAACCAAATCGGCAGACGAATACGCCTATCTCCCTTATAACCATTGGCAGCATTGGGTCATCTGGTATATTTTCCCAGAAACTTATCCCAAATCCATAAAACTTGGTATGCATAATTATCTGTAGTAAGAAATAGGTGCATACGCGAGAATAATACATGACCATCAATATGACGGACTTAAAAAAAAAAACCATATTTTACACCATGATTTGTATTTTGTATTTTAGTCAAAACATGCTCCAGAAAATTTCCTATAACTTCCTAGTTTAGCTGCCGCAGCCAATATTTTCGGGAAAATGTTAAGAAGTCTTCCATTAAAATTATGTTAAAATTAAAAAATATTGAAACAATTTTTTATTTTTTAGTTGCGTTTCAAACTTTTGGAAACTATTATATTTTTCCCATACAAATTTCCGCATTTTCGCAAAAACATGCTCCAGAAAAATACCTATAACTCTTAAATATTTAGCTGCCGCAGATAGACTTTTCGGATACATGTTAAAAAAGCTTCCATTAAAATCATATTGAAATATTAGAAATACTTTTTTTTTAAATTGTTTTGCGTTTTAAATTGTTGGAAATTATTGTATATTTTTCATAAAAATTTTTACAATTTTGGTAAAACAAGCTTAGAAAACTGCCCACAACTTCTTTTCTTGTGGGTTTTTAAACCAAATTTAGGGCAAATATTAAGAAAGTATTGCTAAAATATGCAAAAAAAAATTATATTCATAAAAAATTTTTTATTTTATTATTTTAGAATTTTATATTGTGGTTTTTTTAAGTTAAACAGTCTTTTTTTTTTTGATATTTTTCTTAAGACTTATAATAAAAAACTTGAGGCTTGATCATGTAAAATATATGTATAAAGAATATTGCATATTCATGATTCTGAAATTAACGATCTGTTTTGAAATCTAGAGTACTGAGCTCTGAAAAATTAAATTGCATGACATATCAGATCCACATTAGAGGGCGTGGTATGCCTGAGTTTTTTAAATTCCAACAAAAAATATTTTTTGACTTTTATCCGCATCTGCTATACTGTTCGTCATCTTCAAATGGCCAATACTTTTAAAAAATTATATTAAGGCATCACTCGAGGGCTCATATTAAAGGGAAAGAGTAGTACTACACATTAAATAAAACCAAAAAATAACAAAAATATTGTACATAACTTCAAGTATCTTACAATCCTGATGCACCGATTCTGAGCTCGGATTCGAATTTTACTCAAAAAAATTGTTTGGAAATTACTCTCAACTGACCATTACAATCACAACCCCATAATTTGCAGATCTTTGTTACTGATGCATATATAGCTATTTCCAACAGTGATCAAAAGACTTTCTGCAAGCTTTGTAGATAACGGTATAGAACAAGCAAATTCTTAGTACACCGATTCATTAGATAACAATCAATTTTTTTGCATACTCATATTTTATCGTTACCAAAATTAATACTGCTTAACGCCTGTTAGCTTACATGCACATATCGCACACTAAATACTTAACAGTCACAACTCAAAATTTTTAAAATTTTTAAAATAAGAATTGTTATTTTCTAGGTGAAGCAAATAACAATTTTATTTTTGAAGGAAGTCCATACAAAGCAATGAGACAAGAGTTTTTTTCAATTATAAAGAAAGAAGATGTGTACAAAATGTATTTGATGCGTTACAGATAAAGAATATGATCACTACGAATAGTTAAACATTAAAAAGTAAAAATTTGTAAATATTGAGTTTTGCTGTTTTGTATTTAGTGTGCGATATAGCTACTTTGCTGACTGTAGACTAATTATTTTTAAATAAACCCTGGCCGTATAAATAGCAACCAATATTTCATTAAGACAAATAAAAAATTAAATTCGAAGCGATATTGAAATGAACGCGACTTAAAAAAAAAAGAAATCAAAATATTAATCGGCGCGAGTCTTCATCAAAGCGGCTTAAAATTTCATTATTCAGCTTCGCTTTTTTTGATTGCGCCAAATTTCTGTACAAGTTTAAAAAACATAAGCCTATGAGAAAAAAAGTTTTTCACGTATAATCAATATATTGTTATATTTTATGTATTTAAAAATTAAGTCGGCTTTCAATCATAGTCGATTGCAACCAAGTCTTCACTCTTCGCAGTGTACTGAAAGACCTTTCAATTGTTACCGTGAGATATTTGTTTCACTTTCTAAAGCTTATTCGTCTTCCAATACATTCAAACAATAATATTCACAAAACTGTCCAGCGTTCATTGAAATGAATTCATCAACTTCCATAGTCAGCATGTTTGTCAGGTGAGGCAAAAAGGGAAAACATCGCAGTAGTTTAATCGCTAAAACGCTGTTCTAAGAATGGTTTTAACGAGCCGATATATGGTATAAATAGTGATACCTTCCAATATTCAGAAGGTAATAAAACGAGGTTTTCAACCAATGCATGCATCCACCTTCTCCATGCAATCTTGATTGAATTTTATCTTAATGCAGTTAGTGAGCTAGACGGAGCAGTTAGTGAGAATGCGATTTATCTATTCGATTTCTTAAGCTTATTTTGCCTCATGTGATCAGTCCACTTGTGCATATGTTATAATAAATCACTGTTTCACTATTGCAAGTTATCCTAAAATCTGGAAAGTAACTACCATCATACCCATAGCAAAAAATAAAGTTGCCATTGAGTTTTGCGATTTTCGGCCAATAAGCTTTTAGTCCTCATTGTCAAAGGTGTGTGAATGACTTATAGCAGAAAAGATCATCAGTCATATTAATACATTTAAACTCATGCCAGACCTTCAGTCTGGGTATCAACCTGGGCACAGTTCTTCCACTGTGTACGATTTCGACCATTTGACTTTGCTCTGTTTATTGGACTTCTCTAAGGCATTTGACACTGTAAGCTATTTATTGCTCTGCAAAAAACTTAAGTCCTTCTTTAGTTTCTTTGACTCTGCTGTTCAGTTCTTTCGAAGTTATCTAGTCAAAAGGTCTTAAAGGGTCAGAATTGGCAACATTTATTTCTTGTTCAGAAGCATTAGGTGACCAATCTCGGATACATAGCAAATTCAACCCTGTCTTGTGAGGATCACATTAACTCCTGCGTTAGTAAATTTTTTTAAAGTCCTTCGTTCCCATTAGAACCAGAAGTAAATCGGTATTACAATTGATTTTACCAATAATAACATGCTCTGAAGTTGTCTTTAGCAAACTCGACTCGACGTCTTCCCACAAGCTGTTAGTTGCATTCAATAATGCTGCTCGCTATGTTTACGATGTAAAAAGATTCGACCATATCTCATTATATAGCAACCAAATCCTGGGTATTAGTTCACTAAGTTATATAGAAGCAAGAAACTGTATGTATTTGTAAAACTTCAGTTCTGTATGTCTAGTAGAATATAGAAGAACATTTTGATTCCAAACTACAATTATCTAAACTCTAAAAGACTGTTTTTCGTCAGCACGTCAGACCACCGTTGAATATCAACACCGTGTAATGTTCCTCTCTCGCTACGCCCATTTACAAAACTATTCTCAAAAACGTAATCTTTCTATATAGACCCTTGCCCCCTCTACCAAAACACTGCGAACGTCTATGTGAATCATCGTTATTAAACTTCAAATGAGCTACCACTTCAAATTGCTTTGACTTCCTGATCAAGCTTATTCTGATGAAATGTTGCATGTGTGCCAATTCTCTTCAATAATATCGAGAATAACATTTGTGCATCTACATCATCAAACATACTTTCCTTCACAAATCTTTTATTCGCGCACTTGAACACATTTTCACAACATGCTGTAATCCTAAAGTCTTTCATATCACTCGACTTGGATGTCATTGTTGTTGTTGTCATTGTTGTGTGGAACTACAAGCACATATCCTTAAAATAGTTTATGAGATTTGCTGCAAATCAAATTGAAAAATTTCAAATATTGACATTCAACGTGGAACAGGATGGTACTGCTTTCACCTATACGCTTAGAATAAAACTGGAATGCAAGAAAAATCTGCAAGGATATAAATTGCAATGAAATAATTTCAAGCACACAATCACACAAACGAAAGCACACATCAACACACCCATTGCAAACCAAGCCGGAAATTTGGTCTTATAATATTGCCAATCTCAACATCCCGGCGTGGCATGAACAGCACTGAGTGAGTTCAGACAGTTGTTGTTGGAATGCAGCGCTGCACTTCAATTCTGAACTCCTGCAGGACGAAATCCGCTTTTCATTCACATGATTTACGAGTATCGTGAGTGTCGTCAACGCCGGAGACAATCAATCGCAATTCAATTTTAAATTCATGCGGTGTTGTTGTTGTTGTTGCGAATAAATACCAATGCCAACAACAAAAACAGCACTTTGACAAGAAATGCTATTCCAACATATATTGCTGCAACAACTTTAGACGCAAAAACAACAAAATTCTACTCATATTATATAACACTGCGTTGAATGTATGACACACAAGGATCAAGCATTGTGAGTGCTTAAGTAATAGGAACTAACTGTATCAATGGCTGCTCTGAACCAAAAACAATGTGAAGAAAGAACATGATGTGAAGAAGACGTTTTATTTTTCTCATTTCATATTATTTTGGTATTTTGAGTTCTTTTAGCAAAATTTAGAAGGTAATCAAAAGCGGATCCTTTATTTCTGTGCAGCTTTGATTACTGCAGCTTTCATATTTTTCGAACGAACTAAGTATGAAAATAAATATATTGTATATATTTACTACTTACCGTAAAGGAGAGTAAGAAAATAGTTTGTACAAATTGATGGCATGAATTCCCTTAACATTAATAAGAACTCGCAAAAGCAACAGCAGCAGAAGAAAAAGTCAAAATAAAATGTTCACAAGAAGGACTCACTCATTCAGTTCGAAATATATTTGCGCTGTTTGCACTTTAACTGCAAATAATGTAGCACCATCTGTTGCCACATCTATGAAGTAAAGCTAGTCGTGCTTGATTAATACTTGCATTTTTCTTTGAGTATATAAAAAATAAAAGCGAAAAAGATAAAAATATATAAAAATACAATTTGTTTCGCTAGCTGTTGCATAACCAATCCTGATGAAATGTAGCGTTGAATGAAAGCCCTGTTTGTAGAATATGAGTTGCTGTAACGGTTGCTTGCAATGGGACGGTATATTGCTGCTGTATTGCTGTGTTGTTTATGGCACGAATGCGGTGTCATAGATTTATGGCATAATATTTCTTAAAATGTTCGCATAACTGGTAATATTTAATAAATTGTATTTGGTATACGTTGTTTTTCATTGAGGAAAATACGATATCCGTGCAGTTAACGTTAAGAAGGAAAGTGAAGTAGAGACCATACCCACTTTGTTTTTAACAGAAATAAATGATGCTCCAACTGAGTGACTTACTGATTCGATGACTACCGTTAAGCACGAAGCCCTGAGGTTGTTAGCTTAAATTAATATGTTGAAAAAGCCTTGAAGCCAATTTTAATTCCTTTTATTTCTTTCGTATTCTTAAAAATTGGTCTTATTTTGGCGGAGTTAAAGTGGCTAAATGCAAAGAATTAGAATCAGATTCCCAATATATTTGATACTAGCAGAATATGAGCTGAATAAGGCTGAATAGTTGCGTTCTTTTTTCACTTTCAAAAAGGATTATGATCAGCTATGGGCACGGAGCAGGCTACGGAGCATTGAGAGTAAACGCTTACGTAGCAACACAAGAAGCAACAACAAAGAAAAGAAACCAAAATCAGTTCAGTGTCGAAAAAGACTGCAAGCGAGTAAGATCTATGTCGGACGAAGACAAAACAGAACAGCAAAAAAAAATTAAAAAGCTACACTCTAAAAACAAACAAGCGAACAAAACGTAATGCCTGCATGCTCTGCATGTTATTATGAATAAAATTTAAAAAGATTTCTAATGTGTTCTGCAAAAGGCACAGTGCGCATATTTTGCAATAAATTAAAAATAAATATTTAAACTTATTTTGTTGATATCATGCGAAATTTTAGAAGCTTAATTAAAATAGCCTGATTTTATTTGAAGTTTTATTTGGAGCACTTTAACTCTAGTTAACTTTTCTCATTAATTTCTTTCTCTCAACTAATATATAAACATCAACTGGCCAATATTTTCTTCTGTCATATTCTACTTGTTATTTTTCCTATCTTGCAGCTAACTAAACATATGTTTATAATTTACAGCAATTTTGTGCCAACTGTGGTAAATTTTTATCAAGTAAACCAAAAAGAATTCAGTTTTAATATTTTTATTTTTAATATGCATACAAATTTTTTTCAGTGCAAAGAGCACAAAACAACACGAATCTTTAAATATAGTGGTGCTTATACCTGATTATAATACAGTTAAGTAATTGTACACTAAAAAAAAACACGTACTAAAACTAAGTAAGCCACGTACTCAATTCAAGTCATACATTTTCCTTAGTTAAAATAAAATTTCGTCAATGCAGTGACTTTTTACTCAATATAAGGTTACCACATCCCAAAATTTTAGGTGGTTGCCCCAAAAGTTAGGATGTCATTTTCCTTAAAAAGAAACAAGTAAAATATACTAAAATTGAGGAAACTTTTCCTTAACTTGAGTTATAAAATTCATACTCCTTTGATTTTAGGAAAATAGTCGTTTAACTTAGGAAAAATATTCTTTGACATGACGACTAGTAAAATATTACTCAGAACTAGTCAATAATTGCGATTTTGGGAAATATCCTAAAATATATATCAGTAATTTTTTCTATATTTAAGTAATAAGTAATAAGTATTCAGAAGATTTTTACTCAAGCTTAGATTTTTATTTAAATAAATAAAGTATCAGTTTGTAAAAAAAAAATAACGTTAGAAATTCCTGAATTAAATAAAACACATTCACTATCATAAAAAAACTATTTCAATAATAAAAAAAAAACTCGTAAGGAATGGAGCTTTAGCAGGGTACCGAAGCTAAAATACCCCCCACACGTATTGAAGTATATTCGAAGTCTTTTGACGTCTATAAAATGTGTATGTATAATCTGCAAAAATATAGCTGCCACATGGAGTAATTTGTAGACTGCTTATTATGCTAAAGAATATATGTGCAAAATTTTATTTATATGTGCAAATTCACACCAACGGTGTAAAATAATTTCGTTTGAAATTAAAGTGCCACGAACCACCTTTCAGTTCCACCCAATTATTTAGGATAATGACTGCTCATTATTCCAAAGAATATGGAAAATTTGGAAAAAATTTTACAAAGGCTTTAGAAGGAGTTCGATTTAAATTGAATTGGCACTCCCCTGTCTAGTTCCGCACTAATCACTAATCACTGCTCATTATTCCAAAGAATCCCACCCACTTTTGTAGGCTTAAAACTAATTATAAAAAAAAACACAGGTGCGTCGTTGGACACACGAGAGAAGCGAAGCTTTTTCACAGTTTCATACACAAAGAGGAAACATTTAAAATTATAAAATTTTCGGGTATAATTTGCCTAAGACCTTCGGCCAGAATGGGTTATCTAAGTATTTTTTATTAAGCAAAGGGAATTTAGGCAATCGCATTATTTTGCCATTAAGCAATTTATGCTAGAACTTGTGTGTCCTGTTAAAGGCTTTCTGCTAAAATGGGTTGCTGTACATTTAAGGCAATATTAAAAAAAGAACTTGGGTATCATAACCTTAGGAAGATTTATTAAGGCCTTTGCAACAAGCGCTTAAGTTGTTCTCCTAGAATTGTTTGTTTTTTTCATCTTTTCAGCTTTGTTTAACACCTTTTTCGGCTTTTAATTTTTCAGTTTTTAATCAACTTAATTTTTATTTAATATCAATTAAATAGTAGTCTTGCGAGGTTCCCGCAGCTGTATGTTCTACTTGTTTCGTCAGTGTAACGAATAAATTGCTCGAAATACATGCACGTTAGTACAAATGATAAGAAAAGGAAAGCAAATAATGACCGCGTATAACAGAAAGAGTAGCAATGAGAGAAAAGATTGTAAGAACCCCATTTTGCTTTTACCCAAGTATCTTTGGCATTTTATACAGTGTTGGCATGACCAAGTTGACAAAAAACTTATGAAACTTGCAAATTTCTTAGGCTTCATACAAAAATAGTTACTCAAGTCGTTTTTGGCAAAATGCCGTAGGTATTTTTCTGTGTGTAGATTTGATGATTTAATGGTTTCTTTTTAAATAACTTAAATTTAAAAATTTAAACCAACATTAAAAAACTTAAAAAAACGCACGTTAATATTCACACCAGTAAATTTTATTACATTTCATCATTATTTTATTTATTTTATTACATGTTACAGTCATTGTTAAAATAAAAGCATGTACCAACAACAGCACAAGCGCATTCACATAAAAAAAAATACTACTTCACCCACCGAGAGGATCGGTACCGTGACCCTATGATTAATAAACTTACACTCTTTCCACCGAGCCAAACAACTCTATTAAATTCCGATGTTGATTTAATATTAAATATATAACAGCAGCTATGTTAATAGTTGTTAACAGATGGCGTTACCAAATTGAAGATGATGACCAGTGTTGTCACTTGCAAATTTTAGATAGTGGTAGGTTGAGTCTAAAATGAGTGGTGAATTTAAAAAAACGGAATATATATTTCTTCTTAAGGAATAATTCGACTGAAATCCTACAGCAAAACAAATCATAAGAAGTATACCATAAAGCAAGTTTTTCACCCTGAATTAGTTTTATTGCAAATAATTCTCATATAATGTTCTTAAGCAGTACTAAAATAAATATTAAATCAAATAATATATGTAATAAAATTTCTAAAATTTTAATTATAATGAAGTAATTTTTATAGATAGATTTTAATGAACAAGCTACGGCAAACGTCAGTTGTCATCAGATCTGACGTTCGACGTAGCAACGCATTCAGAGAAATCCAGCGTTAAATGATCCATCGCTACAATAGCGCTCGCCTTGGCAGAATGCAGCCGTTAATATATTATTGAATGTGCTGCAACATAGCTTCAATTGTACTTAATACTAAATCAATGCTACTGCCGAAAAGGATAGAGCATAGAACCCCAATCGGATGTTGATAAGTTCGAATCCCCACGGCAGGCGGATACATGTTTTTTTATATTTGATATATAAAATGTCTTGTTGTAAAAAATCACAGAAACAAAGAAAATTATAAAATTCTAAAAAAAAATCTATCGAAAATTTTTCAGATTTCACTCTAAGCAAATCACAGAACGAGGAGCAAAAAACTTCGCTTAAAAAAAAAAACTAAATGCGATTTCAGCCCTTGAAAGGACTTTGACCGAGCTTCTTATGATCAGTTGTGTTGTGTGTGTTTGTGAAATGTTGGAACACAAATGATCGAGAACTGGGTCTACAAGTTTAATGCCGACTCCGAACGGCTTATGTTCTCAAAAAGCTTTCCATGGCAGTTTTAACCCTCTGAGATTTGCCATTGTCTGCATCTGATTTGCCTAACAGAAAAATAACTCAATTGAAAAAACTTTCTGTGTCAGATGGGATTTGAACCTGGGTTCTCTGTCGTATGGGCCACATACACTACCCACTGCGCCACGACAGCCACTTCTTATTATACTAAAGAAGTCAAGTTTTTACGGCTTGTAGTTACTCATGTAAAACCAAGTAGTAGTGCGTACACATCAAACAACAACCACCACTACTACTTGAAGCACTCTTGCTTTTCCTTAGAGACAGCTGAATATTCGTTTGCGACAACAACAGGTCGCAAACGAAGTACAGTTGGTGAATTTTTCAGTTGCGGTAAACGAAAAATTTCTTTTCGCGCACGGCTGCCACTTATAGGAAAATATCTAATTGGAACTACATTTGCTTAAATATATTTTAATTTATTTTTGTATTTATATAACCGGATAGTTTTTAACAATGTGACAGTCAAACCATATTTTCTAGAAAAAATTTGTACAGAGGGCAGAACAAAGTTTTATATATTTTTTTTTTGTTTTCGAGTACGGCGGAAAGCTTTTCAATGCAAAAATTGGAAAACTTTGCAAAATGGACCTATATGAACTGGTGCCACAGTAGATTTTAGAAATATTAATTAAATTTGCTTTACACAAAAAATAACAAAAAATCTCTATCGAACAATCTGTAAACTTTTTGAAAAACAAGTCAAATACCCAAGAAAATACATTTTTAATCCACCTTTAAGCCTTTTCATAAGTAGTGGCCAACATAAAGATGCAGGTGTTAAAAATAATAATAATTCTCATATCTTTGCTACAAACAACACTTGAATAAATAAGAACATAAAATAAAGCCACTCTGTACTTCACACTCCCTCAACTGTACTACCACTACAAAACAGGTAAGTATTGCAAGTGTTGACCAAAGAAATTAACTCAGCAAAATTGCATAAACATCGAGACAAGGATCATTAATTTAGTAGCAAGAATAGAAAAACAACGAAAGGAGGTTAAACAAAAAATACTCACTTTTAAATGCAGTGGGGAAAGTGGGTAAAAAGCATCAAGACGACCACAACAAGGAGAAGTGGTAGCCAAAGACTTGAAATGTAGCTAGAGGAGCAGGAGGCTAGAACGTGGGTGTATTTGTGTTGCTTAGCAGTAATAAGATTTGCGTAAATAGACTCTGCCAAGATAATCCTTGATAGAAATATAATCCAACGTGCTCAGGTGCTTCCGGAGATAACTTTAGCGAGAAGATGAAATGGTGAAAAACAAGATGTGCCAAGAAGACGATTACGGAAAAGCTGGAAGTAAATAATGCAAAACCTGCAGAATATTTAACAACAGTAATTTAAATAAATATTGGCTCAATGCAGATAGTGAATATTTGAAATTTTGGATATTTCATTTTAATTATTTGATTTTAGAGAACATTTTTGGAGATAGAATTTCGCAGTAAAGCGAGTTGAAGCGAGTTAAATTTATGCCATACAAATTCTTGAAAGTCAATTTGTTTTTCTCAATGAAACTATTTCTCGCTAACAACTTCTACTACAACAGTTTAACCACAACATCCTTTTCAATGCAAACCACACTCAAACATAGAAGTCCTGCCACTTTTATGGTATTCATTTCATTTAAGAAAATACACAAAGTTCTATCTTCATTTGAGCTGCTTAGAAATAAAGGAATGCAATGACGACTCTAACAACAACAATAATAGCAACATAAACATTAACATTGACAGCAAAAAGTATTGCTGCAGGACAAAGTACCTCATCTCAGCTAAAGCTACTGTTACCAATAGCAAACTAGCTTGCTTTGCTACGCTCCTGCCTAAACTTCAGTGTTGTAACCGCAGCACCACTTAAAATGTCTGACAAGTTAAATAAATACCTAAGAATTCCAAAGCTTTTCTATGTACATTTTAACAAAGTCAACTTTTTTATGCGAAAACTTAGTAAATACATGATGTTTAAGTTGCACACAGTGTGTGTGTGTGTGTTGGCGTGTAAATATTTGCAAATCATCCGGAAGTATAACTGAATTCAAACTAAAACTGGAAAAGGTAAAGGAGCACAGGTAGGAGGAGCTTTAACATGAACGACCCAAGTGTACAGGCAATTGTGACTTATTTTGATTAACAAGTGTGGATTTGAATTGGCGACAAGGTGAGGATGGATATTAGGTTGGACCTTGGTGAGAGCTGTGCAGTGCCTGCGTTAAGCAGGGAAAATCTTTTTTATACGTATATTAAATCTCCATATAACTATAAGAGGTACCACTCTTTCTTGTTGTAATCCAACAATTTTTGTTTTGGCAATGAGTTCTGCTCACTTTAAATGTATCACTAAATTTAGGACAAAAAGTATGTTCCTTACATGCAAAAATATAGATTTTTATTATTTGTGGTTGTGTGGAACATGACACATTTATGGTTCATTCAATCTGATAGATAAGTTATTTATTTATTTTTTCGCTTACCGTTTTTGCAATTTTAAGACTTAACCTACAAATAGTATTATAAAATCACGGGTAAAGTGTGGATGTTTTATGAAAGGTACCACACCATGTTGTCCACCCTACTTATATTTGTTTTGGTAATAAGTTTTGAAATAGCACTAGATTCAAACATTTCATTTCTCCTAAAGCCACTGGCTGTCATTTGCCACCTGTCATTTGTTTGGTTAACCCCTTCTTCTAGGCCTCTTTAGAGCAGGGAGAGTGGAAGGCATGGAAAATGTTCCCATTTATTATAAAAAAGTAAATAAGATTGGCTACGAGTAGGGTCCCAGTATACACTGGCAGGTGCTCGAATCGCAACTAGCAGGACTTGAAATGGATGTCGGAGGCCTACCCTACTCGTAGCCAAGCCCATTTACTTTTTTATACGAAATGGAAGAATTTTTCATGTCTTCCGCTCCTCCTGCTCTAAAGAAGCCTACTAGAAGCACTTCTTTAGAATGGCAAAAGAAGGGCGAAAAGAAATTTCTCTCGCTCTCAATTTTTTTCGGTGCATAACAAGCATAACAAGCAGCGTGGACCTTCTTGCATGAAGTCTCAGCGCCAACTGATTGAATTAACTTCTCGTCGGTGTTTTTATATGTGAGACACGAGAGCGAGTTCGTAAACGAGCCACTACGCAACAGGGATGATGTTGATTTAGTTGGAAAAGGGCCAGAATTCAAAGAAAAATTGGTCCAATTTGACGTTAATAGGGCTTTTAGTTTTAAAAAGTGGGAAATCAATATTGAAGACTTTCTATTTGGTCCCCGGTGATGCCATTTTCTCCCAAAAAGCACACTTTTTAATAATCTCAACAAGTCCAGTTTATTTCTGGTAAAAAAAAAACCAAATTTCGAATTAACAGTTTTGGGATATCAAAAACTTTACCTTTTTCGTTTTTTATTTCCTTGTGACGTTTAAGCACAACATGGAAGGAAGTTCTTGTTTGATCACAAAATACCACACTCTTATTTAAATGATTAAATTAAATCACTCTCCATCTTAATAGTGTTTAAGGTGATTCTTTCAAACACATTTTATTTTACGCATTATTTGTGTCAACATTTTTTTAAGTCAAAAAAATGGCAAAAACAATCATTAGATATAATGTATTTCTGCAAAAAAAATTTTAGCAAAAAATTGCAAAACATTTCCACATAAAACCGCAAATCGGTTATATCCACCTTTAAATAGTCGTAGAATCTCCGTTTAGACTTGTAAAAACACGAGTCAATGAAGCGGGACGAAATTAAGTAGAAAAAATTCACTCCTGTCAAAAAATATATTGTGGCATGGCTGAATTTAACAAAAAAATAGTTTCATAAATGACCACCATTTTAGAATAAAGAATTTTGCAAGAAGAAAATTAAGTCAAATTACAGCTGATACACGCAGAGAAATTTTTCGTTTATCGCAACTGAAAAATTAGCCTATTATACGTCGTTTGCGAGCTGTAGTAGCTGCAAACGAATATTCAGTTGTAACTAACGAAAAAATAGCGAAACATCGAAAAAATAAAAAAAAAATAGCAATGCAATTCGCTTTACTAAAAATGGAATTGTTTATTGAATTTTTATACTCAAATTTATATTTTATTATAAACATTTCTTCTAACACATAAATTCAATATGATTTCAAATAATTGATATTTATCTTACTTCAATCATTGGAATTCGAGCCCGGACTCGTCGATGTCTGGATTACTGCGCGCTCTGCTTAACGTGTTGAACCACCGTCAATTGAATTTTCAGTCGACTAATATTCGCCTAGTGCTGCTGCTTGGAGTTCAATTGTATTGAAGTAAAGTTACACAATTTTTTTCCTTTATGGCAAAAGTTAAACATTTGTCATGGTCAGAAGCTCAACAGAAGCCCGAGAAAAACGAAAACTTTCCACCAGATTTTAGTGGTGGCCGTGGCATAGTGGTTAAGGTGCTTGATTTGTTGCGATACAACCTAGGTTCGAGTCTCCAGCTGACACAAATTTGTTTTTCGTTTTTTTGTTTGGTTTTACTAGAAATTGAATTGAATTGAATTAAAATTGAAATTGAAATAGATATTGAATAGAAATAGAAATGCAACAAACAAATTCTTTATTTGCCGCAATTAAAAAATTGCACGCGCCTATAACAAACAAAATTCTTTTCCTTCAACTAAATAACCCATTTTCCGCAACTTTTTCCGTTTCTCGTTACTGTTGAAACGTTTGCAAAAAGCGTTTCCATGCAAGATAAACGAAGTTCGTTTACTGCAAATTGGCAATAAACTTTTTTTTTCTCTGCGTGTAAGATGACAAAACAATCGCCAAGAAATAAGTTTGAAATTTGCCATCAAAACTTCATCAGGGTGTAGAGAGATGGTACTGGCCTGATTTTCTTAGTGTTGATATTGAATTGATAACAAAATGGATTAATTTGTATGTATATTAAGGCATTTTCAGGACTACGATGGAGCCTTTTTTGGACTGGCTCTTTTCATATAACTTGGAAAACAAACTAAATTTGTAGTTAAGATTACTGAAAAGTATGCTTTTTATGTGACCATGGCTGTATATAACGGAACTTATTTTAATGAGAACATTTAAGGAGGGGGTAGAAAGTATAGACTTTATATAAAATTCACTAAAAATTTCTCCATACGAAAAATCGGTTAATTTTCATTTAGAAACCGCCAAAAAAATTATGTGGTTTTGCGCGTTTTTGGGCGAACTTTTTTTTTTGTCTTGGCTATTTGCCATACGAAAATCACCAAACTTTTTAGGACAAAATTTCACTTTTTGTTTTTGAGTGATAGTTCACATTGACTACTAGTGAAATGGTAGTTATAACTATTACTCTCACTCGATCATCGTGTTTTTAAAAAAATTAAAAGTTTTCCTGCTATAGTCATATCTTTTGATAATTATTTATGGATAATATTTATTTCTTTCTCCAGATGTTTTCATTTATTTAATAAATTCAAGAGAGCTTATTCTTGTCACGCACTCTGATACCTCAAGATTGCATTTTATGCATCTTTCTTTTGGTTCTTGGGTAATTTTTAGTTTTAGTGATTTTTAATTTTATATTTTGCGAGATTTTTCTGTGGACGATATTTCCTAGCTCCATTTCCTACCTCCAAATTTAATTTTTTAGTTTGTAGAACGATAAACTTTTCTTGTTAAAAATTGCGATAATTTTAAATTTACCTCAAAGAACATACATTTTTTTCAACAGGGCCTAAAACGACTAAAAAGGGCCTCGGGGCTTTTACAATTAAAAAGGGCTTAAAAAAGCCCTAAAAGCCCCCAAATATCATCCCTGCTACGCAACCTTTTTTCAGCCATGCTTAAGGAGTGTTTCTAGCAGGCCTCTTTAGAGCAGGGAGAGCGGAAGGCATGAAAAATGTTCCCATTTCATATAAAAAAGTAAATGGGCTTAGCTACGAGTAGGTTAGGCCTTCGTCATCCATGAAGGCCTGCTAGAAGCGCTTCGAACACCTGCCAATACCTATTTTAAAGTAGAACCAGTTTTTGTAGAAAAATTATAGCTGTTGTACTACCTTGTCCAGCGAAAAACCAGGCCTTATAGAAGCACTCGCTGGAGCAGCGAGGAAGTCATGTGTCTTGCCGCCAAAAGTAGCACTAAATGCATGCCTGATTTCAAAGAGGCCTAGCCCTATTGTCTATTGGGGTAGGCCTCGGATATCTATTTTAAGGCCTGCTAGTAGCGCTTCGAATACCTGCCAATGCCTGTTGGGTTAGATCTGTAAACTTCTATGTGCAGCCAAGAATACCCGCAACCATATCCAGAGAAAGCTAGAGTGGACAAGCTGCAATCGAAACGACAGCCGAAGCCTTCGCTACTCGACTCTTATTCTTGTTTAGAGAAGAACTCCTCTTATCGACTATATACTATATGCGTGCAGCAGTATACTATACACACTCTCACTCTATGCAAACGGCGGCGGCAGACATTATTGCCTATACTAGGTACGTAATTTTTTCCTAAAGAGGTTCTTCCATTTTTGTCGGCTTTTTATTTAGCGATTTAACCGACAGGTTAAAACTAAGGCAAATAAGCCAGGTTTTCAAAAAACCCACAAGGTTTTTCATAACATTTTTTGTAACGCAGATAAATAACATCTTAAGAACACCCAAGCTAATCATGTCGCATGAGAATCAAATATTGTTGTTCTGAAGGCTTCTGTGCGAAAGCATGTCGGCCAACTCGTTGCATTTTTTATTGTATTAAAATTTTGAGCGAGTAAAGAACAACTACGCGGAAAAATAATGAAAAAAAAAATATGACAAGCGTTCCGAGCAACGAATTTTGCATAAAATTTATTAAAATTAATAGAACTTTTCCTGAAATATGGAAAAGTAAAATGAAGGTAAACAAAAACGGAATGAAAATTTTGGTCATTTATAAGAGCAGCCAAAAATTGTTTAGCTATTACGGTGAAGTGGTGGCCGTGGCATACTGGTTGAGCTGCGTGTCTTGCATGCAATAGAACCCAGGTTCAAATCCCATCAGATACAGAATGTTTTGTCAATTGAATTTATTTTTTCTGTTCAGCCGCCACCACTCTGCAGGCAATGGCAAACCTCAGACAGTAAAAACTGCAAAGAAAATCTTCTTGACAACATAAGCCGTTTGGAGTCGGCATAAAGCTTGCAGGTCCAGTTCTCGATCATTTGTGTTCAAACATTGCTCAACATGTACAACAAAATTGATCATAAGAAGCTCGGTCAGAGCCCTTTAAAGGGCGTTTTTTTTTTATTACAACGAAGTGTTCTGATTGAAAGTCTGCAAAAAAAAGATATCCGACGATGCTGTTTAGTTCAAAAAATTGCAAAAGGGGCCAATGCTTAGTTGATTTTGTTACAATGCTGCCGATAACAAGATGGTGAGATAAGAACTAAAAAAATATTTAAGCTAACCACATATTTTAAGTTTTTGTTTTTAACTTTCGGTTCTTTTTCGGTTTCTGCAAGAAAAAAAAGGTTAACCGGTGTAACCGGACCTAGATAAAAACCTTAAAACCCCGGTTATCGGACAGTAGAAAAACCGGTTACGGCTTAACCGACCGATTTTTGACATCTCTAGCCTTTACCGTTCTCGTCAAAACCAGTGGCACGAACAGGAGTGTCGCTACGCGACTGCAGTCGGTTCTAAAGAGTACTGCTAAGCAGCCATAATGAGAGAAAATAAGGGAAGAGAGACCACTTTTTAGGCTGATAAATAGGCAGAAAATTGTTAGTGAGAGAAAATTGAGATACATGACGACAGGAATAAGGGCCGGAAATATTTCGAAAGATAAAACTCCTAATTAATGGTTTTAAGACGGATAAAGATGAATACAGAATCTAGTGACAGATATCCATAGCACACTGACGTTATGAAGATAACACTTCTCTTAGTTTCTGAGGCGTTTGGTGACGCTAACAACAATCTTGCCGATATAGAAGATATCCCACAAGCCCCAAATACGTATAATGGCGTTGAGGTTCTGCTGCCCGAGTATAATGAAGTCTTGATACTCATAGCTTAGCTTAAAAATAACAAGGCGCAGACTTGCTACTGATCTATCTAAGAACGAACGGAAGCTCTCGTTACATGCAGAATATGAGCAGAAGAATGCATTGCAAACGATTGGAACCTCAGAGTGCTTTGCCTAATACAAAACAAAAGTGTACCCACCATTTGAGCCAACTACCACGGGATAAGGCTTCTAAATATAGCATATAAGATCCTGTCAAGCGTATTATGTGAAAGACTAAAGCCTATCGTCAAACAGCTGATTGGACCTTATCAGTGTGGTTATCAGAGCTGAAAAATCCAACCCCATAAGACATCACCTATACTCCAACATGTCTGAATTCAATATGCCTGTAGAGTTATAACGTCTCTGTAGGAAAACATCAGCAGCGGAGTTAAAATAAGGAAGATCCTCTCCTCTCCATTCGATACCAAACGAGGTTTCAGTCAAGGTGATTTCTTATCGTGCGAATTCTTCAATCTAAAGATGGTGAAGATCATCCGAGTTGCTGATCTGAGACATAGCAGCACGATATTTTCTACCAGTGTTATTCTGCTGGCATATGATAATATCAATGATATCAATAACATTGGTCATAATATGTGCAAAATCAGTGCAACATTTTTCAGATTAGAAAGAGAGTCAAGTCGAAAAGGGTGTACAAGGAATGCGGTTAAGATGGAAGACCTGATGCCAGAAACAAACAATCCCAGCGTCTTGCAAACCACGTCTACTGGGATACTTTGTCTACCTGGGATCCAGTATAAATAAGCTCCTCCATTCTTATTAGCATTGAGATTAAACGAAGAATGACTCTTTCCAATAGTTGTTACTTTAAGCTCAGTTGGCAATTGAAAAGCAGGGCCCTCTCTAGACGAACAAAAGTAACGCTCTTTAAATCATTAATCATGTCTGTCCTGTTATATGCAGTTCCGATGAAAATACTTTGGGAGACTTCGAGAGAAAGATCCTTTGCATTTACGAAATATTCTATTCGTAACCGGCAGAGGACAATGCAGAAGAAAACGCCCACATGAACTGATTGAAGGACCGAATGGAGTTTTCAACTGGCACCAGCAAGCGCAGAAAATAACTAACTGGGGTACGTTGTTAGGTGAGACCAAAACAGATTTATGTTTATAAGCGCCAACTAAGGAGTAAGTTGCAATAAGTTTTGATAACATATTTCTATATTTCTAATTTTAGGACTTTAACTTATATTAACATTTTAACGTTGGAGTTGTATGCCTCTCATATAATGCTCATTTTTTCCTATTTAATCATATCATTCACATCTTTTTAAAATTTCAAGCCTCCAGAATGAAAGCAAGTAATATTCATGGATTTGTAAAAAAGCAATTTGGAGTTCTATATGCAACATTTCGCTATCGAACATTTAGATCTATTTTGTAAATCAACAGTCCATTCCTCTGAGCCAGCGAGTATATATAACCCTTAAAAGTGCAATACCTTATTTTCAGCAAATATTATTCAAATAAATAACGATCAAGATTTTCATGTTAAAAAATAAGTAAAAAACATTCCTTTTTTTTTGTTTTGTCAAATTGGGCCTTATTCGGAAAAAACTAATGGCTTCACAAAATTTCTGAAGTCGCTTTGGACTAAAAATTAGTTGTTTTTTTAAAAATTTAACTTAGTATATTTATCTTATCAAAATATTTTTTATTTATACATCTTAATTTTTACTTGTTTGTACAACTTCAATGAAAATATGGCTTTCTACGAATACTATTTTTATATCATTAACTCAAAAAACTACTGCTATTTATTCCCTTTTGGCTAAGAAATCATATTCTTCATTCTGTAACTGTTATGTAAAAGATTTTTATTTGGTGTAACTGGACCATAATATTGTTTACTAAGAACTTATTCGGTTTGTTGCAGATTTGCAACACGGCGCTGTTGATGTGCCGATTGACACCTCAAACTCAACAGAAAACTGTCTTATTAAAAAAGTAAAGTACAAATAACCCTTCCTAGTGCCAAAAAATGACACAAAGTGGTTGGTTTAGTACAAGTAAGTTAAGAAAAACTATTTTATGAAATTTTATAGCCACTTTCAAGTTCAGGCATAAAAAGAATTAGATCGAAATTTTGAGCATGTGGGCGATCTCCCTATGCAACTAAAATATTACATGTGTTGAAACATATCCTTAAATCCAACATATCCCGTATATTTCGTGTAGTAACTTCGTTAATTTTACTAAATATTTAAATTATATGTTATATCAAAGCTTAAGAGAAAAATTAAATCAAATCATAAAGAATTTTGGCGTCATATTAATTCAAAAAATCTAGCGCACATATTCCTGTTCCGATGTTTTTAAACGAAAAAGAATCTGTCTTAAATGAAAAAGAAGTGTCTTTGTAACTGCAAATTTATTTGCTGAATTCTTTAAGACTAACTTTGAAAGTGACTTATCCTATTATGACATAATATTCCCTTAATATTGGTTCTATGTATTTGACTTATGAGGACGTTAGTGTTGGTATTTTAAATCTAAAAGAATCCAATAAAAATGGTTCTGATGGCTTATAATTTTAGTAATAAAACAAATTATTAACTGAAACTAAAAGTGTTTTTTGTGTTAAATATGATGAGGCGATAACTTTCACCAATCTGACAGCTAGTCAAGGTGGTCTAAGTGCAGTTAATGTGATTTATGTGTTTTTTATTTATTTTTCATTTTAGATGAAGCGAGTGAAAGGAAGTGGAGCTGTCTTAACCCTGCATCCACAATATATATATTGTTTTTGAAAAAGTTCGAAATTAGCCACAAGTTGCTTCAGCGTCCACATGTGCAAGTGCAAGTTCATTTAAAAATGACGTCGAATGCAAAGTTTCTCCCTGCAATTGTAGTATTATTTGGAATGAAGAAGTTAAAAAACGAGGAAAACATGCTACCAGTGTTGCTTCTTATATAAAATTGCGGAAATCCCGGAAAAATCCACAAAAACCATCACTTTAATCCCCCTATCAAACATTTATTTGCAGCAAGTGCCGAAACTCTCTGCCTCTGAAATTTCCTTGGAGTAGCGCTGCAAGTAGGCTGCAAGTCCGAAAATCTGAGTGTGTTAGTAAAAATGTTTGGATGTATTGAGTTTTTCGAACTTGCCCTGCACGTGTGGACGCTGGGTAAGCAAAAAGCTAAGAAAGCAGAAATTAAAACCAATGAGGATTTTTTACTGAAATACCTTAATCGGGAACTTGGTGCTAGTAGTGCGTCAGAGGTGGTTACTCGAGGCATATTATCCTCAGATTCGGACAATTTCTCAAGCAGCGATAAAGAGTGTGAGAAACAACTTTCTTCAGGATTATCTTGAAAGATAATGGTCTTTGGCCAAATTATATTAATGATGGCACACGAATCTTGCTTGTTCAACAAGGGTCGGTAGTTGTTTAAAATCTTAATTGGCACTTTGGAAAATCTATTCGTGATGGTAAATCAACAAAAAGTCGGAATAGAAAATTAACCTGAGACTGATTTTTTTCAAACTCTTACAAATAATGAACAAAATTTTGATTTCGTGGTTGGAGTATTCTCCTTCCAAAAAAAGCTCGATACTACTTTTGTTGTTGCAGGATTCAATAAGTGGTGGAAATTAAATCCGAAAATTTTCGAACATGAGTCTAGTGTGCTTTATGTTCAATCATGTATGAAGTGGAAGAAATTTGAAGTTAGAATATTAAGTGGATCCACAATAAAATTGATAAAATTGAACAAAGACACATAAAATAAAATGTTTAGGGGTAGAAGGAGTACTTTATCGATTAATGGATATTGTAAGGGTTTAAGCAAAACAAAATTTGACTTTTGGAGGACGCGAAAAAGATCTTCAATGTACACTTAATGATGAATCTGAAGTTTCAGGAAATAGAGGGAATTTTTTTGAGTTAGTTAATTTATTAGCTTTATATGACCGACTACATCGCGAAAAAAGATTGCGATACTCAAAATGAGTTTAGTAACATATTAGGGGAGGAGGAGGTTAGTAGCAAAGTCTTAAAGCAAGTTAAAAAAGCCAATCATTTTTCTATAATATCCAACTCAACTCACGATATTGTTCACAAAGATCAAACCAGTTTTACGATACGTAATGATTGATGGAAATAAAGTAACAGTCGTAGAGTCGTTTGTCGATTGTATTGCAACGAATGGTAAAACTGCTGAAAATCTGTCACGTATGAGTTTGCAAAAATTAGAAAAAGATAATATTGATAGATATAAAAAAACTGTATAGGCCAAGTAAATGAAAATGCTGCTGTTATGACTGGACAACATACTGGCGTTCAGAGACGCATCAAGAAAATAAGTGAAAAACTGAATTTGTAGCATGCGCAAATCAGCCGCTTATGCGGGTTACACATCTGCGATCTCGTGTGATCGCGGCGGCCATTTTCCCACGAGTTTGCTAATTAATAAGCATGATTGCAATAATGCTACACGTGTTGGCTTGTTTGCAAAAATTTTTGATTTTCTCCGTCACACAAGCTAAAAAAAAAAGAAAACAAAACAACCACACATCGGTGTGGCACACTTTTTTGAACCTTAGCTGCTTCCACAGGTTCAAAAATGGCCGCCGTGTGGCACACGATATCGCAGATGTGTAACCCGTATTAACTGGGCAGGTGTTCATGCAGCTTCTGTCGCTGTGAGTTTCTTTATCTTTTTTGGCATTGCTGAGCATTTGTTCTCAGTTTTTTCTTCCCCAACTCACCACTGAAACATTCTTATTTCCGACTTCCATAACTTCCATAAAGCAACAAGAATACTACGCGGAAACTCAGTTTGCCAAGTGACAGAAAATTATTTGCAATGATTTTGAAAATTATGATAGTTGACTACAATCAGCCGCGATGCTACCATCTTTTCATTGTACCATGCTTATTTCAACCGCTGGTCAAAGTGTCAAGCGTGTAATAGAAACACTTTAGAGCAATGTGGGTCAAAAAAAAACACTTGCACTCTTCTTTCAATTGTGTGCTAGTATGCGCACATGTGAGAGCGACAGAGACAACCAGGGTTCACGATGCACGCGTGCATAGGCGCTGGCCCACACTGCTTTAGAGTACACAGAAAGATGCCGTTACTATTCTACAAAAAAAATTTTGTTATATAGTTAATTGGTGAAGAGGAAAATAGCCATACGCCCGAATGCTGACGTTCTACTTGTTGCACTGCAATTATTTTCATTTATATGTTTTATCGGTTTTGCGGAAATACGTCTTTGTACAAATTAAAGGCACACAACTATATCTTTAAGCCAAAATATTAGATATTCTCAAATGTAATACGAAACTGAGCACTTAAAAATTATTTTTTATTAAAAACAGAGACGAACTAGTTAATAGTTCAATAGCTTACGCTAAAGCAAGTCGTAAGGATTTGGGAATCGCAATAGAGCATCATTACAACAAAAAAATAACAAATGACAGGTGAACAATCGAAAGATGATGGATTATCATATGAAGCTGAATTAAGGAGAGAAAGTTGGACAGTGTTATCTTAGAAATTTCCACAATGTTTCAACAGCATCATGTTCCTGCTGAAAAATATGCATTCCTCACTCCCTCGATTCTTTTTAATTAACTAGAATGTCAACATTATGAACATGATCACGACATAAGCAAAAGCAAGTTTCTTGTTGAGAGAAAAAGACTTCATAAAATAACTATATATATATCAGTTATATTTGCCATCCTTGAACTGCTCCTAACATACAGGCTTCTATAAGTTTTCTCATTGGTTTTTGCGTGAAAAGTCCTCATTTGAGATAAGATATGTTAATGTTTATTTATGTGTAAAATATGCTGTTAAAATATTATCAAATTTAATAAAACATTTAAGTTCTTGTTAAAAAATTTACCTTTTTCTAGCTTTAAGAAAAGGGTTGATTTAGCCTTTTTAAGCCTTTTAATTTTGCACGTTTAGCCATTTCTTCAAAAAGTTCTGCCAACGCTGATTTGAATAGAGATTGTTCAGCGTTTGTAGAATTACGGAAAATTAAAGCTATAGTTTTTCATATTGGAGGTGTTTCTGTTAACTTACTTGAAACAATAAAATATTCGACTTATCAGAGATAGTCCAGTCAAAAGAACTAAAAGTCCTTTAGAACGTCATTAAAAGTCCATACAACAAACCGTTTAGATTGCAATTGTTTAATTCACAGTTCTTTTTGTGGTTGGTTCCTGCTACCAAGAGAAGCATCAAATTTATACAAGAACCTACACTTGTTAGTAAGCGTTTGCACTAAAATAATGAGTAGGTACCAAAAATTGGATATCCAAAGCTTGCAATGAAAGTTTTGTTAAGTTTTGTAATGCTTTTCAAGCAAAGTATTGTTTGAAACAAGGCTAAAAACGAAATGTTCTAAAAAAGTTAAATCATTACAAACTTTCTCATAAAAAGCTCTAAGTAAATGTGTCTTAAAAGCTTTTATCATAGAAGCATGGTAGAAAAAATAAATATAGAAGGAGAGATTGCGCAAGAGCAAAAAGTACTAAAAGGAAATTTTCGATTGACAGCTGCAAGGTCTTGCTGCCGAAATGATTAAGACATCAGAGAGAACGACGTTGTTCCATCTCCGAGCCATTTCCAAAACTACAAACATGAATGTAAGCATAAACACAAATAGAAAGAGTCATATCTGTTTTTATTTGAATGGATTTGTAAGAATCCTGTAGCTGAAATAAAATTAATTTTAGAATTTTTCGTTTGCTTTATTTGCTGTTATTATTATTATCAGCTTTATTGCTGTAATTATGACCTTGCTATCAGGAAACAAAAAAAACTTAGCAAACAATATTTATTTTTTTTTTGTTTCCTGTTGTCAATTCGAGCCTACCAGAGAGCAGACCATGTGTTACTGTTCTTATTACAGTCAGCTGCAAGCTTTGTTGACATTTGTTGGTATAGTTAGCTAGAATTTATATTTGTTGGTGGGAGTTTTTAAGTTATTCATATTGGGAGTTCTGCAGTAGGCATTTTAAGCACGATCTTTTTTAAATGCTTTTATTAATTTATGAGTCTCTGAACTCATAAACTAATATAATATGAATATTTTTAAATTAAACTTTCTTTCCTTTTGGTCCTATACGTTCTTGCGTAAGCTCTCCCCCAATTTTTATTCCCTTTGAGCATAGCATAGGTTTATTTAGTATCATGACGCATAATTAGTACAAAGTTCGTTAAAAAGCTTATTCCTATAAAATAAGGTATGTTTCCTTACTCGATTGTAGTAACTTGCAGTGTGCTAGAAAGTTGCTCGAAGTGTGCTAGAAGAAATTTTTCCAGCTGCATAAGAACAAGCATCAAGAAGAATAAGCATCAAGAAGAACAAGCAAATATAAATTTGTTGTTTGTTGTTTTCTTATGTTGTGCGATAAAAAATAAATTAACGAATTGTTAAATATCAATAAATATCAATACGTATAAATAAATATAATATATCAACTTACAGTTGGCGCCGTTTGCATTTGTAACAAGTTGAAATTGGCGCTGTTTATGTTTGATAGGCAATCAGCTATTTTCGTGCTTGAAACTAGCTAGAAGTCATTTCCGTACTTTTAACAGTTTCCTCAAATCCAATTTTTTTTCTCTCACATTGAACTTTACTCGACTCTTACTCGAAAATGTGTATGGAAACAGACCGTAACCCCAAAAACTAAATGCATAATAAAAAAAAAAAAATGCGAATAACAATATGAAAAGCAGAAATTATGTATTTTTCAAACTATTTGAGAAAATTATGGAAATATTCTTCAAAAGGTAAGTCTAGTGCAAAAGAATGCTTGAATTAATTTATTGTATTAAAACTATCACTATTTATGAAACAAAACTAACTTAAAGATGTATAATTCAGGACAAATGTAGACGCAACTATTGTTAAAAGGGTCTATAAATGTGATTTTATTCATATCGGGTATATAAGTTTGTTAAAATAGTGTCTTTCTAGAGATTTTTTAGAAAATGCATGCAATTGGTTTCGATATAGTACAAATTTAATATACTAATATTTCCACAATGAGTAAAAATAACCTCTTCAAATATATAATTTTTTAAAAATAGTATATATAAATGAATAAATAACAGGTTTTTAACAAGCAGGGTCAACAATATGAGGCATTCTTACATCTAATTACTAACACAGTTAAAAAAAAAATCACAAAAAATTAAAAATATCATTTTTAAGGCCAGCGATAAATTTAGAGGAGAGTAAAAAAGAGTGGTATTGAGGTGATGGTTTTTAATAGAAGAAATTTGTTTATAGTTTTCAAATTTTTAAATTTGATAAAATAGACATTTATGTTTAAAAACAATATATTTTTTAAACAAAGATGGCGCTGGCTACAACGATTGTTGCAATAGACCTCTTTTCGCACTGCTGGCATTCTGCTGGCTCCTAGGTTGACCCGAAATATAAATTGTTTTAATTTTAAGACGTACTCGTAATAAAAAATCTTCTGTCTGAATGAAACGGATTTTTAAAATAGCCTTTTAAAATCTTGTTATTCAAAATTTAAAGTAAAAAATGCAACTTTCTTTTTCCTATTCAGAAGATATTTCTATATCGTTTTAAAATTAAAAAAAAAAATTTTATGGGGTCAACCTAGGAGCCACCAGAATATCAGCAGTGCGAAAAGAGGTCTTATGCAGCAATCGTTGTAGCCTGCGCCATCTTTGTTTTTGAAAAAAATATATATATTTTTTTAAACATAAATGTATATTTTACCAAATTAGAAAATTTTACAACTCTACACAAATTTCTGCTTATAAAAACCATCACCTCAATATAACTCTTTTTTACTCTCCTCTAAATGTATCGCCGGCCTTAAACTCTACCATAAGGTTTTCATTTTAAAATTTTTAATGAAATCTTTAACGGAATATACGGGACCTTTCAAATCAAATACATTTTTATAATTTCTTTGAAACACAATTTTAAAAAGTGAATTTTTTTCAAATAGAATGAAAAACACACACACACAAACAAATGTCATTCGTGTATTGAAAAGTAATGGAATTAAAAAATATAAAAAAATCGAGTTTTTAAAATACACCGAGAAAAAAGCTTATGTTAAATTGAAAAAAAAACAAATATAATTTATAAGATGACTTTGGCAGTTTTCAGCCTCCCAAGTACTTCATCAAAACGCATAAGTTTTACATGTTGACTTGCCAAAGTTTATTTGGGCAATAAATTAACCAGGTATTTGGTAATTTTTTATACACTATTTTTATACCGTCTGTCTGTCCGTCTGTCGACACGATTGCAGCCGTAATTTATAATAATTTATATAGGGTTTAGTTTAAAAAAAGGAAGATCAAGCTCGAAAATGGGCCAAATCGGATGAAAATCACGCCTACCTCCCATACAAAGTGTCTTTATTTTAAATGTAAAATCTCTTAAGAATCCAAAAAATTAAAGAAATATCTTAAAATTTTTCACATAAACTTTGATATTTAATTTAAGCCTATGATATATGGTAAAATCGGATGAAAACCACGCCCACTTCCCATGCAAAGTGGCTTTATTTTATATTAAAAAATTAAAGAAATATCTTAAAATTTTACACATCGAATGCGTTGACAATGCCGAAATAGTTTGAAGTTGCTTAGATATCAAATCTAATGTTGTCGGTCTCAGAACAAAGCTTGTCAGATTACTTCTACCCGTACTTCTACCATTCATTAAGTACATTTTCAACACAATAATAACTAAATCGGAACTTCGCGCTATTTGGAAAAAGGCAAAGATAATTCCCATTCCTAAAACTGGAAACGACTATCGTCCCATAGCAATTTTGCCGTATTTATCGAAAGTTTTCCAATCGCTTATGTATAAGCAGACAATTAAATTTTTCTTGTGTTACAAGCTTTTAACTGACAGACAATCAGGTTTCCGACCAAAACACAGTTGCGTAACTGCTCAACTGGACGTGTCCGACGAAATACGAAATAATCTTGATCGAAATGAAGTTAGTTTCTTGATTCTACTTGATCACTCGAAAGCTTTCGACAAGGTCGATCACAAAATATTATGTTCAAAATTGTCTTGCATGTTTGGGTTTTCCGCAACTGCTACCCGACAAATGAGCCCATACCTAGGTAATAGAATACAAGCAGTGAATATCGGTTGCGCGACCTCAAGTTTTTTAAGCGTGAACCGTGGCGTACCTCAGGGTTCTATAGGGTCCGCCAAATAACTTTTTTTTTTTATGTTTGGCGCAAAACATCGAGTGTAGCTTCGGCTGTGTGGCACGTAGCGCCGTCCTGTTGACACCAAATATTGCCAATATCCTCCTCTTCAATTTTAGTGAACAAAAATTCGTTCAACATGGCCCGATAACGATGGCCATTGACTGTAACGGCCACTCCTTGCTGATTTTCGCAATTATGCCTCTGGACCAAAATCCGCACCAAACAGTGACTCGTTTTGAGTGCATCGGCTCTTCAATGTATGCGTGCATGCGTATGTTATTTACATACCCGCCATGATTAAAATGAGCTTCATCTGAAAAGATGATTTTTTTGGCAAAATCGGCATCTCTGTAAGTCGATCGCAGGCTATATTTCCCAGCGTTGTTCAAGCGTTTACACAACTATATTCGTTCAGCGGAAGGATAAAACTAATTTTCTGTCAAATCAGACATGTGCTAAATGTTACCATTCATGAAATAAGCACTATTTGAAAAAAAAAACGTTAAATGGCGGACCCTATATAATGGGTCCGCTTCTTTTCTCGGCTTATGTACATAAACGACCTACCCTCTGTTCTGCATCGATGTGGCATACAAATGTACGCTGACGATGTGTAATTGTATACTAGCTGTCGCAAGTCTGATGTTCACTCCTGTGTTGCAAGTTTGAAAGAAAATTTACTTAAAACTCATGTGTGGGCATCTGCTAATGGTTTATGTCTTAATCCAAACAAGTCTAAATGCTTGATCATAGCTAGAAAACATAATTTAACCTCGACCCTACCGCAAGTTATACTAAATGGATCATGTATTGAAGTCGTAAAATCGGCAAAAAATTTGGGCATTACTTTCAACAGCACTTTGGATTGGGCAAATCATGTCAACATCACTGTAGGAAAAATCGATGGTATGCTCAGAAGCCTATGGGCTACACAATAATTTACCCCCTTTAACATTACAATGCTACTGGCAAAAACATATCTCGTTCTCACTGTACTATACGGTTCTGAAATTTTTTTCTGAAGTAAGCGCTAACTGAACGTTGCTTATAACAACATCGCTCGTTATGTCTTTGGACTTAAACGAACTGACCGCATATCACAGTATGCTAAACAAATATTCGATATGACTTTTGACCATGTTTTGAGCATGAAGGCGTTAGTCTTCTTGCATAAAATTATTTTTAGTAAGGAACCTCCTTATTTATATGAAAAATTAAAATTTTTAAGATCTCAGCGCGGTAACAACATAGTTCAACCTAGACATGCCTGCTTGGCATTGGAACTGCAGTTCTTTGTTAATTCAATACGTCTTTGAAAATCGCTTCCATCCTATTTACTGCGTATTTGCAATGCAATCTGGTTTAAATCTAAGCTTTCAGATCATTTATCTTCAATCTAACATAGATTTTTCTCTTCCTAATTTTTTTTAATATTTTTTCTTCTTTTGTTTTCTTTTTCTTTATATTTTTTCATAAACTTAAGTTTATATCTTTGGTTCAGTTTTAAAATTATGTTTTAGATCTTGCTTGTTTTGTTGATTTTTATCGCATTTATTATTTATTTTTTATATTTTTTTATTTTTAATATGTAATCGGTGCTTAACTATAAGTTTATTCTTGTAAGCGCTTAAATTAAATAAGTAAATAAATAAATAAATTAGCTTTGATATATAATATGAACTATCTCTATGATATTTGTCAAAATCGGATCAAAACCACGCATACCTCCCATACAAAGTGACTTTATTTTAACCGTAAAATCTCTTCAAAATCCACAAACATTAATGAAGTGAATTTGACACGTATGCCTTGATATTCAATATAAATCCTCACTATGAAATTTGGAAAACCGGATGAAAACCACGCCTACCTCCCATACAAAGTTGCTTTATATTAACCGCAAAATCCCTTAAAAATCTGCTCGAATTGCAGAATTGTTTTGGAGTTTTGTACCTAGGCTTTTATGCATAATATAGACTATCACTATGATATTTGGCCAAATCAGATGAAAACCACGCCTACCTCCTGTACAAAGTGGCTTTATTGAAAACGTTAAATCGCTTAAAAATCTGCAAAAATTACAGAAATGTCTTGAAATTTTGTATACAAACAAAATTTTGATATTTAACATAAGCCACTCATTGCTATTTGGCAAAGTCAGATGAAAGCCACGCCTACCTTCAATAAAAAGTGACGTCACCAAAAATTTAAAAACTTTCGTAAACATATAAAACTGAATGACATCGTGTCTGTATGTACCGAAATTCCGCCCATGTCGTTTATCCAACCCATGCATATATTCTTCGGTAAAATGTGGAGTCTTTATATTAGGAAAGTGGTTGCGGAATTTTACTTTGTTTACAAATTACTCTATGTGGCAGCAAGGGTAAAATTAAATTAAGCGTATGACACAAATATTTTTGCAGATTATACATACAAATTTTATAGACGTCTAAAGACTTCGGATATACTTCAGTACGGCCGCGGGGGAGTATTTTAGATTCGGTACCCTGCCGAAGCTCCATTCCTTACTAGTTTTAAAAAAAATTTAATTTCAAATATATAATTTTTTTCGGGTTTGGGTTTTTCTTTGTTATAATTTTTTTTCAATTTTTGTTTTATACAAACAAAATACATACAGCAGAAAAATACCAAAAATTTGGTAACGCTTGATTTTTTTAGATAACGCTCGAGTTTACTCGCCATAAAATTTTGATACCGTGGGCAATATATGAAATCGATTCTATACGTAAAGGAGTAAACTCCAAAAATAATGAAAAGAATGAGTTTATGAACTACTGCAGTTGCACTATCCACGTGATACTCAATAACAAAGTTACTGAAAAAAGCAATATTGTTTGGCAAAATTTTGTTCAATATTCGATTTGAAAAGAAAATATTTCGAAAAAAATCTTAATAGGAAACAACAAAAATGTCAAGATTGTGATGGAACAAATACATGTTGGGATAAAAACTAGACAAAAATTGAGTTAAATCGACTTTTCACAGCAATCTTTCTATGGTATTAACACAACCAGCTAAAGTACGAGTACCTGCAAATTTTCGTGTCTGGCGAAAAAAAAATGCTCTTAAGTATTTTGAACAGAAAAAAAGGTTTATACACATAAATCTCATAATTATATATATCTGTGCACTGACGAGTATTTCCAATCATAAATTGTAATATTTTAAACAAGATCAAACTTGGTATTTAAAATTCTCACACATCTTTGAAAGTGAAATAAAAACAAAAACTCAAACTTCATAATTTTAACATAATCAAAATCCTTGTGTGACAGCAGCAAATGGATAAAGTAAGTAAACAGATTTGGTAGCATTTTATCTTCATTCCCCAAACGGCTTCATTATTACTCATAAACGTAACAACATAAAAACTAAAAAAAAAACTCTAAAGGGACATCAGGTAAAGACCACAAAAGGCTCATATAATAAAATTTAAATAAAAAACAAGCAATATCCATCGCAGACCGACATAACCATCACCACAAAGCGGTAAAGTTTGATTTTTAAATTTACTGCTTTATTTTCTTCTACTACATAGAAGTAATTTTTGTCTTACTTTTTATTTCTAGCTACTTGTGCAATTTCAAGATGCTGATGAAGATGGATGGCTGACATTTTATGAGCGCCACTAAAGCTCATTTAAAATTTTCGTGCAGTCGTGTGCGAACGACTTTCGCTATTAAAAATAGGCACGATAAAAAATATAACGGAAGTATTAGGAAATTTTCAAGTATTGATTGAGTGGTATTTACAAGACCAAATCACCAAGTTGTGATATATAATTTAGCTATGACAGAAAATTTGAACAACTTACAAATTAATAGCTCAGCGGATGGTAAAAAAACTCATAAATTGCTTGAAAATTCCGAGAGTTAAGACGGTTTTATAAAAAATATTTTTAGTTATTGTCGGTGTTATAAAATTGTGTTTAAAGAAATAACATTGTGTTTTAGACTTAATATAATATTCGTCGCAAACGATTAAAGACTTCCAATGAAATATACCTTAAGTCCGTCATACACAAACGTGGGTACATGGGCGTTGCCGGGGGAGCCCAGCGCAGCGGGCCCCGGCCCCACTCTAAGCCTTTGATCAAATATTTGTGTATTGTGGTGTCTCCGTTATGTAATTAAGTGATTTAATTTTTAGTAAATCCTCAACTGTATCATATCATAATTTTATTAAGGTCATTTCAATGTGTTTGAAGTGTATTTTTGCTAATCTTTGCCTCTACCTGTAGATACATATGAGGGGGAAAAAATATCATTATCATAATTATTGACGCCTTCAAAAATAATCATATCTTATAGGCGTAGTCTTTTGAGATTTTTTTTTATTTTTTATTCAATCAACATCATTTAACTTCATCCTTAACAACAATCTAGTATACTTCGGATTTGAAATCCGTTTTCCGTTCTGCTTGAAGTCGATGTTTTCTGCTTGAAGTCGGTGAAGAAATTATATCGTCGAAAACATGATAAAATTATCAAGATAGTAGTAACAGCAGGCTATTTTCTCATAAACAGCGATCGTAGGTTGTCATTTTCTTGAATATTTTAACTTATTTTTGTACGTAGAATTACGTCATTCTCGGAGGTTTGTAGGATGGTTGATTGCGATCAGAAATGTTACACTTTGAGCCTTTGGTGTGCTTAAAGTACTGATCGTACAATGTTGATGTAAGCACTTATTGATCCCCACTGGGAGAAAAAAATGTTTGAACTCTCTAACTTATATAAATTTAACACAATTACATGAAATATAAGGCAAACATTTGATGCTTCTGTTTGCTTCTATCGAGTACTGAGCGGCCATCGTGTTCGACTACCGAAGAAACGTTGAAAAAATCAAAGAAATGATGGTCAAAAATCGCAAATTGACGAGATAGCATTGAATTGAATGAGATAGCAGAGGACGTCGGTATTTCAATTGGATCCGTTTAGAACATTTTGAAGAATGAATTGGGCTTGAGATCATGGGTTTCGCATCACGATAATGCACAATCGCACATCCTCATCTTATTCGTAGCTTTTTGGCCAAAAACAACATGATAACCATCCAGTAGGCTGCAAATTCACCTGACCTGGCTCCGTGTGATTTTTTCCTGTTCGATCGAGTCAAAAAACCGCTTCGAGCAACGCGTTTCACCAGCAAAGAAGAGGTCATGGAAAAATCGGTAAACGCTCTGAAGGCCATACGAAAAACCAGTTCCAGAAAGGTTTCCGTGGCTAAATCAAGCGCTGGCATAAGTGCGTTGCAGCCGACGGAGACTACTTTGAAAGCGACAATATAGATTTGGATGAATAAACTTGTACTTTAATTTTTTTCAATAAATGAACCTTTCTTTTTGAACAAGATGGTACGTCGATTTTTAACTTTGCCTTATATGGGAGGTAGGCGTGGTCATTGTACGATTTGACCAATATTTGGTAAATTTGTGTTTCACGATTTCTTAAGAGATTTGTACTACATAACCATTTGGTGTTAAAGATAGCGAAAAAAAAAAGTCCAGGATACCCACCGTATCCGAAAGCTCCTATGTAAAAACTTTCACGCAAATCGGATGTACAGCTATGAATTTTCGAGATTTTTAAAACATTTATACTGCAGTGCCCTCTGGTGTTCAATATAGAAAATAATAGATAAGTCACAAAAACTACCGTACCTGAAAACCCCTAAATACAAAATTTCATGTAAATCGGATGAATAGTTTCGGAGATAATAACAAAATTCGTGGAAACCGATCACAGCACCACCTACCGGGTCAAATTGTGAATCTGAACTATCAAGGGATCCACTCAATCACACACAAAAAATTTCATCAAAATCAGTGCAGCCGTTAAGGAACAGTTTAATCTAAGCGCCCTCTAGTTTCTAGAAAGAGCACAAAAGATAGCACCAGAACCCTTGCCGTTCTCGAAAATCGCGATTTACAAACTTTCATCCAAATCGGATGAGCAGTTTTGGAGTTTTACACGATTTTCTAATATTTGTACTAAAGCGCCCTCTGGTTTTAAAGATAGCACAAAAGAGATAAGTCCAAAACACTCACCGTATCAGAAAACCCTTATTTTTCAATTTTCATGCAATTCGGATGCACGGCTTAGGAGCTTTTCGAAGTTTTTCAAAATATTTGTACTACAGCGCCCTCTGGTGTTCGAGAGAGAAAAGAGTAGATAAGTCAAAAAAACTCAACGTGTCCGAGAACCTCTACATACAAAATTTCATGCAAATCGGATGAACGGTTTTGGACATTTTCGACTTATTTATAATATTTGTACTATAGCGCCCTCTGGTGTTTAAGATAGAACAGAGTTTATAGGTCATAAAAACACACCATATCCGAAAACCTCCATTTACCAACTTTCATGCAAATCGGATAAACCGCTAAGGAGTTTTTTGACGTTTTTTCAAATATTTCTACTACAGCGCCCTCTTGTGTTCAAGATAGCACAGAAGAGATAAGTGCAAAAACCGTATCAGAAAACCCTTATATTCCAATCTTCATGCAAATCGGATGCACGGCTTAGGAGTTTTTCGAGGTTTTTCAAAATATTTCTACCACAGCGCCCTCTGGTGTTCAAGATAGAACAGAGCAGATAAATCGTAAAAACTCACCGTATCGGAAAACTTCTACATACATATTTTCCGTATGAACGGTTTCGGAGATAAGCTAAAAAAAAGAATGCCTGGAACCCGATCGCAGCACCCCCTACCGGGTCCAACCTTTTTTACTGGATAAAAAGTAGCCTATATGTTGACCGGGGATATAAGGAACCTGTATGTCAAGTTTCATTGAAATCCATCTAGTGGTTTTCGCGTGATGCTTTAACAGACAGACAGGCAAAAATTTTTAAAATGCGCTTTTCGAACTCAGCATTATTCAATATGTTCATCGCAAAAGGAATTTAAAAAAAAAATTTCATGTACAGATTTTTTTTTTTACAATTTAATATATATATAGATTTCGGTCTAATCTATATATATTTTATCTATCTATCTATCTATCTATCTATCTATCTATCTATCTATCTATATATATATAAAATTGTAAAAAAAAAAAATCTGTACATGAAATATTTTTTTTAAACTCCTTTTGCGATGGGCGTTTTGAATGACGCTGAGTCCGAAAATCGCATTTTTAAAATTTTTGTCTGTCTGTCTGTCTGTCTGTCTGTTAAAGCATCACGCGAAAACCACTGGATGGATTTAAATGAAACTTGGGATCTAGGTTCCTTATATCCCCGGTCATAACATAAGCTACTTTTTATCCAGTCAAAAATGTTGGATCCGGTAGGGGGCGCTGCGATCGAATTACAGGAATTCGTTTTTTTAGCTTATCTCCGAAACCGTTCATCCGATTTGCATGAAAACCTGTGTGTAGAGGTTCTCGGATACGCTGAGTTTTTTTTTGACTTATCTACACTGTTCTATCTCGAACACCAGAGGGCGCTGTTGTACAAATATTTTGAAAAACCTCGTAAAACTCCTAAGCCGTGCATCCGATTTATATGAAAATTGGTATGTAGAGGTTTTTGGATACGGTGAATTTTAATGACTTATCTTCTCTCTTCTATCTTGAACACCAGAGAGCGCTATAGTACAAATATTTTAAAAAACGTCAAAAAACTCCTTAGTCGCTTATACGACGTGCATGAAAGTTCGTATATAGAGGTTTTCGGAAACGGTGAGTTTTTATGACTTATAAACTAGGTTCTATCTTGAACACCAGAGGGCGCTGTAGTAGAAATATTTTAAAAAAGTCGAAAAAATCCAAAACCGTTCATCCGATTTACATGAAATTTTGTATGTTGAGGTTCTCGGGCACGCTGAGCTTTTTTGACTTATCTACTCTTTCCTCTCTCGAACACCAGAGGGCGCTGTAGTACAAATATTTTGAAAAACCTCGAAAAACTCCTAAGCCGTGCATCCGAATTGCATGAGAAGTGGAAAATAGGAATTTTCTGATACGGCGAGTGTTTTGGACTAATCTTTTTTGTGCTATCTTGAAAACCAGAGGGCACTTTAAGACAAATATTAGGAAATCGTAAAAAACTCCAAAACTGCTCATCCGATTTGGATGAAAATTTGTAGATAGCGATTTTCGAGAACACAAAGGGTTCTGGTGCTATCTTTTTTGCTCTTTCTTGAAACTAGAGGGCGCCGTTGTCCAATTTGTACGTGTGTATGTTATTAAACTGTTCCTTAACGGCTGCATTGATTTTGATGAAATTTTTCGTGTGTGTTTGAGTGGATCCCTGAATGGTTCAGATTCACAATTGGACCCGGTAGGTGGCGCTGCGATCGTGTTTAAGGCATTTTATTTTTATATTTTATCTACGAATCCATTCATCCGATTTGCATGAAAATTTGTATTTAGGGGTTTTTTAATATGCGGACTGTTTTGGACTTATCTTTTTTGTACTATATCGAACACCAGAGGGTGCTGTAGTACAAATCTCCTAAGAAATAGTGAAAAAGTAGAAAGCCGCTCATCCGATTTGGATGAAAACTTTTATTAAAGTATTTTCGTGTACGGCAACTGTTTAGGCGTTATCTCTTTTGCTCTGTATCGAAAAGTAGAGGGCGCTGTTGTACAATTTGTACGTGTGTATGTAACTAAACTGTTCCTAAACTGCTGCACAGATTTTGATGAAATTTTTTGTGTGTGTTTAAGTGGATCCCTGGAGGGTTCAGATTCACATTTGGACCCGGTTGGTGGCGCTGCGATCGGGATCCATGAATTTTGTTATTATAGTTTGTCTCCGAAACCATCCGATTTACATGAAAATTTGTATTTAGGGGTTTTCGGGTACGGTAGTTTTTATGGCTTATCTATTTTGTTCTATATTGAACACCTGAGGGCACTGCAGTACAAATGATGTAAAAATATCGAAAAATTTCAAGCTATGCAACCCATTTGGGTAAACATTTGTACATAGGAGTTTTCGGATATGGTGGGTATCTTGGACTTTTTTTTCTGCGGGATAAAAAAACACACTTTACTTTTTCTTATTTATATTTAAAAAAAAGGATTCAAAATTAGATTGTTTAAAAAAATAATTATTTATCGATAAATAAAAAAACTCGAATCGAAATGTAGCTTTCGAACTGAGGACTAAATAATATTTGATACAATTTCAACACATTTATGATTTTACTTTAATCTTTACGTTCACAAAAGGTCAATGAATTAAAAATGATTTATGAATAATAAAAGATTTTTATACAAACTACCAAGTAACACTGGGTACATCAGCTAGTACTGAACATTCGTAGACATTGTTTCAATCAGAAAAACATAATAAAGTTATTTGTGTTTTTCTTTACGACCTAAAATATTTGTATTCACATTTTTTGTTTATTTTTATCGTCTACTCAATATTGTTTTGTTTATTGTCATAGAGTATAGACATTTTGCATGTGTCAATATTACACCCAGTGCCCATTAAGTACATTAATTTTCATGTGTGTGTGTGTGTTGGTCAATACTTCTTTCACTTCATCGATTTTTATCGTAATGTCCTCCGTCACAGCTAATGCATTTATTTGTTGTGTTTCTATATTGATGGTATTTGTAAAATTGTCACCTTGGGACACATTGGAAGAGCTTTCAGTATACAGCTCATAAGGCAAACAACAATCAAAAATCAACAATCAGGTATGTCCTGTATGTGTGACATGAAGATTATTATTGTCTTCAATTAAATAAGATTGCTTTTATGGAAAAATGAGTAGATATTAGAATAGACTTGCACTATACTAACGTTTAATCACTAAATATAACATTATTGAATACGTTTTTCTACAAAACATGTACGTAAGAAGAGTTTAAAACTATGTATATAAGTTTCAAAATTATATAAATATCTATTGTTATATTCACAGAAAACAGTCAGAAAGATAACTATTTTATTAAAAAAACAAATGTCAAATGTACACTAAATGTTTGAACGTGTTATTGGTAACGTAAAAACTTGAATTTTTTCATTCAATGCACGATTTAAGCGAGCTTTTATTGAACTTGCAAAAACAGTGGTCAATGATTTGGGGCGGGAGGGCGGCAGAGTGGAACTTTTGAAGGAACTACGTAGTTAGTATTTTCCAACAACTACAACATTAAAAAGCAAAGGATATCCAATTACTACAACATATGCTGACGATCTATAACGAAAATATGTTAAAAGAAGACGATATTTTCAGAAGAACCTTCATAAATGTGCGAATCGTATGTTTTTTTTTGGTTTTTTCAATAAAATATAAGTGATGCACAACAAAAATAACAAAGACTAACAAAAAACGAAAAATCTTGTTGTGTCATTGGTTTTGGAACAATATTGTAACAGCAGCGGTCAGTGGCATGTTTTTTTTTTTTTTTTTTGTTAACTTGCAACAGCTTTTTGACCTTTAGTATTTTTGGCTTGGTTTTTTTTTTTAATTTTCATGTTATACTGCCTTTTTTGGCAACTTAGAATTGTTGGGTGTTCCTATACGTTAACCGTTCGATGTACAAATAAGTTGTATATTTTAATGCTTGGGATCTCATTGGTCTTGGCCAATAAAAATAATATTGTTTATGACTGCAGTAAATTTCAGTACTACAACAAAACAGCTGTTAAGTAGAACAACACTTAAGTAAGCCATTTGGAAAAGTTCAATAGCTGGTTTTTATTTGATTGACTTTTGAAAAACAAAAAGAAACTTTATAGCTTAAAAAAACCATAGAACTTGATGATGTGATGACGACTTTATGGAAAGATGATTTCAAATAAATAAGTTTTATATCGATGGTTAAGCTCACTAAAGTGATAAGTGACAAAAATGGAATTTTACAAGAGCGCAAAATTTTGATTTTCGATCATTATGATTCGTGAATCTAAAGGCTTGTAGTAACTTTTTTTGCACAAGCCAATAAATCGACGTATATTGCAGCTAACGTTAATAAAATTTAAAGTGATCTTTACTTTCTAAAACGTAAAAAATAAAGGTTTTTAAATTAAATATAGTGAAACAAGTAAGTAAGAAGTAAGTAAGTATCAAATATTAAAATAAGTAAAGTTTGGTCATTTTTGGTTCCCCCTGGTGTCACAAGAGGGCGTATTCTATAAATAGATTTTTAGGTCATCCATGATTTTCCGGAAAAAGTGAAAATGATAAAGCAATATTTCAAAATGGATGACTTCATTAGAGGCCTGGGCACCGACACCGAGAGTCGAATAAAATCAACTATCGTGTGTAAAGAAGGTGTTTGGCCCCATGGATAGAGTATAGTACTCATAATCAGTGGATAACGCGGGTTCAATCCTCCACGGCGGGCGAAGAAATGTTTTTTATATTCGATATTAACTATTAATTTGTCTTGTTAAAAACGCAGAAACAAAGAAACCATAAAATTCCAAGAAAAAATCAGTCGAAAATTTTTCAGATTAGTACACTAACCAGGAAGAAAAAAAATTTGTAAAATCATTATCACTACGAAAAATCACGTTAAACTCGTTTCGGGTCTAAAAATTAACCCAAGATTATTTGAGTGTTAATGGAAATATTTATTTATTAGACAATGAGATCTTTATTAATTTTTTATATTTTTTATAATTTTTGTAATTTTTTGGCTTTACACACTAAAATAATAAAAAGTTTTTCCACTCGGTATTGATATCGGCTTGAATTTTTTACACGTAGATCTGTTGTCCCAGTGATTATGGTGCCTCTTTTGCCTTTTATTTTGAAAAAAGATATGGTACATCCAAAATTGATTATAATACAAAAATGATAATGACAATTTAAAAATGAATATTTTATATTGTGTGGTATGGTAGAGTTAGATATTATCTGAGAAATGAAATTGTAAGATTTTTGAATAATAATATATAATAATATTTGAATCATAAGTAATCTTACCGCCGCGAAGAGTGGACGTGATTTCCTTTCGTTCCGGTACTTTTGGATAGTTATCAAACTTAAACAAACAAACTGAAAACAAACTGAATAATAACTAACAAGCTAGAAAAGTATAACAAGATAAACAAAAAAAATTAACTATGCCATGTATTTGCAATAATAAAGTTGATCGTGGTCAGCCTGCAGTAAATTGCGGCAAATGTGGTGATCTATTTCATTGCAAATGTGTGAATGTTACTGAGAGCGATGTCGAATGTTTAAAAAAACTAAACAAGCAATTTACATGTTCTCGCTGTGTCTCTGTTCGACGCGTTTCTCTTTTGCCGTCGGCATTTGTTTCAGTCAGCTCACCAAATATGAAAGCCCAACAGACTGCTGAAATAAATATAAGTGAAACATCTAGTGCGAGATATAATGGAAATATTAAAATTATGAATATCGGATCATCCACCTCTTCTTTGAAATCTTCATGCATAGACATCAAAAAATCTGATTTGCCTATCACATCTTCTTCCCCGACTGCATTAAATAAAGAGATTACCCTAGAAGTTATTTACATTGAGTTAAGAGAAATGCGTGCTGAAAATCAACGTATTAACGGTCTTCTCAATTTTTTGCAAGCTGAAAACATTTCACTTAAAGAGCGTGTTACTTCTTTAGAGGCCAAAGCTGGAGATAGGGAACAAGAAAGACGAGAGAAATGCATTGAAGTTGTTGGTGTCCCCAATCTTCATCATGACAATGCTTTGAGTTGCGCTGTCAAAATTTTATCTGATGGCGTTGGCATTGGGCTAAATGATAGCAGCATCGATGACGTTTACATAAAAACAATCAACAACTCAAATGAAATACGCAAGCAAAAAAAGATTTTAGTGGTTAAATTAGCCTCTCTTCTAAAAAAGAAAGAGATAATGAAAAAGAAATATCAAAACAAAGATAAACTTAATTGCAGAATTTTTAATAATAATGATAACACAAAAATATATATAAATAATTGTCTTGATAGTGGTACTAGAAAACTATTTAATGCAGCTTTGAAACTAAAAAATGAAAATAAAATTAAATATGTTTGGATAAGAAATGGAAAACTTTTTGTTCGTAAGGCAGATAATGAAAATTACTTTATTATTGTTTCTGAATCTGATCTTGTCTCTTTCATTTAATTTATATAATTCTATTAATTTTTATTCTCTTTATAATTTTTGTTTTTTCATATTTTGTTATTTAATTTTTTACTTTAAAATGAGTGAAGACTTATTTGTAATTAATGATCTAGTTGAATTAAATTCTGTCTGTGATCATGTTGATGTATGTGATATTTTATTTAAACCTAAGTTTGCTAATAGTCTGAATATTGTTCATCAAAATATACGTAGCCTACGTCATAACTTTGATAATCTTATAGTACACTTGAATTCTTTTGTTAATAAGCCCGATTTCATTTTCTTGACTGAAATTTGGATATTTGATTCCGAAACTGATATGTACAAAATTCCTGACTACAATTTGGTAGCATGTTGTAACAATGATTATGCCTCTGGTGGTGTGGCCTTATTTCTGAAGAGTGATTTGTGTTTCCAGCATTATGGCTTTAATCTTCTAAGTTGTGATGCTCTGAAAGTTAAGTGCTTGATAAATGATCAGAACTTTACTTTCCTTTGTGTCTATAGATTTCATTCATCCAATGTTGACAACTTTTTGAGGGAAGTGGATTTTCTATTGCGTAATGAATCGTCAAGCAACTTAATATTTCTAGGAGATATTAATTTGAATATTTTAGTAGATAACTCCTTGGTTGACAATTACTTATGCTTTCTTAATAGTTTGGGTCTTGATTCATGCATTAATGTCTCGACTAGAGTTACTGGTACTTCATACTCATGCATTGACCATATTTTTGCGCGCTTAAGTAATGGTTTCAGAGCCTTTAGTTCTGTGATTGACTTTAAAATTTCTGATCACTGTTTCATATGCTTAAGCATCGAGGGCTGTTCAAATATGAGCAAGGGCGATACTAGTGGTGGGAAAATTGTCTCGCGTACTAACTTTTTGGCTTTAAATAGATCTCTTTTAATGGAATCTTGGAATGATGTTTACAATTCCAATTGCCCTTCTGAGGCTTTTAATATTTTTCTTAGCACTTTGAATATGCATTTTCAGAAGTGTTCTCGTTCCCAGTTTCGCAAGAAAAAGGCTATAATAAAACTGAAACCATGGATAACAGATGATCTTGTTCACAAAATAAATGAGAAAAACAATTTATACAAAAAATTTAAAAATAACCAAAATAATGAGCTACTTAGAATCCGTTACAAGGCTGCATGCAAAGAAATTGAAAAAGAGGTTCTTGTAGCCAAAACTGTATTTTACAAGGGTAAGCTTCATAGGTCTAGAGGTGATCCAAGAATGAAATGGAATGTTGTCAATGAAATACTTGGTAAAGATAAATGTAACAATGCCATAAGTAATCTAATTATTGATGATGTTCCTACCTCTAACACCCGTGACATGGCTGAGGGATTAAATAACTTCTTCGCTAATATTGGTGAAAAAATAGCTAGTTTTGCTACTAATGATAGCTTTTTCTGTAACTGCTTTCTTAATGATAAATTTTACATAAATAGTTTTACTTTTTCAGAGATTTCCTCATTTGAGTTATATAAAATAATTTTGTCTCTTAAAAGCTCTAATTCTTCAACTTATGATTGTTTTTCAAGCAACGTTCTTAAAAAGATTGCCTTTAATATTTCAGATATTTTATCATACATTTTTAATTTCAGCGTTTACTCCGGCGTTTTTCCAGAGATCTTAAAAAAGGCGGTTGTCTTGCCTCTATTCAAGAAAGGTGAACGATCGTGTATGAATAATTATAGACCAATTTCACTTCTGTCGGGTTTCTCTAAGTTATTTGAAAAATCTATCAAAAGTAGAATTCTTTCGTTTCTTGACAAAATAAAGTTCTTCAATAGAAATCAATTTGGTTTTCGTGCTGGTATGTCGACTGAAGATGCTTTGCAAAATTTCTGTTCATATATTTATAATGGTGTGAATGAGGGTAAGGTAACTGCGTCTTTGTTTGTAGACATTACAAAGGCATTTGATACTGTACATCCAAAAATATTGTTGGACAAACTTTATAGGTGTGGTTTCAGAGGCTTCATGTTCTCCTGGCTTGCTTCATACTTGTCGAATAGACAGCAAGTAGTTAAAGTTGGTTTTAGTGTCAGTGCAAACAGGTTTTTGAGTCTAGGTGTCCCACAAGGTTCTGTCTTGGGACCAATATTGTTTCTCATCTATATTAACTCCTTATTTTCTTTAAAACTAAGAAGCTCTATAACTGCATTTGCTGATGACATGGCGTGCTCTTTTACTTGTAAGTCACTTATTGATCTTTACTCTGATTTGAATCATGATGTGGATTTATTGAGTAGATGGTTTAAAGCACATAGACTTGTTATTAGTGATAAAACCAAGCTCATGTTTTTTAATATCTCTGGGTATAAGGTGCCCTTTGGCCAGATTCATTATCATGGACCTTATTGTACTAAATTTCCTAAGGTATGTTCTTCATGTAGTAATGATAATATTGATATGACATTTTTTGGAAATGTACAATGCTCTTCTCTTTGTTTTGAAATTGTGATCGTTGATTCTTATAAGTATCTTGGAGTTTGGCTGAATTACACGTTAGGTTGGTCTTTACATTGTAGTGAATTGAGAAGGTACTTTAGTAATATTATTCGTCAACTTTTTGAACTAAAAAATTACTGCTCCTCTGATCTCTTGAAATGTGTGTATTATTCTTTTTTTAATTCTAAATTGGAATTTGGTTTGACTTGCTGGGGTGGGGCACATAAAAACAAATTGACCCATATTCTTAACTTGCAAAAGTGTGCTATTCGGTTATTATGTAATAGATCTCGCTACGATAGAAGTTTTGGTCTCTTCAGGGAGTTGTCAATATTGCCACTCAAGCACTTGTATTATTACAAAGTTTTTAAACTTTTTTTTAGTAACTCTGGTCATTTGTCGCACAGGCTTTCTATGCGTTATGATTTAAGAACCAATTCTCAAAACTTAATTGAAGTTCCATCACATAATTTGCCAATTTATTTAAACTGTTATTCTTCAGTGTCACCAAGAATTTTTAATCGTTTACCGGATGATTTACGGGTTATCCGCAGTAAGACCTTATTTCTCAAAAGAGTGAAATCGTGGCTATTTAATTTTAACTATGGAGATTTAGGAAATATTCTGCAAATCTTGCAATAATTGTTTGAGAAATTCGAATTTTATATTTTGTATCCTATTATTGGAATGTATGGCTACATTTTTTGTTTTTTTTTTATTATTACTTCTCTTATGGCTATTGTCCGCTTTTTATATTTTTAAATTTTAAGTCGATTTTAATAAGTAAGCAAAATGTTAAAGTAACTATGATAAAATTGTATTTTTTTTTTTTTTTTCTATTTAGGTAGAATTGTCTGCGATCGCCACTAGTTCTTCGGAGCTACAGATCGTAGTATTTTTTACTTTAATTTATAATACCATTAATATGTAATTAAGTATTATGTATACATATAAAACAGAGTTACATTAATTGGTGTGAATGTTAACAATAATAATAATAATAATAATAATACTTTTCGCATCTTTAGATTGTGACTTCAGAAGACAAAAAAAAAATAAAAGAAGAAATCAAAATAAACGGTTTTAATATTGCAGCAATGAAAACAAAATGATTGCTTATAAAAATGAAATCATTCAATAAAGCATTAAGTATAAAAAGAACGTGAGAGGTTGTATTTTTGTATTATATTATAAAATATTGAGTTTATGCTGAAGATAGTGACTTCAGAGAACAGCCATTCTCGGCTTACGAGGCCAAAGATTGGCTCTAATTTATCATTCAGTTTGTATTAAATCTAATTTAATTGATCCATGTTTCAGTCCCTGTTGAAGGCTCAGATAATTTTTTTCAATACATAGATTTTTTATGTCGTTTTTCGGAAAAAGTAATCAAACACAATCAACACCCTCTACACAGTAGTCACACAGCAGACTAGACAGCTGTTTCGTTGTAAGGATCTACTTAAAAATATGAGTCATAATAACGGAAAAGTAATTGCAGTTATAAACACCTAACATAAAAAATATCTTTACATTTAAATAATATTCCATGACCTCATCATTATTTAATTGAGGTTGTAAATAAACTAATGCCACAAAATTTTTGCATTAACCATAAAAATAAGAATTTTATATAACTTACAATAACACAACTACGTATACACATAGACATACACACACATGCATGCATATACATATTTGCATAAAGGTATGTTACAGTGCACAACGGAAATTCGTTTGCTTGTAGCTTCTGCTGGCGTATCTTTGCTATAAGCCGCTTGTGTTGGAAGCTGCAACCGCATCCGCATCCACATCCTGGTGTTCCATCATATATCATTGTGTTGGTAAAAAGAAAAAACGAGGAACTCATGCATACTCAAACAAAAAAAGTTGATTGTTGAGAAACAAAAACAAACACACATACCCACATACACACACACACACACATAAGCTCTAACATATGCTCACAAGCAACAAACTCACACAAAAACAAACTCGTTTATGCAAAACAGCTAAAAGTTAGCTTTTTTAACGTTTTATTTGAATTGCAAATTCTGTTTCATTTTTTTTACTACAAAAATAATAAGTCCTTTGTTTTAAAAACTCACATACACACACAGATACACACACACACACACACACACCAGTGACAACATTCTCTCACACTTGTATAGAAATTAGATTACATACACATTAATTATGTGGCTTCATCCGAAAAAGTTAAGTTTTGCCATGAACCTCATTTTTTAGCACCCACCCACCTCGCCCAGTCATGCAAAGAGGGGATGTGCATGTTGCAAACTAGCAGAACTGTTACACATATCTTAACATTTTAATATTATCAAAATGCATGTTTATTTTACTTAGTTCACATTTTATTGTTGTTGATGTATTTGTTATAAATTGCAAAGAATTTATTAGCGGTTTGGAGCTCATTTATTTATTCCAATATAACCAAAGCTTAGTGGTTCATATTTTTCAAGTTAATTGTTTCTCTTGTCTTTTGTGATTATGACACTCTGGCGCAAATATATTTACATTTTTTTTATATAATTTTGTCTATTTTGTTTGTTTTAATATCAATACAAAATATTTTTGAAATAAAATTTAGGGGACATCAACCATGAGTCAATTATAATGAAATGAGAGTAACTTCAGGTATTGTGATAGGGTCGGGTAATGTGATATACCTGCATATTTTGTTAAATACGCAATTTTTGACAGGAATATACATGTGAACATAACGTCAACAGAAAAAGACACGTGCTGCAGTTCAGTGCGCGCTCTCATTCGCTGTGTTTGCTCTCATTGTTGTGAAATTGTTTCATCCGTGCTGTCGATATTTTTATGTACGTGTGCTTTGTGAGTGAAGTACGAGAAAACTTAAGCAGAATTGAAATCTGAAATATATAAATTAGTTAAAATTTGAATAAAGTTAACCATAAATGAGGTGATATTTTTTTTAGGAAGTGTATTTTTATAAAAATAACATGATTATTTTGAAACCCGAATTTGGCTATTGTAATATAGTCAAAGTTGGGTAATGTGATATAACATATCACATTCCCGGCTTAATAACACAGTACAATACATGATTTTGGGACTCAATTCTGAGAACTGCACGTGAAAGTAGCCCCGAAAGGAAGAAGTTCTGCATCATTCGTTTTGTCAAGTTACATGCCATAATAATTTAATATCGATTTCAAGTTAGTAAGTATCGTATAGGGGAATTTGTCACGTTTTAGGCTATTTTGTTTGACGTAACTCGAGAACCACTTGTCCGATTTAGCTGTATAAAGCTAAATATAAAGCTGATTTAAATTAAAAAAATTAGAAATTACAATTCCTTTAATCTGTTCATATAACGTTTCCCTACATATGCAACAGTTTCGCAGTTATAAATAAATGTATGAAAAAAAAAAAAAAAAAAATTTTTTTGCCTGAAAATTAAAATTTTTTTTTTTTAATTTCATAAAAAATCCAAACCGGTACAAAGTGTCAAGTCCTATTACTTTCACGTAAAGTCACATAACCTATGAACAAAATGAGACATAGATCATGAAAATCAATGTACGCGTTTCTCTTTTATTAACAATTAAGTAAAGGTATGAATTTCAAAAATTTGCTCAAGATTCTTTGGAAAAATATATTGATGACTTTTTTTATGATTCTCAGAATTAAAAAAAAAGGAACATACAAAAGGTTATTTGATTTTTATGATTGTGGTACCAAAGTAATAAACTCTAATAAATGTGATTCTCAGATATAAAAAAAATTCCACCCACATTTACGAGTTTCGAACGTTTCGAAAAATTTATAAAGCACACCTGAATCAAGTATATAGCCACCCTTAAAATATGCGCCCATTCACTTTGCTTCATTTTTTGCTCAATAACTGGATTACAAATCCACAAATATATTTTTTTTTCTTTATAAACTTTATTCTGCATGAAAATAAAAACTGCGATTCATATTACAGCTATTCTTACACAGAAAATATGGCATCTTTATATGTTATCTATACATAGAAACAAAATTTAGAACATTTTCAATTATTGTCAATATTCATCCTCGTTGAAGTTGACGTTTGTGGTTCTGATGATATTCTTTTCTTCGTAGGTTATTCATATTCATGTTCTGAGTGAGTCTGCATCATCATCCGAGATAGACATAATATGCAAGGGCATGTTTTGTTAAGTGTGTCCACCAAAATCTTCGGTGCTTTCATCTTCAAATTGCATAATTTTAGAACTCCACCAACAAACCTTCGCAAGCAATGCATCTAATTTTTTGCCTTTGAATCGCTTTTCCATTGGAATGGTCACCTGGGAAACCTCTCTCCTTGTTCGTCTGATTCCTGAGGTAATTGTGCCAAAAAGGTATTAAGGTGGAAATGCATGAAATGTAATTTTAACGTCATGGATGCATTGATTTCTTCAAAATAATACAGCAACTTGTCCACTCGTGTCTGTATGTCATCTCGCTGTACACGGTTCTTTCCTAAAACGCCTTCGATAACTTGTTTCAATGCGTCCCATGCACATAGGTGGTTATAATGGTTTGAAAGCACATTTGTTAAAGATTCGATTTTCATTAATTTTCGTATATCCGGTCCATTGAGAATACCTGTTTTAAATATAAAAAAAAGCGAAAAAATTATTGGTAAAGCGAATATATCGAAGTGAACAATTTTAGATGTGACAATATTTAAATACAGACAACGATACGTACCGTTTCTTATTTCAGCTTCACTGAGTTTTGGAAAGATGGATTTCAAACAGTCATAGGCGTTCTCAATATCTTTGACTACCACTTCAACGGATTTTCCAGATATTCCTAATTTCATGTGGAGCGATGGCAACAAAATATCATCTTGATCCTTTATCAAAGGTATATTACGTAATTTTAATTGTTTCTCCAGCTCGGGAGTTCTAGCTTTCCAATCTTTACATTCATATTGATTCCCTGTGTATCGTGAATCTCAATAACAAAGGAAGCAGAAGTATTTTGGAAAACCGCCCTTTAATATAATGCCTTGTATTATGTTGACAACCTTCAGATCACAACAAATCTTCCATTTTTGTTCATTGTATTTGATTTCCTTCAAAATTTCCCCCAATGTTTCATACGTTTCCTTCATAGTTGTGCTGAATCCCAATGGAATGGACGGTTTTTGGTTTGTTTTGTACAACAGCACAGCCTTCAAACTTGAAACTGAACCATCGATTAATAAACACCAGTCGCCAGCGATATAATCCATTCCCAATTTGTTCACTAAATCTGGGATATCATGGCAGTAAGTGAACGTATTGGAAAAGGGAGTTTCCGTTTTTCAGATAAAACACTAGAACTTTTTGGAAATTTTTAATACATTTTTAATTCATCAACCGCCAATATTCATGAGTGTAAAAACAAAAAATCTGATGTCGTTATCTGTTATGTTTATAACTGTAATAATTTTTCAATTATTAAGAGTTATATTTTTGAGCTCAAGGTCTATGTTGCTTTCTGAAGAAAACAACAACAACAATACCCTTTGTATAGAGTGGCAATCATACAGCAGACTAGACTAGACGAGGCATTAGCAAAAAGAGTTCAGTTTAAATTTTTTTTATTTTTAATGTGCATAACAATTTTCTCAGTGCAAAGAGCACAAAATAACACGAATCTTTAAATGTACTCGTGCCCATGCCTGTTCATAAGTTTCATTTGAATTTATCTTACAAAGGACTTCGTCCGGTGTATTATAACAAACACAACAATTTTTCTTAATAGTAAACCATATATAGTTTGTTGCATTAATTATATGAAGAGTAAAATAAAAGCCTATTCCTTTTTTTTAGTTTTAAAACGATTCAATATGCTAAAAACTCTTTCTACTCTTCTGCATTGGAATAAGGAAAATACAAAAGATGTATGCAAAAATCAGCTAAGTGGTGAAAAGGATTCATTCCTAGAGCATCAGTAAAGTGGCTTACTTTAGTCCAAAATTTGTCAGCACGATCAACATTTTTCCAATTTTGGCAGCCATGTCTTAATTTTATTTCTTAGTTCAAGGCTGCAAACATATCTTTTTGGGCTTAGACTAGAAAAGAACAAGAATGAAGAGGGGGATGCACCAAATTTAGTGCACAGGTCATGACCTTTCTAATGATATATCAAGTGTTGCTGTAGCGTTAAGGGGACCCTTACCGGAATAAATATATAGATGAGATCTGGTTTTGTCGGGATTTGTTATTTTATGTAAATTTTATGAAACGTTAATGTTTTATTGTTGTATATTATGTGTTTTATAAAAAAAAACAAAAATCCCGGAATTTTCTTTACTTGTCCCGACAACAGTCTTTCGGGATCTGGTAATTCAGGCCGTAAGACGTAATTTTACGTCAAAGAAATTCCAAATACCAAGCATTTTTTCAACACAATTTAAAGCAAAAATTATAACTTAGAATAACTGCCACTTTCCCTTTTTCCGGAACCCTAAACACTCATATACACAAGGAAATTTGTAAACTTTTGGATAGTAATCGGTTCTGAAAACATAAAAAAATAAAGAATTTGTAGAAAATCGGGCAAAACATTCTGGTTTTTTTTTTTTGAAGCGAAGCTTTATAAGCCTCGTTCTGTGATTTGCTTGAGTGAAATCTCAAAAACGACACTCTTTTTTTTCGACAGCGTTTTTCTTAGAAATTTATGTTTCTTTGTTTCTTGCGTTCATTATAACAAGAAAATGTAATTTCGATATAAAGGGTGTCTTTTTTTAGAGGTATAGAGCTTTAAATTGGCAACACTGTTTTAACTGGCGGCGATTTTGTCAGCTGTCAAGTGATTTGTATTTTGTTTGGATTGGTATTTCAACATGAACAGTGCAAATTTATTTTGAAAATAGTGGTTCTGGTTCGAAATACGTATCGCGCACTACGTCCATTTTACGGTCGACATAATCGTTCATCAGAGCAATTAATTAAATAATAATTAAATAATAATTAAATAATAATACGCATCCACAGACACGTCGTACAGTGCGTACAGAAGAAGCCATTGCTGCTGTAGAGCGTAACGTAGAAGAAGACCCATCCACTTTATGGAAGATTTTGCGGAAAGATCTTGGTTTGCGTGCTAACAAAATCCAACTCGTGCAAGAATTGAAGCCATACGATCACCTAGAATGGCGTAGATTCGGTGAATGAACCCAAAATAAGTTTGCCGTTGATCCCGATTTTCATAAGAGAATTTTTTTTAGCGTCGAAGCTGGTTGGTATGGTTGAATGGCTACGTCAATAAACAAAACTGCCGTATTTGGAGTGAAGATAATCCTCAAGTGTATGTTGAGACACCGTTACATCCTGAAAAACTGACTGTTTGGTGTGCTTTATGAGCTGGTGGAATCATTGGTCCGTATTTCTTTAAAAACTATGCAGGCCAGAGCGTTATAGTCAATGGTGACCGCTATAGAGACATGATTACTGACTTTTTCTTTTCCCAATTGAACAACCATGATGTGCAAGAGCTGTGGATTCAACAAAACGGCGCAACATGTCACTCAGCTCGTGCCACAATTGATTTACTGAAGGAAACGTTTGGTAACCACATAATTTCTGGACCCATGAAAAAGTGATTGAAAATTGGACCTCCAGATTAGATTACGTCTGAATCAGCCGTGGCGGTCATATCATATTTAAATTACGTATATAATGCCAAAAGATGATCTTTTGAATAAAGTCAATTTCATGTCAATTTTCAAAATTCATCTATGTTTTATTCCATTTCAAAGATCTATACCTCTAAAAAAACACCCTTTATTAAAAAGATTTCTTCGATCCTGTGAGTAGGAGTTCACTACACTATCCACTCATCCAAAAGCCTCTGTTAAACAGAGTTGTTGATTCAATATCAGGTATGTATTACTAAAGCTATGTTGCAGTAGATTACAATAATCTCTTAGTAGATAGAAGATTGTGTATTTGCTATAAATACATTCCACAACATATTACAAATACATTCCACAAAAAAGTGCTTCTACTTGCTACAAAATGTCTCCGCATTGACAAAAATTTACACTTGTATTATATAGCCAACTGATGTTAAAATAACATTCAAAAACAAATAAATATACACATACACGCATACATGCATACACATGCATGTAAACAAAACAATGAAACAGAAAAAGAACGCAAGTAAATAAAAAGCGGCGCGGTAGCATCCCTGTAGGAAAATCAACTAATTTAAAAGTAGTTGATAAAGTAGTTTTTTGTCAACCACAACTAGTTGAAATTCTGACTTTTTCCCATAGAACGAACTAACTTATTTTGTATGGTGATGTCCGCTAAATAAGTCAATTGACTTTCGTCTGCATATATTTTCAACTACTTGTTAAATTAGTTACATTTAAATTATTTTTTTAATTGCTTTTAATAACTTAATAACTGATGGCCTAAAGTTAATAATATTTGAATAAATAACATGGTTAAATATATATAAACTTGTAATCTAATAAAAATTTGCAATTAAAACATGTCAACATCAGAGTAGTTGCCGCCTTAATATAATTAAAAGTAGTTCATATACTGGTTTATTTTAAACTAGTTTTTTAATTAGTTGTTTTGTTAGTTTGTTCCTATAGGGATAGTAAAGGCAGTCTTGAACAGAGCACAGTCGCGTGCACATGTGCAAAGTCTTAGGTCAGTTTAGCTCAGGTTCTCATAGTAAAGGCGCTCACACCCTTTAAACTCAGGTTTTCATAGCAAATGCGTTTACACCCTTTAAGCTCAGGTTTTCATAGTAAAGGCGTTTACACACTTTAAGCTCAGGTTTTCATAGTAAAGGCGTTTACACCCTTTAAGCTCAGCTTTTCATAGTAAAGGCGACTACACCTTTTCAGCACAAGGTATTCATAGTAAAGGCGTTCACACCCTTTAAGCTCAGGTTTTCATAGTAAAGCCGTTTACACACTTTAAGCTCAGGTTTTCATAGTAAAGGCGTTCACACCCTTTAAGCTCAGGTATTCATAGTAAAGGCGTTCACACCCTTTAAGATCAGATTTTCATAGTAAAGGCGTTCACACCCTTTAAGCTCAGGTTTTCATAGTAAAGGCGTTTACACACTTTAAGCTCAGGTTTTCATAGTAAAGGCGTTTACACCCTTTAAGCTCAGGTTTTCATAGTAAAGGCGTTCACACCCTTTAAACTCAGGTTTTCATAGCAAATGCGTTTACACCCTTTAAGCTCAGGTTTTCATAGTAAAGGCGTTTACACACTTTAAGCTCAGGTTTTCATAGTAAATGGGTTTACACCCTTTAAGCTCAGCTTTTCATAGTAAAGGCGACTACACCTTTTCAGCACAAGGTATTCATAGTAAAGGCGTTCACACCCTTTAATCTCAGGTTTTCATAGTAAAGGCGTTTACACACTTTAAGCTCAGGTTTTCATAGTAAAGGCGTTTACACACTTTAAGCTCAGGTTTTCATAGTAAAGGCGTTTACACCCTTTAAGCTCAGGTTTTCATAGTAAAGGCCTTTACACCCTTTAAGCTGAGATTTTCATAGTAAAGGCGTTCACACCCTTTAAGCTTAGGTTTTCATAGTAAAGGCTTCACACCCTTTAAGCTCAGCTTTTCATAGTAAAGGCGACTACACCTTTTCAGCACAAGGTATTCATAGTAAAGGCGTTCACACCCTTTAAGCTCAAGTTTTCTTAGTAAAGGCGTTTAGACCCTTTATGCTCAGATTTTCATAGTAAAGGCGTTCACACCCTTTAAGCTCAGGTTTTCATAGTAAGGGCGTATACACACTTTAAGCTCAGGTTTTCATAGTAAAGGCGTTTACACCCTTTAAGCTCAGGTTTTCATAGTAAAGGGTATTTACGGTAAAGGTGTTCATACCCTTTAAGCTCAAGTTCTCATAGCAAAGGCGTTCACACCCTTTAAGCTCAGGTTTTGCATAGTAAAGGTATATTCAAACTTTAGGTAATTTATTGCATGCAATTTAAAGATTTTTCAGTTTTATTTACCCTTTTTATTCCAACTCTATAAGACAGGTTCACATATAAACTATATATACATTTTCTGGTATTTTAAATGGTGCCTAGAGGATTTTTTTAATTAACCCATTTCATTCTTTTTTTTTAATTACCCCATTTCATTCTACATGTGCGAAACATGTGGAGCTGTAGAGTTTTAAATGTACCTTTATAGAACTGGTGCAGGTAAAAAGTAAATAGATACACGTACTGATACTTGATATAGGGCTTAGGAAAGCACTACGTTATGGAAAGGTTTATAAGGAAGTGATATTCGGATACAATCTCAGTTGTTGTTTTATTGTAAGCAAAGTACAGAAAGATGTTCTAAGCTACGTTCAAAGAAAAATAAACTTCGAAATACAATTGGACTTAGAAGAGAAATTATCTGTTTTCGTCAAAAATTTAAAAAAGCGCTACAGCCAGTATAACTACACGAAAGAAAGATTTTATACGCATAACGACAAATGGCTGGAATGCGAGATTACTGTGCAAAGAACATCAAAAACTACCTACAAAATCAGCGCAGGACGACCAAAAAAAGAACTTGTTAACTGCAGCGATAGATCTAAGAGGTGGAAGCTAAAGATATCACTCATGAAATCGGAAGTGAAAATGTTCAAGAAACTTTCCTTCATCAATTGCGAGCAGATAAAAAATATGCAAAACTGGAAATCAATGAAAGAGTTGTAGATGCTAGACCAGTAAGAACAAAACGGATTCTTAAAAGTGTACCAACACCGAGCGAGGGAAAACGGTACACAAATGAGGAGGCATTAGCATTATTTTAGGATTTAAAATAACAAAGCTAATATACTGAGCTCAGATTGGGTGCGATTGAAAAAGGTTCAAATCTGTATCCACCGTATCATCACAAAACTGCTCCTGTAAAGGACTGCTTGCCATCTCAAGACTCTACACCAATTTCAGCAGAGGTACAACGCTTACTACAATCATTTAAAGAAAATGAGTTGAACCAATATGGAAACTGCAAGTTAATATTTTTTTGCAAATGGGAATGTGATGGTACTTCCGGACAAAAACCATACAAGAAGCAATTGCTATATGAAAACACCATAGACACGGATATGTTCATGGTGTCATTTGTACCATTGCGATTAAAAAAGATTTTGGAAGACTCAGAGCCATCGACCAGCACAACGCACACCAGGACTATTTTAAGAAATTGCACACCATCTTCAACGAAATACTGCAGGCCCATCAAATTTGAATTCAAAAGGAAACCCCAGATACCATTAAGAAAGAAGTAAGCGATATGAGAGCCCAAATTTCACAGCTTCATCCATTACAAATAGAAATTAACGGGCAGGAAATCGAAGTAAGCTACCAATTAGTGCTTGCAATGATTGTTGGAAATTAGGCCAGACTTTGACTGAAACAAAAGGTTTATCCAGCTTTATCATATACCAAGCAACATCAAGCCAATTAAACCAAGTCCCACACAAATCAATTGATAATACTGATGAATATGAATTCGGGTTATCACCACTTCATGCAAGAATACAATTTATGGAACGCATACTGAATATCAGTTAGGATTTGGAATTCGGACCTACAGGATCAGTAAGAAACAACGACACCAAGAAGAGTTACGAAGTTTAAAAAAGAAACATGTCCAAGATGAATATCGAAAATATGGATTAGTTATAGATCAGCTAAAACAAGGTTCAGGCAATACAAATGATGGAAACACAGCAAGAAGATTCTTTTCAGATCCGAAAAGAGCATCTGAAATAACTGGAGTTGATTTAAACCTTATTTCCATGTTTAAAATAACCATCGAAGTACTTGCATGCAATGAAAAAAATTTAATTGAAACTGCAAAATATATACAACGAAATATCCATGGAGAAATATGTCTGCAACAGTTTACAAAATCCTTTATCATGGGGAAGATGCCATTAAATATCATTTAGCACAACTTGGAGATATATCGGAAAAAGCTCAGGAAAAAAGGAATAAGGATTACAGATTTTATGGAGAACACAACACCAGAAAAATGTCACGCAATTGCACAAATGAAGATCTTTTTTCAATATATTATTGCTAGCGTCAGATCCACTCGCCTCTAGCATGCGGCAAGAAATGGAAAGAGGACGAAAATAGTTCAGAACTGAGTACGGAATATTTGCAATCAATATAAAACTGTACAAGACCTCTTACATAGAAATTGCATTAAGTGGTTATATATGATGACTTTCTGCATTTACAGAATTTTTTTTCACTTCGAGTTTTTCATCAAGTACCTCAAAAATGAGTCTCTTAAAATATTCGTACTTTGCCTTATTTGGCTTATCATAACTTTGATTCTTAAATGATTTTAAAAACCTTTATATTATAACAAAGGTAAGACTGGCAGTCTTGTACTCTAATTTAAAAAACAAAAATATGTCAATCCATTTCAAAATAAAAAACTCTAAATCATTCAACGCATATTTTTATTTTCACATTTTCTAACGGTAAGAAAAGAAATAAAAATCTACTGACTTTATTTTGTTTATTTTTTTCTTCAAAAGACAAAGGTTTTCATTTTTGAACTCATTAGAAAAAATCTAAATCGGTTAACTAATACTAAAGTTATTGATGAAAGCACTATTTAACAAATTTTTAAATTTTGTTTTTTTTAAAATATCGATTTAGAAATATTGATAATATTGTTTTTTTTTTTCTTTTTTGTTATATGTTATGAATATAGTTTTACAATATATTTTAATTTTAATTTACTAGTTACTTGTGTAAAAACTCTTCGGCGGCCTTTTCCTCTTATATCAATAAGAGGATTATATCAATAAGAGGATTCAATGATTTCGTGTTGAAGAGACGACTAAAATTCCAGTAACATGGGAATTTTGCTTTTTTCTACGAAACTAGTTTCCATTTTTGAAATTTTCTGGTAGAATCTTTCACCATGCTCGTCACTTAATTGATCTAATTTTCGTGGGTGGGAAAAAATCCAAATGTGAATGCAAATAATGTACTTTTGTGGACATATTGCATCTCATATCCCAAAATGCGATAAGCAATTTCTTCACAATTTCTAAAAATTTTCATAAACTGCAACAAAACAATCAGTTGCATAAGCTATTGGAATACTTGGGTATATTTTTTATTGTGCAAAACAACTGCTTTTAAGCCTAAAAAACATTTTGTTATATATTAAAGTATACGAGTATATTAAAAGAAATCTCATTTTAATTTTTGGTGGAACCATCAATAAAAAGTGTCCATTCATTGTCACTATTTGGTTATTATAAAATATATATTTATTATATTTCATACTCCAGACAAAATTTTGCAAATATTGCATTCACATCGTTGCAATAAACTAAAAACTGCATTCTGCGTCCCCAGTGAATGACAGAAACGCATTCGTTTGTTTAGTTCTTCCAAATGTAATGAAAACTGTAACGAACAACTTTAGAATGTTCATTATTCTGATCTGGAATTTGCATAAAGCAAGTACAGAAACCATGCAAATGTATAGATGGCACTACTTTTGTGTTTTGACATTTTGCTAAGCTGCAATACACTTCTGAATAGTTCCTATTGACCTCAGCAAGTTAACTTTATCAGAGGATAGAGAGCTAACTTGCTTTTCCTTTTGGCTGCCAAAGTGTCAACACGTTTTTTAAAACTTAACTTACCTAATCTAAAATTTTTGGTCGAAAACTTCGGTGAAGTTTGAGAGTTTCACTTTAATTTTCCAAAGGAAAATGCTCTAAATCTTCAATACTAATCACGAGTCATACTATTCTTAATGATTCTGAAGTATATACAAAAAGAAAAATCCATCGGGCATAATGGGTAACAAAGTCCATCAATGGAAACTCTATGACACCTTGTGAGACGTCGTTTTAGCTGAGCATCGCGATAATCTCTTCAGGAATTGCTGATCACTGAATATGATCAATTCATGGCTTGGTAACAAGGGAGCATAGCATGGGCGATCATCAGTAGCAAGACACAAGCAAAATGAGAATCAGTTATTAGTATGCCTCGTGGTAAACGGTACACAAGAATTGCGCAAAAATAGCAGCTCAAGAAATGAAATATTTCAATTATAATTTCGGTCCTAAAAAGTGCATAAAGTTAGAAACAAAGCAAATGTTCAAAATCATAAAAATATATTATTTATTTTTCAAAAAAGAAAAACTAAAGTTGCAAAGTTTAAAGTTAAAAATTAAAATAGTTTAGGAATTTTGCTAAGAGTGAATTTTTCATTAAATTTAATTCAATTCAGTTACGTAAGCTTATTAAAAAATAGTCTAAAATCAGTATAAAAGCAAAGTAAAAAAAAAATCTAGTTTAAAGTGGAGAAATTTTATATATTTAAAAGTAAAAAAGTCGGCTAAAGTAAAAATTTAAGCTAAAGTTCATATGAATCTAAACTAAATTATAAATTAGCAATAACTTTAATTGAAATCATTTATGTAGCTGTTTAATAAATTTAATCAAAGTTAATTAAATTTCATATACACGTACATATTTGCTCACGCACACATTTGCCCCCTCACACATTGCGGCAAACTTTGATTGAGTTTTCATTAACAACAAAAAAAAAAAAAACTTTTTATATTTAAACTTAACACTAGCATCTTAATCTGCAATGAAGCATCGATCGACATCACCGAAGGCCTTCAGCGATGGACGTCAGCAACAAAATATTAAAAGTGAGTAAAAACAATTATTTACAAATATATCTTCAGAAGGATAAAATAAATTAAATCTCTTATTAAAAATGATACAACAAATAACAAATTGACATAGAAGCAAACAAAAGTAATGATAAAGATTTGGCTTACTTTATTTATATATGAAACATTTACAATCTAAAATTAAAAAATAAAAAAAATAAAAAAATAGTAATACAACAAAAACAAAAGTTAGTCAAAAGTTAATCGAAACAAAAGTATTAAGAGCGGCAAACGTGCAGCAGAGAAATTATTAAATTCCTCTTTAATCTGCTCAGTTTGTAAAAACCAGTATTTTGGTTACATGTACTGTGTCAATCATGTCGCACTCTCTCTCGCTCTCTCTGCATGTTTACATTGCTACGAGTAGCGTTTAGTGACAAAATGTTAGTGGCTGCTTTGTTGAATGCAGACTTTTTGATCGAGGTTATTTAGCGATATTTTTTAAGATTTTACATATTTAAACTAAATTTAAATTTTAAAAATTTTTGCAAACATTTCGGCAAAACTATAACAAAATTTTTCTACCCGCCTTTATTTACATATGTGTTACATTAACATCTCGAGTCCAATTTCAATGTTTCGAGTAATTGGTTTAATGATTTTAATATCCATATAAATTATATGAAAAATTCTTTGATTTTTGTGGTGTAACTTTGGCAATGATTACACCCCAGATTGTGTGTGTGTATGGAGCTATACGTGTGAAACACAGCTACATCAAAAACTTAGTTCTGTATAAAGCCCTTTTAAGTGATTACTGTTTAAGGCAGAGATACAATGCTAGTTTTAGATGACCACTATTTTTTTTCCTTTCAATAATTTTTTCACTATAAATACACTAAATTAAATCTTATATATAATTTTGCTACTAAATATGAATTATGTACTACTTAATATAAAACGAAACATATATAAAGAAATTTAGGCAAGTTAAGATTAAATTTGAATTTAATGATTTAAACAAATATTAAACACGTTTTGATGTTAAACTTTAAATAATTTTAAGGATGTTTGTATTGAATACTTAATGAAATAAAATTCAAAGAAATGATTGGCTAAATAAAAATTAGTTTTCTAATGTAGAGTGATGTGAAGGATACGGTAGAATATGTCTCTTTTGGGGTCTTGCAGAAACATCGTGCATAGTAAGGCCAAAGGTAGGGTGGGTATAGAGCACTTATCTTCACATTTATCTTGATGATAAATCTTAAAACGATAATGGTTGATACATGCATCTTACTTACTTTAAAAATTTTAATGATCACTTTGGGGACTAGTTTTGAGTGGTCATTCCGGTTCATTTAAAATCAGCATATTCAAGAGAGTCTATAATAAAATAGTATATGTGTGTACGTATGGTTTTCTGGCAGGTTGAAAGCGTCACGTACCCCCCCAACGACTGATAGCTAGTGGCTTTAATGGCTCTCGCCCGACTCCTTCAGTCTGTAAACATTTAGCCAGTGTATGTGTGCCTTTGGTATACAGTCGTATGAATAATTACTGTGGACATTTTCACCATTTATTTTTTTTACGTTACATTACAATTACAAAACATCATTTTGCAGGAAGTTCCATTGCTGCATTCTGCATCCTTATAAAACTGTTTGGCATATTAATAATAGTAAATCGCTACTATGTTAACAAACTACATATGAAAAAAAAGCTATAGCTTTGGTCAGTGCTAATCGTTTTACTACAACCATAGATAAAAAGATATAAAAACTCTTTGACAAAATTGTCTGTCGTGAGGCTATAAAATTGCGCTAATGTTCAGAGGCTAGAAGCTCAGCAACTTCAGTATCAAAGCTGTGGTGATCACATTCAGCTTCTTTTTGTAAATACATATATATAGCCTATTGCTACCGCTTACCTCTTCAAATTAGAAGCGTTTTAATTTCAGATTCTTGACGTAACGGCAGATCTTGTATTTCTCAGATAAATGGTTATACAAAAAAACCTATATAAAAATGTGTTTATTGTTGTTATCGTCCATAACTTAATTATTTGATTACCGATTTCAGTTTTTTTACAAGCAATTAGTAAAAGTATAGGCAATTAGTCAAAATAATCATGTCAGAAGAATTTTTTGGAATATTTTTAAATGCAAAACACAAATTATAAAAAAAAAAAATATATTTTTCTGTTCATGTAAGAGCCTATAACTTAGTAAAAAATTAAAAGATATCAAACAGTTAGGCAAAAATGGAACACAATATTATCTTTTATTGTTATCCTTACAAAAAATAAAATTTTGGTGAACAGAAGCAAAGTTATGATAGTGTATCATCATCAAGGAAGGCAAGGTACGAAAATTCGAAGTGACTTTTTAAAATGGCCATTAGCGAAAATATTGAAGTGATTCTGAAAACGCAGAAAGTCATCAAGTGGATCGGCAAAATGTAAAATATTGGCGGTAGTTCTTGTACATTAAAAAATATCTTTTTTGTAGAACAGTGTAATTAATATACGATTTTTCTTGTTTTAGTAAGATATATATAATACTAGCTTAATATCCGGCTTAACTAGGGAGTGGATATAAATAATTTTCGATTTCATTCGTCGATTTGAATAAAACTTTTCACAAACTTTAGAAAGAATTTTGTGTGTATCTTTCAAACCGGAAACTTTCAATTTTCATGTAAATCGGATGAATAGTTTCGGAGATAAGCTATAATAACAAAATTCGTGGAACCCGATCACACCGCCACCTACCGGGTCCAATTAACCGGCGAGTCTGAACCATCCAGGGATCCACTTAAACACACACAAAAAATTTCATCAAAATCGGTGCAGCCGTGAAGGAACAGTTTAATAACATGCACACGTACAAATTGTACAACAGCGCCCTCTAGTTTTCAAAACAGAGCAAAAGAGATAACGCCAAAACAGTTGCCGATTTCTTAAGAGATTTGTACTACAGCGCACTCTGGTGTTTGAGATAGAACAAAGAAGATAAGTCATAAAAACTCACCGTATCCGAAAACCTCTATATACAAATTTTCATGTAAGTCGGATGCTATAAAAACAAAATGTAGCGCCACCTACTGGGTCTGAACCATCAAGGGATCCACTCAAACATTCACAAACAATTTCATCAAAATCAGTGCAGCCGTTAAGGAACACTTTAATAACATACACACGTCCAAATTGTATAACAACACCCTCTAGTTTTGAGAAAGAGCAAAAAAGATAGCACCAAAACCTTTGCCGTACTCGACAATCGCTATATACCAATTTTCATCCAAATCGGATGAGCATTTTTGGAGTTTTTCACGACTTCCTAAGATTTATAATGAAGCGCCCTCTGATGTTCAAGATAGCACAAAAAAGATAAGTTCAAAGCACTCACCGTATCAGAAAACCCCTATTTTCCAATTTTCATACAAACCGGATGCACAGCTTAGGAGTTTTTTGATGGTGTTCGAGAAAGAACAGATTAGAAAAGTCAAAAAAACTCAGCGTTTTCGAAAACCTTTACAAACAAATTTTCAAATCAGATGAACAATTAGGCCTTTTTCGACCATTTTTAAAATATTTGTACTACAACTCCCTCTGGTGTTCAAGATAAAACCTAGTTTATAAGTCATGAAAACTCACCGTTTCTGAAAATCTCTATATACCAACTTTCAAGCAAATCGGAGTTAGGAGTTTTTCGACTTTTTTTAAAATATTTGTACTACAGCGCCATCTGGTGTTCAAGATAGAACATAGTATATAAGCCATAAAAACTCACCGTTTCCGAAAACTTCTATATACCAACTTTCATGCAAATCGGATACGCGACTTGGGAGTTTTTGACATTTTTTTAAAATATTTGTATTACAGAGCCCTCTGGTGTTCAAGATAGCACAAAAAAATTAAGTCCAAAACACTCACCGTATCAGAAAACCCCTATATTCCAATTTTCATGCAAATCGAATGCACGGCTTAGGAGTTTTTCGAGATTTTTCAAAATATTTGTACAGCACCCTCTGGTTTTCGAGATAGAACAAAGTAGATAAGTCATAAAAACTCACCGTATCCGAAAACCTCTACTTACAAATTTTCATACAAATCGGATGAACGGTTTCGGATATAAGCTAAAAAAAAGAATGCCTGGAGCCCGAACGCAGCGCCCGCTACCGGGTCCAACCTTTTTTACGGGATAAAAAGTAACCTATATGTCGACCGGGGATATAAGGAACCTAGATGTCAAGTTTCATTTAAATCCATCAAGTGGTTTTCGCGTGATACTTTAACAGACAGACACACAAAAATTTTAAAAATGCGATTTTCGGACTCCTCGTCATTCAAAATGTCCAACGCAAAAGGAATTTTAAAACAATATTTCATGTACAGATTTTTTTTTACAATTATATATAGATACAGATATAACCGAAACCCGAACGCGGGTTGTTATGGCCTCCTAAGTAAGTAAGTAAATATATTCGATAAAAGATTGTTAATTCGAATTTCGTGTTTAAGACGCAAAACGAAACGATGAAAGTTGTTTTTAATATTTGTTTTCTAACTAAACGTGTGTTAAAACAACTGCATACAATTGAGAGTCTAAATAAAAAAATATTTTTAAACAAACGAATAGTTTTACATGCGCATGGAAAAACACATGGAAAAACACAGCTTTTGTTAACGGAATGACGAAAACAGATAAATTTTTAACTATATTTTGAAAAAAACATGAGCTGTCCCAAAAAGAGTAAAAGGGGGCTCAAAACCTGCTTTTGTCTGATGACCGTTTATCATCGAGTGATTATTTTTTTTTTTTTTGTGGTATGAAGTGGGAGTGTTGTATCTTGTAGTATGTAGTAGCTCGTAGCTGTAGCGCAAGTTGAACCGACATTAACCTTTGAGTACTGCGCTGCTCTAAATGTTGTATTAATGATGTTTTTTTAGGGTCGAGTATTTCAAAACGATACTTGAATCGTTGTCGATACCGTAATAAGTGTTCGAAACTAATAATATTTGTAAAATCGTAAAAATTCATAAAAAATTTTTCTCTAAACCAACGATCCCCATCGCCTAACTCTTTCCACACTTTTACAACAACTTCAATATTTTAATGATTGTTGTAATTCGGCGAATCTTTCACAGCCGCACCTGCACCTAGAGTTGACAGATCCTGAAAGGCTGTTGTCAGGACAAGCCAAGAAGGTTCCGAAATTTTTTAAAAGTCTTCGGCACAAAAAAAAAAATAGATGTGGAAAAGTGTTTGTATTTGAAGAACATAAACATCCCACCAGTATCGAAAGTAACCGATGCCATTCTTATTAGCTACTTTACTAGATATATACGAACTAGCTCCTTTTTTGACCTAAGGTAATGCATAAAAGGGTCATGCCAATCAACTTCAAGCTTGTACTGCATTTTATTTATATTTTTGAGATCTAAATTTTGTAAGAACGACCATATACTTCGAAGTAATATTTTCGATAAAATATGATATGTAACGAATTTTCATTTCGTTGGACAAAATGAATAAAATAACTCTTATGAAGAAAGTATAAGTTAATTAACTGGAGAATACTTTCACAATGTCTACTTTTTTTGATTCTTTATCTTTCCAACTAGCGAATAAGTTGGCACTATAGCATTAGTGAATAGGGTAGGGAATGGTTATGCAAAAGGTAGCAATTGACCCCTGTCTATGATATGTAAAATTCGTTAGTTGAATGCATAGAAAAAAAGATTGAAGCGAAACTAGTACTGGTTAACTAAGAGTTAGTGGAATCGATAGTTCTGTACTGGTGTCATTTACTGCAGGAATAAAACTAAAGCATAAGCAACAATAAAGTCTTAAATAAAAACTAAATAATAAATACAAAACATCATTAATGTTTCATAAAATTTAATAACGTATAAATTGGGGAGCAAAAGAACCAAACCGGATAAATTCAAGTGTTTATTGAAATTTACAGGAGAGGCGAAAATATAAATGTGATTCCTTAGTTTTTGTTCCGACACACGTTTTTAAGAATATATTTAAAGGTGAAACCCATTTAAAGGTGAAACTCCTTTAAATATAGTCGTAATAGACTCATTTCCCGCCAAACCGACCAACTAATTTTTTGAAGTCACCGTTATGGACAGCTTTTTTCTTTACCTTTTATTCGGCTCCGAGAGGGAGAAAAGATCAGGAATGGCAACTTTTCGATACAAGCCTAAAAAGCCAATTTTTTTCTTGCAGCATAATTTTCAAAAAAATGTTTTCTTGGAAGCATAATCTTTACTCTACACAATAAAAAAAGATATGCAAATATCTTGGTCCTGAGGTATGCATTTTTAAAAATCACCATAAAGCAGAAAAAGCGTAATTTTTCGTACTTTGCTTGTGTTACCACAACAACAACAATAAGAATTTTTCCAAAAAAAATTATGTGATTTGATGCACCTCCTAGTGACCATTCAAAAAATATACAGTTTGTCCATAACGGGACATCAAAAAATTAAGTGGTTGGTTTGGCGTGGAATGAGTCAATATTAAACGTAATATTTAATCCGAGATTTTTGGTCAGTTGATCCGGTGATGTACGAAAATGCCGAATTGAAAAAAAGTCAATTTAGTTCAATGTGAATTAATCCGGTTTTGATATGCTATTCCTCAATTTAAAAATATATTTTACATATTTTTGATTAGCACGAGTCGTTTTAAGCATGTTTTCACCATCTAGTGTATTTAATAAGTTCTAGAAATTTAGACAAGATTCGTTTTTATTTAGTCTTATTAAAAGCTCAGATTTAACTAGCCTAAAAGCTCAAATCCAAAGACCCTTTTACACACGTCAAAACTTGAAAGTAATTTTCAGAGCTTGTAGACAAATTGCTGCTATTTGGGAGAAGAAATGGTCGCGTACTTTTTTTTAACGTAATTTTTTTCAATGTCAGGTTTTTTAATATTCCGGAACAAATTGTACGATAACGTGACATGGGACAAGCACTACAATAACTGGACAATCCCGACGAATGCCGACCACCTGGCAATCCTAGCTGCACCGGAACAATCCAGTGCGTGCATGTTGTTGTGTGCGACCTCGCATAATTTTTAATATGCTGAAGGTTTCTTGTTGGTAATTTTGCAGAGTCTTTTTTTACCAGTTGGTTATAAATATATATTTACTTATGTGAATGCATTGAAAGAAATCAGTAGATCAAATCTAGATTTATTTTAAATTCATAAATATAGTTTTTTAGAATAAATTATCTTGATAAATAAAAATCGCGAGAAAAGAACTTGCAGAACACTGGGAATATGAATATTTTTCTTTTATAAATATATAATAAAAATATGCAAAAACCTCAGTGCAAACAACTAACTTTGCAATGAGAGAGAACAAGTCATTCAGAGAATTATAAAAGCTTGGAAGGAGTCCCCAGTTACAACCTCATTGCTAAATGAAAATCAGTGAGATCTGGGTAAATCAGAATATATCCTAGCTAGGAAAAAGTTGAGCATACAAAACTACATTATTAATTACAATTAACATTTTTACAGCTCACACATGAACTGATGAGCTTTAGTGAGCGTTACCGGCACGCGTGTTGTTGCTTTTATGCTGTTATGCTGTTTATGCTGTGTTTTGTTATGTTAGTAATTAATAATTGCACTGAATCTAAGGATCTTTTGTTGTTGTTGTTGGTGGTTTTTGTTGTAATTGTTGTAGCCAATCACTCTTCCTGCCAATTGTTGTGGCGGCCATGGCGCAGTGGGTAGAGTGCGTGCCCCATACGCCGGAGAACCCTGGTTCAATTTCCACCTGACACAGAAAGTTTTTTCGATTGAAATAATATTTTTGTTCGGCCGTCACCTTTCTGCAGACAATGGCAAACCACAGAGTGTAAAAACTGTCATGCAAAGCTACTTGAGAATATAAGCCGGTCGGAGAAGGCATAAAACTTGTAGGTCCAGTTCTCGATCATTTGCGTTCAAACATTTCACCACACACACAACACAATTGATCATAAGAAGCTCGGTCAAAGTCCTTTCAAGGGCTAAAATGGCCATTTCGTTTTTTTTTAACTTATTCTTCTTTGAAAAAAACCTTTGGTGATTTCTGCTCTAAAGCGCCCACGCCCTTGTCGATTGATGAGGCCGATGCGGCAAGAATCGCTACAGCTACATCGTATTCTTTTCCACGCTTGATCGTATTATATAAAATTGAAGTGTACATTTTTGTTTCCAGGTAAACTCCAAAAGTACCGGGTCTATTTTTTATGAAATAAGTTTTAAAATGTCATATTTGTGCTACAGCACAGCATAGGGGCACTTTTATTCCGAAATTTTAATACAAAGTATGTTTAATTATAAGGTTAAGTTCTTAAAGAAATCCTCCCCGATGCCACGAATTGCTTGATCGTTTTCCTTCCACGTGTTTGTGTTTCGAGAATTTCAATAAACTCCATGTGGTTCTCTCTTTTCCCGCTCAGCCAGCACAGCGCAACATAATAATCAGATGAGCCACGCGCAAGGCGAAAAGAAAGATACATATAAATGCAGTGCTGAGCTGCAAAACAAAAAAGAAAGCAAACATTTGTTTTTTATTTCGTTTGTCATTCATTGTCTTAAAGGCTGATGTCACACGGTGATCGCTTGAACGACGCTTAAAAGTTTTTGTTAGAGGGAAACAAACCTGTTAAAGCTCTATATTGCTAAAAAAAACGACCGTGCCGAAGCCGCGGACAACTGTGGCTTGCTTGTACTAGGGGGAGATAAAAAAAAACTTAATTACCAAATTTCAGTCTTATACGACCAAAACCGTCTGAAATATATCATTGTCATTGATTTGTGGGCGGTAAAAGTGGGCGTAGAAACCCAGTTTTGGTACAATTGTCAAAAGTAACCATACAACCTAAATTACAAAATTTGAATCTCAAAAAATAGAAACAGTCTGAAGTATAGCATTTTTATTGATTTGTGGGCGGCTAAATGGGGCGTGTTTAAAACTAAGTATGTAAAAACCTAATCTAGGACGTAAGTAATGCACGTTTTAAGGCTGAGCGAAATCCGTTTATCCGTTTAGCCGTTTAGATTTGTATAAAAGTCAAACAAACAAACAAACAAACAAACAGAGAGTGATTTTTATTAATATAGATTAAATAAAAAGTGAATTTTATGTTCTTTTGTTTAAAGAGGCACAATTCGAATTTCAAACGAAAAATTTCAGTCAAAGTATCGTAAGTCCAAAATCCTTTCTATTTGCCCAATCATAATATAAAACTAAAAAAATTGTATCAAAACTGTCTTTTAATAAGAATAAAGCTTTATTTTCAATTAAACAGAAAGTAAATTTTATTTTGTTCTTACTTAAGAGCTTGTAAATTAGGAGCTGTTAAAAATTAAAGCAATTTTTATCAGGTAAAGAGGTACAATTTGAGATAATATCACTTATTATAAGAAAAAATTTCAGCTAAAGAGCCATAACTTCAAATTATTCTTTATTTTCACAGCTTTAATATGAAAAGAAAAAAACTATACCAGAACCTTCTTTAAAATTTGGTTTCTTTATTGTGGAACCAAATTTGTTTATATTACAATAATTTTAGCTTAAACAGTTTTTTGCTTCTCCTGAAAATTCGTGTTTTTTTGAGTTGCGACTGTTTTGTAGTTAGTGTGCAATGTATCGGCTTATGCTCTGTAAAAGATCATGCTGTGAACAGCAACGAATGAGAATTGCAAGTAAACGGAGATTAACGAATGATCGCTCGTTCCAATGAAAGAAACCAAACGAAATGCACTGAGTTGAGTTGTATTGAGGTGAGTGAGGGATATTTTACTCCTCGATGATAAGTATTTACGAACTCTGATGCATATATAAATGTAAATTTTACATACGTATAAATAACAACAACAACAGTAACAGCCGTTACTTTACTTAACTATTCGTCGTTACTATTCGTAAAACGATTCATTCCAGAAACAACACGATGTTGCGTTTGTGATTTCGGCACAAACTGAAGCGACAAGCATAAGAACTTTAGCAGCAGCTGTAGCATCAAATCATGATTTTTCTTATTATGTAGATTTTGCATAAAACTGATTCTTGACATATATTTTATCTTTGTACGATAAATAATTAATTAAAAAAAGATTGTGAAAAATACCCCCCAAAAATGACAAACGCGCTATTAGACGTGATTCTACGTTAAAAATATTTGTACGTTCTTGAAAAAATGACAACCAGGGTTGTGTGGTCTTCCCGAAAGAAGTTATATCCCGAAACACTTAGAAGATGTATTAGCACAACCATAAAATATAGTTTTATATGTAATATACAAAAAAACAAAAGTTCTGCGTAGACTGAAGAAAACTAGCTTTCTCTTGATAAAAGAGGATAAAAGTAAAATTTTTTGATTTTCCCAAATACAAATGTAAAAAACACTATTTTCAACCTTTTGGTTAATAATTTTTTAAACTATTTTAAAAAAATTTTTCCAATAAATTTTACATTTAAACTGACTATATAATTTATTACGTATTTTAACTCAAATATAAGAGAACATATACGTATGGGCAGTTACAGAAAAAAGTCCACCGAGACAGGAAAATGAAAAGTTATTAAAAAATAATTATTTAATGATATCATTTAAGAGAAACATTTCAATTTTATTGATTTAAGCAATTTAAAATCGTCTGCACTGTTTCACAAATGTAACTTTTCGTTTTAATAATTGTTCAGTAAATGTTTCGTAAACGTTTCTGTTTTAGTAAAAATGGAAGGCATTTGCTAAAAATAATGGAAAATAGTTGAGGCAAGGAGAGGCAGAATATATTGAATTTGTTTCTTAATTAATAAATTACATAATTACTTAATTACCTAACTACTCCATGGCGCGATTGAATTACAATGGAAATTTAAGTAAAGTAACGCCAGAAACGTCACGTCATACGACTAAGCCTAATAAAATAAAAAACAGGAAAAGATTTTGGAAAATAAATGATGATTTGGAAAATAAACTCAATTTATTTTATAACCTTCTAAAAGAGGTTTTATACAAAAAGACTTGTCCAATTCGAAGTGTTTTGTAATCCAAGTCGAAAACTACTTCTGCTTTTTGTAACGTTACGCCAGAGCATAGTTTTGCTTATATCTTTAAGTCCTTAGGATCGATTATTTTTATTCTTTTACTTAACATTAAGTAGCACTACTTAATTCATACGCTAATATAAAAAACCTTTTGAAAAATTTGACTTTTTCATTTATTTTTTTTTAATATGTTTTCGTACAAATCGTACGTAACGATAGTTTTGGAAATGCCCATATTTAATTAAAATATTCATACAAACTCTATATGAAATGTGTACAACATTCAGAAGTTTTATTTTTTCAATACTATTTTACGTCAAAAACGTGACCATAACATTTTTAAAGCTCATTCCATTATTTTGGTTCAACACAATCAAGTAGTTCAAAAAGTAGTAGTTAAATGTATCTTTAGTGGTTTGTACTATGAAAAAGTATGATATTCCGGCAACTGCGTGATTTTTATGTCATTAAAAAAATTGGTCTTTTGCTCTCCTCTTCAAATAAGGGTATACATTCTTGTGAGTATGGACAACCTTATAATAATTGAATCTTGCGGCAATATTGCAGTCGTCGTTAATGTGTTTAAAATATTATTCTTATGTGTTGACGTCAAATATCTGGACAACCTAATACAAATTGAATAATGGGTACAACATGTTGTGTACCTCTGATCAGGTATTAGTTTACATTCCTTTGAGTGCCTGTTGAACGCGCTTAGTGTTGTATGATACATTTTCTGTGAACACAATTGTTTTAAAAGTGATTAAATAGTGGAAAAATTGTGTTTTCTCGTTTTATTTTGCGTCATTTATTTAATTTGTTATAAAAGCACGCTTAATCTAAAAAAGTTAAGTTTTTAACTGGAAATAATAAATACGTTGAGTAAACATATTGTGATCAGACACTGATATTTTCTCGTTCAGCAGGCACACACTAAGCGGTTGCACAAAAGTTGTATCTGCTGAACGCAGCCAATAAAATTTGGCACTAATCAACAGTTGCTCTCTGACTAGTCACAAATTTTTGACAGACCCGTGGCAATTTAAAGCGTGGTGAAAAATTCGCTACCACCTGGTGCAGAACAATCAAAGCTTCAGTGTTCAAGTGAATGTCAAGCAAGTGGACGCTTGAGAGTTCTTTCAATACCAGACAAATAGTTGCGAGATTATACCCTGGAGAAAATTTTATGTTTGGAAGTAGTTATGAGCAAAATTTTTAATTTTTAGAAACTGCCAGCAAAGCGCCATGGTGTGTCATGAAGAGGCAATGTGGAAATATTACGCATTAAAGGACATTATCTATGCTATTATTTAATAAGAGACTTATGTATGTTTGGCCTCGTAGAGGTGGAAAAGGGCATGTGCTATTTGAATATTTACTTTTCTCTTGGATAGCTATGGTCTGAAATTATTATTTTGGGTATATAAATTTGCCAATTATTATTTAAATAATTAACTAAAATTAAAAGAGCATAACCATACTTTATAACCAGAATCATGTCGTTGTCGTGTCGATAGGCAGAGACAATGCAAACCTTATGGGAAAATATTGTGGCAGAAAACGACAACGAAAATACCAATATAGAAATTTTTCTATCAAGGTTCATTGATATAGGTTAAGTCACTTGAGAGAAAAGCACTCTTATTTTGCCTTTGCTTCTCTCAAGTGACTTAACCTATCTCAATCAACCTTGGTTTCTGTTTCTATTTTTGGTTTGTCGTTTATTTGACAGCTCTCTCAGCTTCTCTCTAAAAATGTTGCCACATTATAACAAAATTTGAAGAATCTGTCAACCAATACAGTTTGCACTCTTAAAATTTTTTTTGTTAATACGAAACTTTAAATAAACAAAAGTAATGCACAGGACCTAACCAGAAAGCATTTATATACGCCAAAATTTACTAAGGCTTAACACCAAAATTTACTGACAATCAGTCGATATTGCTCCTTTTCTTCAATCACATAAGAAATAAAAATTAATTTCATTAGGAATTTCTGAAATGAATTACAGAAACATTTGACGGAACATGAACTAAATTATGCGTCATCTTGGTAAAGATTAGTCTTTAGTTTCCACGTAAAAGAACATTTTTTTTATAACTACATCTCAATAAGTTTTTCAAGAAGAGCTTTTTCGATGTCGCCGTGTTAGGATACAACGATTTCAAAATTAGAGCCATATTTCGATGCTTTGAAAAAGTTGGAACATTTCCTCATGCATGTTAAAATGTTGAAATGTTTCTCCTAATGAATTTTTTGTTATGACGATATTTTCTTAGAAAACATTTGCTACTTAATTTATAATTGGTATGATATAAAAACTTATACTCATCTATATTAATAAAAATTATTTTCTGTTTGTTTTTTTATACAAATCTAAACGGCTGAACGGATTTCGCTCACATTTAAAACGTGTATTTTACGCCGCCAAATCAATGAAAATGCTATATTTCAGACGGTTTTGGTCCTATAAGACTGAAATTTGGTAGTTAAGTTTGTATGCTTATCGTCGGCAACTGTACTAAAAAATTGGTGTGGTACACTATAGTTACACCCACTTTTAATAAATCATTAAGACTCCAAAACTTCTGGGCCGATTGCGCAGAAATTTTGGAAATAGATTGTTTTCGAGCACGAGATAGCTTACAGGAAAAATGTTTGCCAAACCCTCTTTCACTGCCCACAAATATAAAAAGTATGGTTGGTGGAACGTCTGTGGCGAAGCCGCGGACAACTGGGTCCTGCTAGCTTATAATAAAGAGAGTGTGCATTAAATTATAATGCACATGATTTTAAAAAGTTTCGATATGTATGCAAGTTATGAATCTTGCTTCGAAAATTTTCATGAACTTTGTTAAACTTTGTGAAAATATCGCACTATTCTAGTTAATCAAAGTTTTTATCTATGATCCTCTTTAAATCTATTTTATGTTCCAGAAGAGTTTTTTCCCTAAAACCAAAAGAAATTAATTTGCGTGGCTCTGTTATGTCATTAAATATTTTTTAATGTCGCCGTAGAAATCAAGCTGAGCTAATATTTGCCTGACACGTGTGATATTTGGTGAATTTGTTGTTTAGCGACTATAAAAGGCAACGAAGCATTAAATAATTGGTAAATAAGCTTCAAGAGTGATCATAATGAAAGGTTTAATCGTTTTTGTTTTGGTGTTTGCAACCAATGTATTGTATGTTGAAAGTAGAGGCCGCATCATTGGTGGAGAGGCTGCTGATTTTCTTGACTACAGGTATCAAGCTCTAATTTTTGTCCCACTTATTGAAGATAACTCACAAAATTCATTTTGTGGAGGTTCCGTCATCCATAATAAATGGATTCTGACTGCTGCACATTGTTTTGATGACCTGTACGTAAATTATTGTTTTAAGATATACACAATACTTAGTAAACAGATAATTTTATTGTACATTTTTATAGTGACATAAATGGAACCAATTTTTTTTTGGGCTTAACGGAAGAAAATGATTATTCATATCGAAATAATGCCACAGAAGTAATCCTCCACCCGGGATATTCTCGTAATTTAAATAACGTAAGTGATGATATTGCCTTGGTGGAAATGCCATTCGTCACGTTTAACCAATACATTCAACCAGTATTGTTGTCTAATATGTCTTCATTGGATAATCAACTTATCATTGTGGCCGGATGGGGCTTAATAAATGCTACCAGTGTGCCCGATGAATTGCAATACTTAATGCTTCGAATTATAAATAACACAGAATGTCAAAGGGTCCATGAAAACTTGTCTGCTAATCAGTTCTGTACCCAGTCTTACTTGCAAATTATCTGCTTAGGAGACTCCGGTGGCCCAGCGGTAATAGACTATGGTCTAAATGCAAAACAAGTTGGTTTGGCATCATTTGGATTGACACATTGTGAACTTAACTCAACAACTGTTTATACTCGCACAGCTCCGTACTTGCGTTGGATAAGAAGAGAGACGCGAAATAACAGACTTTAATACAAATCGATGTAAATATATTTGGAAATTATGTTATTATAACATGTTTGATCTAAGTGTTATATTTCAAGAAGAAACAAGAAATAAATTTTGACGTAATAAAAATAGATCAATGAAATACAACATATATATTATATATAACATATATACATATATAAAATCATTAATATCTTCAGGTTTCCTATTGCCAAGATATGCTCCAATAAGAAAAGGTATGATATTGCCGCAGTTTGATATGGATCTCAAAATAGGCCATAAGGCTTTTGCAGAGCTTTTGTATAAGTGTAATCCGTCTATTCCAATATCTACTTCTGAAATTTCAATATCTTCTGCTAACGACAACTTCAAATCCTGACAAATACTTCTCTCTAGTCCATAGTGGAAGTAGTTTCCCGGACTGACTTCACGCCTGCAAATAGTGGTATTATTTTGCGCCCTTGAAAAAAAAGTTTTTTTTGAAGAGGGCACTTTAAAGCCCACTGGACTAACTTTAAATTGCACTACTCATTCCCGAATTTCTTTTTGAATGTTCGCATTTGCATTCTATATTTTCACTTTTGGCATTTTGCATGGAATACACACCGCCATGGCTGAAATCTGGTAATACTTGGTTTCATTTTCTACAGCACTTTGCATATAATCTGCCCTGCTATGTCTACTTCAATTTTCTGCTGCTGTTGCGCCATCTTCGTTTGCACCTTACGAACTACGAATCGTCAAATTAGGGAAAATCGTGAAAGCATAGCGATTTTTTAAAGCTCAATGCGTAGCAGAGCAAAGCACTTCTCAAAAGCACTATTCATAGGCAGAGTGAAGACTTTGAAATTTCCGATAGAGTAGGAACCCGTGACAACTTGCGTCGGTACATTTCAATAAAAAAACTCAAATAACATTTCTATAAGTGTAAATTATGAGCAGCTCGTTTCCTATTTTATGCGCGAAAATTGGACGATACTATCAAAGTTGTGATTTTTTACTTCCCTTTTCCGTTCCAAATTTTAAAAATTAAAAAATTGAAAATTTCATTTTTCATGAAAAAATTTCAATGAACTCTTGTGAAAATATTTCTTTAAACTATATTCAATGGAGATGTAAAACATTGTGTAATTATTTTGAATAACCTAGTCGTTATTAAAGTTTTTCTAGAAGTGTACCTATTTGAAAATTTCGAATTTGAGTACTTTTACAAAAAAAAAAAATTCCCAAAAATCTAAAAATGCAAAACTTGGATAAAACACAGCACAGATGATTTACACACTGTCTTGAGTTATTTTCTGCAAGAAATTGAAAAAACCGAAATTCGGAAAAAAGTTATACCTGTTGAAACTTGACTTTTTTTTTAAATATTTAAAGTTCCCATTTCTAACATTTCGATCAGAAAAAAATCATACAAAATCGAAAAATATATCTATAATTCTCACTTGGAGCACGTTCAATAGTTCTAAGAAAATATTTTTTATTTTAAGTCGAAAAGATTTTCGAGTTTCCAGAATTTCCAACATACTGTTAGGCTAGGTACCGTTAGGTAGGATTTAGTTATTTTAACGAAAAAGTCCCCAAAAGTCGAAAAACGCTCATATTTTTTAACACTTCTGCACTGTCATTCATTTATCCTTAGAACATACGAAAATTAAATTTCTGCCTATTTTGGCACGTGGCTTTTACGTAACTTGAATGATTATGTTAAGATTCATGTTGGCACGTGTTGTCTTGCTCCAAATGAGCAGAAATTTGAATTTTGTGTATTTTAAACAAGAGGGCGTGAAATTAGTTCATAAATGTAAAAAATAAGAGCATTTTTCGACTTTTGGGGACTTTAAAAAAAAAAAAACGGTATGGAAAAAACGGTATGTTGGCAACCTTGGAATTCAAAAATTTGTCGAATGAAAACCAGAAATATTTTTCTAAAATTATTAAAGTAAAAGTTTTTATAATTCTTTTTTTGTGATCGAAATAAGAATTGAAATGAATTAGACAGTCGCTGATTTCGAATTTGATATTAGAATTTCATGAATTCTATGTGGCATTAAGGTGGGGACCCCAAAAATGTTTTCTTTTTACACATTTTGTACATCAAATAAATATTGTCAAATACAATTTTTGAAATTCTAATCACAGATCCTAAATCAGAGATCTCTAATAATGCCAGCGCATGTTCAAAATGTGTAAGAAAAACCCATTTTTGGGGTCCACTCTAGCGTCACATAATATATATGATATTATTACAGTTAATATAATATATCTACTGCCATGTTGACAAATTTTCAGGGTCTACCCTAGTGTCAAAAAAGTCTTTAAGAAAGAAATTTTAGCATCAAATTCAAACTCAGCGACTCTCTAATTCTGCCAGCGCGTGCACAAAATATATAAAACAAAACAGAAAACATTTTTGGGGTCCACACTAGCGTCAAAAAACTTTTTGAAATTCGAACATTAAATTCGAAATCAGCGACTGTCTAATACTGCCATGTGGAATATGTAGTAAACAAAATCGTTTTGAGGGTCCATCCTAGTGTCAAAAAAGTTTTTCAAATTCTAACATCAGATTCTAAATCAGCAACCCTCTTTATACTTCCATATCTACTACTGTTTAATACTACTGTTTTCGATTACTACTACTATTTTCCACCTTTTCCATATTTAAAACCTTGGTCTGGTCCTTATTCAAATCCTTGCCCAATTCCTTATCCAAATCCTTCCGCAAGTTCTTGTCCAAGTCCATGCCCAAATTCTTGTTTAAATACTTTTACTAACCCTTGACAAAATCCTTATCGAAATACTTTTCCAAACCCATGTCAAAAATCTTGTCCTTATCCTTGTCAAAATCGTAGTTAAAATCCTTGTCCAAGACAACTTGTTTGTATGATAGTAAACGTGGGTTCGAAGAGTGGTAAGAATGAATTTTATTTTTTATATGCTCAATTACTTTCAAATTTGAACCCAATAAAATGCGTAAATATTGACTTGATTTAAATTCTAATCGATATTATTTTAATCAAAAAATAATTTTTTTAACCTGATAGGAAAAATATCAATCAATGATTGGTTTTTATTTCTGATCTAAAAAATATCGATCCAAAAATAGCTTTTATTTCTGACCGAAAAAGTAACGATCACAAACGGATTTTTATTTCTGATCGAAAGAATAACGATCAAAAAATTACTTTTATTTCTGATTGACAAAATAACGATCAAAAATAATTTTTATTTCTGATCAAAAAAATAACGATAAAAAAATTACTCTTATTTCTGATCAAAAAAATGATTATCAAAAAATAACTTTTATTTCTGATCGAAAAAATATTGATCAAAATGAATTGCTATAAAATGATTAATAGCGATAACCGTTATTTGCGGACCCTGGTTCAAAATAGTAAGTGTATGTCTGTATTCAATTTCTTCATATATCCCGATGAAAAATAGTTATAGTTCCATCCTTCTGATCCCATATAATTTCTACTGGGTGTTTTTACTATACATTCAAGTTTAGGTAAATATTATCTGTATCTTATGTTTAAATAAAATCAACCGTTTTATCTTTAAACCTTTAATCACATGTTATGTAATAATCGTTGATTTATTCTTAAAAAAAAACAAGCCAAAAAAAATTGCTCATAAGATTCTTCCAAGGATATTAGACACGTGTGCACAGATTTTATGGCTAACTGTATTGACAAAACTTTAATAAAATATGCTTAAACAGCAAAAAATATTTACCTAAATAAAATGTTAAACGCTGACTCAGTCAATTGCCCATTACCGGCCATTAATTTTGTTCGTTTTTTTCATCATAAATCATAATTTTTCGTGAAGCAAAAAGTTGTAAAAGTTTCATAAATATATTTAAAACTTTTCAAAATACAAACAAATAAATGACTGCTTCCCTCACTACACTTGCTCATAATCAAACCTCGAAAAACACATAGCTAGATAAAAATTCCAAAAAAGGTGCTCTACCTCAAGGTCACAACCTTAGAACTTTTCATATGCTATTTGTATGAAAAAACCTCGTTAGTTTGGTGCTATTTCTTAGAAAATGGAATTTTTTGCATTTTCTGAAGACAAAAGATAATGGAAAAATAAACTAAATAAGAAATAAACAGAAAATTCCAACAACGAATGACCTGAACACCAAACTAATAAAATAGAACACAAAAAAAAATACAATAAAAATAATAGAGTTGAAATCGAATGGGGGAAAAATTTAGTGGTAGAATATCACAAGCGGAAAATACACATTAAGAAGGGAGATTGAATGTTCAATGACTGGGAAAGTGTGTGAGTAAATAACAATAAATACAGACATAATGAAAAACAAAGCAAGGAATTCAATACAGCAGAAAGCAAGACAATAAAACGAAGTAGAAGTTTATTTTTATGGTATTTGTTAAGAAGCAAAACATTTAAAAAAATTTAAGCAATACAAAATTTAGATTTAGATTTAGACACAATTACGGACAAGTTTTTCGTTGGCACTTTATTAATTGTTTGTGGTTTGCGATACATTGAATAGGTGCAAAAATTTTTGAAGTAATTTCCTAAAAGATTGCTAAAAATGTAAGAGAATTTAATGAACATGTGTAAAAAGAAATTTAGTTCTGGAGCATATCGTAGTGATATTTTCGACTAAAACATATTTATTTTCCTAAAAAAATAAATACAATATTTATTGTTTGTATTGTTTTGGGATAAGCATATATATTGCTTTTTTTATCAATTTTTAACTACATATTAATAGATTCCTATAATCAAAGATCGGAAATAAAATAAAATCTATGTAACAGACAGGTAATGGGCAGTTACAAAAGCAGTCGGAAGAGGAGCAGAAAGTATTGAGAAAAATTACAGGCAATAAAATATGATAAATTATGTTTATTATATTCGGGCAGTAGTCAAAAATGTTCCCTTTACTTTTATGTTGATTTATACACAAAATAACAATTTAATTGAAAGCATGAGTGAAAGGGTGTGTTTTTTTTTTGTGTGGTAATGGTGAGAAAATCAAATAGATTTTGGAAACTTTTTCGGGTAGACAGAAAGCTAAAGTTAATGAACTTTACAATTTATTTATACCAAACTCCTTCAGGGGGCCCCATACAAAATAAAAGAAAAAAAGTATTGAAAATGTCAACAAATAGTTATCCCGAGTTGATTCCTAAAGGGGTCAAATTTTTGTCTAATATAAATGCCTTCCTGACATGACCCCTCTATCTGCCACCCTTGTGGAGGCCTTCTTACCAAAATGCATCTGAAAGTTAGATATCACGTACTTAATTCTACTTTTAAGTTATTAGCATGTTCTGAAGCGATTAAACGTATCTTTATTTAAAATACTGCAGTAACTGCTCTTGGACCAGGTTCTTTATCAAAGTCTTCTTTGTACTCTTCACAAGATTATGTGTCATAAATGTATTCTGAGTGTCAAATTATATTTCGCGCGTACAATGTGTGCTCAAATAATACACACTGTGACTGACAATTCACATCCCACTTACAGTTATGGATAACAAAAGCATCTACGTAAGTTTGATGCATTACCCGGGTAGTTTTAAAAATTGTGTAGTTTTGAATTTAGTAATCTTTTATAAATTGAAAATTCGTAAAAGTAATTATCAAAAACAAAAAGTCGTTTTTGAATACAAAACTTCTGTAGCCGTGTTGAACACTTTTTGGAATGGGATTAAGTAATGAATTCGCATCTTTGACGCTAGCACTGTCAAGGGTGTGCACTGTCGAGGCAGTACTCTTGTCTAGAGGAAAACATTTTGGTTTTTTTTTTAAAATTCAATTAAAAACAAAAACAAAAAATATTTTTAACATGATATAATAATTTACAAGGAAGGAGTGACAGTTTTTTTTTTTGACCAGCATTTGACAAAAACGCAAAGAAAAAGAGAAAACGGATGAGCAGCAAAACAGATGAAAAAATAAACTTTGTATTGATTTTGACAAGTGTTGGTCGACGCTCAGGGAAAATGTTAAGTAGTCAAGGCTACTTGTAAATTATTATATCATGATTTTTGGTATCTTTATTTTTATAAAATGTTCATTAATATTTCAATAGCACACAAAAAAAAAAGCAATTAAAAAAAAATTTAAAGTTGAAAAAATTACAGTCTGGTAGTGTGGGAGGCGCTAAAAAAAAGGATACCTCCATCTTGACACGATTTCTACGAAAAAAGTCACCTGTCAAAATAAAATAAAAATTATTATTTAGTACGAATGTCGCTATATCCCAGTCTAGAGAAAGATAAATAATTTTTATCACAACGTGACGACTTTTTGAAAAACAGAACTTATTTTTTGGCCCTTTTTGTCAAAATTTTTGAATTTTACACTATATTAAAATAAACAAAATTTTTACATAATTCTAGTCCGGGTCATAGAGGGACATATAAAAGAGGCCCATACCAAATTTTAATTTCATCGGTCTAATAGAACTTGAGATATTATATCAAACGTGTTAGAAAAAGTGTCTCGAGAAAAACGCGTTTAAAGTTGCAGGCAGTCAAAGTCATATAAAAGGGTGCTGTACTTACATTTCTTCAATCTGCCATACCTGTTCCATACAATTGGGTCTTCTCCTTCTTCTTCAAAATAATTATTTTCCGCAGTTCTTTCTGCTAAACTATTAGTTCTAGCTTCCTTAGAAGCATCAGAATCTCTTCTTCTGAGCAATGTATCCGAGTTTCATTCCGCCTGGCAGCGCACAGTGGTCAAAATGAGGGACTTAACTGGACAAAATTATTTGGTAGTTTCTATTAAATTATTTTGATCCCCTAAACACGAATCCGTACAAAAAAAAGTTTGGGACTCTTGTGTTTTTTGAGATAAAATTCACGAAACTTTGAAAAAATCCTCTAAAAAAAAAAATTCTACAGAAAATCTGTATACTGCGCAGCCCACGCGCAGCTGCAAAAAATAGGAAATTAGCTGAACAAAATTATTTAGATATACAAAAAATTCTTGCAATATTAAGATATAAGCTTTCTTTCAGTGCACTTTTTTGAGACATAAGGCCGTGTTCATAGTCAACGCCAAGGCCGTAGATAGCGAAATATTTCTCGTAAAACTTACAAATTATTTCAAAAATTAGAAAACAGTTAAACTAAAATAAAATGAAAAATTTAGCTTAAAATTTTTTTCTAAAATTATTTTTGTGATCATTCAACAAAAATAATATCTATTAAATTGATCATAATATCATTAAAAAAATTTGTTGATGTTCGGGAAAGCCTATTTATCAATAGTTTGTCTATTTAAAGCAAAACGTATCGTCGAAAGCATTAAAAAATTTTTCTTTGATATTTTTAAAATTACCCAATTTAACCCCTTAAAATAATTTTAGAGAAAATTTAGTTCCAAGCACTCTTCTATAAATTTTAAATTTTTATTTTAATTTTACCGTTTTCTAATTTTGGAAAAAATTGTTAGTTATGCGAGCATTATTTCGCTATCTTCGGCCTTGGCGTTCACTAATATTCATGTTTCAATAAAGTGCACTGAAAGAAAGCTTATATCTTCAAAAAAGGCAAAAAAAGGCTGACGGGAACTTATAGGATCTTTACTTAGTAAGTCAATATTAATGAAATAGAATGGCTTATCATGTTGCCGGTTGTTGCCCGACTTTGAAGCTTAATCAAACATTAAATTTAATGTTATTATAAACAAAAATTTTTTTATTATTTTGAAAAATCTCAGTGCACATAAAATTTTTTGAAACTCTATATTTTATATATACAAATATTCTGCAAGTGTTTCACATCAATCTTTTAAAATATTGTATTTAACAATAACACCGTAATTTCGCTTACGCAGTTTTCAACTTCCTTCCTATATTGGTAAAATAAACTCCAATTAATTTGCAATAAAATAATGTGAACATTTTTTGTTATTTGAGCAACGAATTTTTAGAGTTTTGTCCAGCGAAGGCAGCATTTGAAACCTCTGTGCAGCGTAACTAAAATAGCTAAAGCTGCGTAAATCATCGAAATTTTAAAAATTTATTTAAGCGATATATTTTTAAAGGTCTAATCTTCGAATCTACACTTCCAACGCTTGAACTGCCTCAATGCCTGCTTTCTGATTCAGTTACCAGGCAGACAGAAAACAACAATTTTGTGTGTGATCCCTAGGAGGGTGGCAGATAAGAGAGTGGTATGTTCAGAAGAAATGTTGAAGGGCAAAAAATAATGGGATCAGATCATGAGTCTTACCATTCTGGGGGTCAATTCAGGAGAGATGTGAAATATAATCGACAGTTTTTGTGTGTTTTTGTGTGTTTTTGTGTAGAGAACCCAAGAAAGGTGTCAAATAGAAGTTAGATGTGAAATCTTGAAATGTAAAAAAATAGGACCAGCTCATATATTAGACCCCTCCAGGTGTGGATTTGGTAGAGATTTTTTTTGTTCGAAAACTTGATTTATTCGAAAGAAGATTCTGAAATAATTAAAAAAAGACTCACCGAAAAATTTGACGAAGTACCTATGATACTAAGTGGAGACTTCAATATTTACTTTGCAGATGATAAAAATACACACCTAATTGAATTTATGATCGAAAACTCAGTGCTATTAATATAAAACGACCATTGATGCGGGTTTTTTCACAATACTTACCAAAAATTCCAATTAAATATTTTTGTTCCTTACTTTGGCTATCAAACGCTAACGTTAAAATTACGAAATCAAACAATTTTCAGACTGACTGATTCAGATTTGTTTTGATCTAATATTTTACCTTAAATCAGCAATTTTTTATATTTTGTGTTTATAATAACAATTTTCTGGAGTCCCATTGTATACCATTGATTGATAGGATCTCAGTAAGAAAACATTCAGGAGCGTGTAAGATCATAGACTAGTAAGACTACAAAATATGATCATTTAGCTTATATGGTTACTTTCGGCAACTTTACCAAAAATAGGCGTAATCACATTTAATAGAAATCATTACAATGCCGGAGTTTTAAAAAATTCCATAGTGAAACTAGGTATGTAGATGCATAAGATCCAGAGATGTAAAAGAATGCATTCATTTGTGATCTTAAATCATGTGATTTATATTAAAAATGATTGCATTCGTTTCTTCAAATTACTGATTGTGATTGAAATTTCAAAAAAATTGATTACATTCTATTTTTTTTTTAAATCATTGAGGGTGATTTGAAATTTCAAGTCCCAATCAATGATTTGATAAAATGAATGCAATCATTTTGGGATTTGAATGATTTTAAATCACAAATGATTGCATTCATTTACAGCTCTGATAAAATGAAATCCAACCATTTTACAAAAAGTAGGCGGGTTCGGAGAAATGCTACACCCACTTTAAGTAAATTTATGTTTCTTCTCGATAAATATGCTGTAAACAAAACTAAAACAGTAAACAAAACTAAAAGTGGAAGTTTTTATGAAAACTGAATTGAAGTGAATTTTATGGAAACTTCGCATCAGGCTAAGTTTTATGAATTTTTATGCCAGACTAAATTTTTGTGGAAACCTGGCTAGAACTCTTAGCAAAGAATACTGTCGATTTTCTTCAACCGCATAGAAACTGAATTTAATTATTTTATTATAGTTAAATGCGCTTTATAATGGCATATATTTGCTTAACAACGCCTTCAAAACAAATCAAATATATCGGGTTCAAAAGTCAATAGACAAAGATTTTGTGGATAGTATGAATTAGTGCACATATAAAATTCATAGCGATATTGATTGTCGCTAGGAAAGCCTAGGAAAATTTAATAAAAATAAGTTGGAGAGTCAACTTATTTTTTCACGCGAACGTAGCGTACGTACGTAGCGTATTCTCGAGTAGGAGCTCTCATTCAATAATGTATCCTTACTCCAGAAAGCAAAAGCATTGTATGTATGCAAGCATTACCTAAATTGTTCAAAATATTTACAAGTCTTTTTTTCTTAAATACGTAAAAACAAAAATTTGCAAAAACAATAATTTTAAATTAAATACAAACAGAAAATTTTAACTTATCCTTACTTGACAACATCCGGACACTGACGGTTAACATTCAGCTCGTTAAATAAAGGACTCTTTAACTGATTTGCTTACGATATAACAATTATCCGGGGAACCTAAAAATTATTTCAATTACTTGGTCAGTTGTATGTGTGTTAATAAATGAGTCAAAACGCAAATCAGAAAAAAAATTCTACAGAAAAGCAAAACAATTAACTACAGATACTCAAAAATTCTATTGAAGTTTTTATTTCCATAGAAAAACGATCAATAGTTCGCCGTTAAAAAAGTTTCTTTTTCAATTTACTCAGAAATGTGCAAATGTTCCTGCTCTTTTTAATAATTAATCTATTCAAAACAGAAACCGCAACAACACAAAAAACGTTATTTATTTAGCTGTAGAGGAGAAATTGATATGGGAGTTAGTTTTGGGAATTCGGCAAAAGAATTTAATCACACATGTTTTGAGTTAAATCAACGCAAAATTAAATGATAAATTTTTGATAGAAATTTTTCAGTTATTAACAAATGTTTAATTTTACTTAATAAAAGAAAAAAAATTATAAGCGAAACTTCATACAAGGCGACTTAGTAATTAATTGCATTGTCAACATGTATATTTTTATTTCAAAGGTAACATTAATCATTAGATGTGGAACTAGAAGATAATTATATTGAATTTTTTTTTATTTGAAATTACACGTTAAGATATTTGTTTTGTGATTTATGGTTTTTTGATTTGAAATCATTCATTTCTTTAAGTCAGAATAAAATTTACAATAAAAAAGGTGGAATATTTTAAGAATGACAAGCTGAATTGATGTTATTTTTACAATAATTTCCTTGAACTCATTTTTTCTAATCATTGCTTTTTAATGACAATTTTTTATTGTTGCTTTGTTATTTATGTATGTTTTTATTGAATTCATATATGCAAGTTTTCCGCACTGGCACATTAAAAAATATGGCAATCAAAGCAAACTACCGACAGTCGCCATAGCAGAAAGTTATTTATATGAATACTTTCAATATATCTCGCAAAGAAAAAAGAAAATTATAAACGAAAAATCCTTTAAATGTCTCATCAAATAACTTTTTTTAAACAATCTGAAATTTCTTGGGGTTGATCCAAAAGCTTAGCTCAATGACGCATAAAGTCCAAGTAAGTCAGCAATGAACTCCAGTACAGCTCCCGCTTTACCAACACAATTTTAATAATTTTCTATCACTTATTTTCAAGTAGAAATAAAGTGAAAAAAAACTTGAATAACAAATACAATTCAATTTCAAAGCACGCAAATCCAATGGATGGATTAAAAGCTCATTAGTGTTAAAACCAGCATAATGGCTAAAGCTTTAAAACTAAATTCAATGTCCTTGGTTAGCAAGTGGTTGAACCAATGCACTCAACTCCACTCAGCATAAAAGGAACACACAGTGACACAATAGCACCAGTCACTCACTTATACCCCGTCTTCACTCCCACTCTCCCTACTACCCAAGCACATACATTCCACAAGTTTAAAATAGAATATTATTTGCTTAAAAAAAAGTTCCTAGAAACAAAACCTAAAAATTACTTTAAATTAATTTGAACTTATGCGGTTGTCCACAATAACAACAAATCGCAAAAGATAAGCCCAACAGTGATAACTGTGCACAGAAGCAGCAAACAAAATAAGAGAAATTCGCGTAAGAAGCAGTGGATACTTAAAAAAAAGCATTTGTTGAAAGTGGAAGAATTATGATGGCATCCCAGCCGAGTAGAGGGTTTAATTTTAATGTCATCATTTGTCGCAGCTGACTTTTCTGTTGATTTGATTAAAGGGGACGAAAGTGGGGAAAGTTGCCCCCCAGATACTTTTAATTAAGACATCAACATTTTTATAATTGGATTCCTTTATGTGGTATGTTTTTTTATAAATAATATTTGAAGTTTCTAAATGAACTATTATTTTTAATTACAAAACTTAAGTTTTGTTTAAACTAAATATATTTTCTATTTCTTTTTATATATCAATGCATTAAAAGTGTGCCCTTCAATAGCTTAGGAGTTTAATAATTCTGGTAGCATCTGAAATGATTTTAACGATTGAATTACACCTGGAAATCCGCAAATATCAACCGAACGATTTGATTAATTAGGTTAACTTACATTTCCATCAATATTTTTTTAGAGCAATAGACATTGACGCTTGGAAATTACTGGAGAGTGTAGATACAAGAGCAAGGTGCCTTCTGAAAATAGTTTCAAATCGAAACATGGTCTATATGCGTAAGTTTTTGTTTTAAGCGACCTCAACGCTCAACTTAAGTCGAAGGAGCATTTACCTTAAAAATTCAACAAAAAATTTGATATTGTATTAAATCTCTTAAATGGAGTTGTTAAATTAATTGTTTTGGTAATAACGGTGGTTTCTATAACTGTGATGTCTTTAAGCGAACTCTTCGATGTCTTAAAACATATCTTTGATGTAATATGAATGTTTTTGCGGCACTTCTTCATATTCGTAGAAGGAAAGGACAGAAATTAATTAGTATCGTAAGTGTATGTACACGTAAAGTTCTGTAATTGATAAATTTGTTGATGAATTTGTTGTTTTTGATTATTACTTTGTAGGTTAAAAATTAATTTAATTTAATGTTATCTATAATAAATAACTAAGCTATATTATTTTTAGTATAAACTGAGCTTTTATTATTCTTTTATAATTTGTTTTCAGTATTTATTGGTAAAATTACTTCTTCTTCGTCCACTGTTAGTTTGCTGTAGGTTTGATGCTTTGATATTGAGATATCTGCACTTATGTAATTTGTTAAATTATTTGATAAAGTATACATTTTTAGTCGTGGTCCCCCGGAAGTACTCAATCTGTGTCTGTGTTGTCCTCCGGGACCTGTTCGTTTTTCAATATTTCAATTCAATTTCAATTCAAAACATTAATTCGTCTATGGTTACTTTGTATTGTAGATAATTTTTAGAATTTCTATTTTGTATGCTTCTATAATTGTTAAAACTGTTTATGTTTCCACGAATATGTTATCAGTGTTATTTGACCTGAAATTATTTGGGTTAAAATCATGATTGTTCCCAAATCTTTTCATCCTATTACTAGCGTCCATATTGCATCTGTCACTTTAAAATTGTATGTTAGCCATGCAGCGAAAAATCATAGTAGTCATGAATTTAACTAGTTAGCTCACTAGATCAAAATACTAGATGTTTAACAAGTCATAACATACTAGGCAAAGAGCTACTTGGTAAGTTACTATCTATGTAGCTAGTTCAAAAAGACCAAGTGTTTTACCAGTATAACAATGACTATTTGCATAATTTAAAGTTAACTAGCCAGTCACTTTTGATCTACTTAAACAAATATCGTTTTAAATAAAATGTGTAAAAAATTTGTAATTAACTCAACAATTATTCAAAGTTATTTTAAGTTTTTATTTTGATTTTAGTCAACCTCAGTGTTTATTGTTTGTTTCTTTTTTCAAGCTTAAGGTCGAATCTTGAAAACATGTCTTTTGGTTATCGTTATAAATTGTTTTTATTTGTTATTTTCAATTTATTTGTAATACGTGTGCAGATTTTTCAAAAATAGTCTGTTTAATAACATATACTGTCACATAATTCAAATAATACTAGTATAAAGCCGGTAAACATACTACTAGCACAAAACTAGTTTCAAAAACACTAGTCGAAAACTAATACTAGCATACAACTTGTATAAAAACTTCTACACGGAGAAAACTGTTTGTTTGAAAATTTCTTTGAAAATTAAGCCTAAAAATAATTTCGCTTGTGTTCAATAAAAACCAAAGTTTGCTATTTCAATTTATAAATAACAAAGCAAATGTTTCCTTAAGCTTACTCAAATTTTGCTATTTCGGTTTAAAACAAAACTAAACAAAAAACCAAAAACATTTTTTGTCAGCCGCTTACAAGTGTAGCATATTAACCAGTTCACCACCCACCACCAATAAATTGGAAAATATAATGTATAATAACTAATAACAGAAAATTTTAAAACAAAAAAAAAACAATGCGCCAGCCGGGGAGCCGAACCTGGACTGCTTCGTTGACAAGGTAAGCATCTTAACCAGAATACCAAAACTTAATTGTAAAATTTGGTTTAAAATAACAATAAATTTAAAAAATAACTTATAACAGTAAATTTTTAAAATAAAACAAAAAACAATGCGTTAGCATAAATTTGGTATAAAATAACAATAAACTTTAAAGAATAACTTATAACAGTAAATTTTTAAATCAAAACAAAAAACAAAAAACAATGCGTTAGCCGGAGACTTGAACCTGGGTCGTTTTGCTGAGAAGGCAAGCACCTTAACCAGTACGCCACAACTTAATGGAAAAGTTTGGTTTTTAATATCTAATATTACCGAGTTTATCTAAAATCAAATCAAATTTGTTTTTTTCTAAATATACGATGAGTGACTTCAGTTTGCTAAACTTTTTCTTAAATCGGACCGTAATTGAGCATACATTTGCTTATTTGCGTTTAAACCAAAAATTTGCTTAATTCAAGCAAAATAACTGGTTAAAATAATACTAGTATGAAACTGTGCCAGTCGATATTACACTATTATTTAACTGGTAAAAATATACCAGCACACAGGTGGTTAAAATCATACCAGTAAAAATCCTACATTTGATTATACAAGTATTTTACTGGCATAAAATATATTATTATCACAACTAGTTCAAAAAATGCCGGTAAAAAATACAACTTGTTAGTTTTTTAACTAGTTGACTACACTGCAGGAAGTATTTTTTTTAAAATCTATCGTTGTGTTGTTCTTCATATCTTGGAAATGTTCTTTGGAAGCGTAAAATTTAGGATGGGTTTATATTTTTTTAATTCTAATGCTATGTTAACTACATCTGCTAATGTTTTAGGTTTTGTGCGTACCGTGCAATTACCGTGCCCTTGTAGTTTTCTTTTACACCGTTTTTGACTACTGTATTTATCGTTCATTATTGAGATAACTTGTTTCTCCGCCTCAGTTGCTAGAGCTGGAGTTCTTTTATTTGCACTTCGCTTAATTCGATGTTAATTCGACTTATGTTAGTATATTGTCATAAAAACCTGATACCGACACTTTTTGTGATAAACTGGATAAGGCTGTGTAGATATGTGGCATACTTTTATTACTTTAATACGTAGATGATAATTGTGCTTTTAACTCATAAAATGTTTTTGGCACTGATACCGCACATACCGAGGTTCTTACTATACTTAACAGTTTGATACTGCAAATGGACTCAATTAAAAGTTTCTTGCTTTCTGAACTTAATCCATTATATATTAATTCAATTATGTTTAAAAACACTGTCAATTCTTTATACTGACCATTAAATATAGGCATAGCCTTAAGTGCTAGTTCTAGGTTAAAGTCACTCATTTTGTGGTCCTCTATGTGTTTTAATAATATTGATTTTGTTTCTTTTGTTAGACTACAAAATTGTTCTTTTAACTCTTCTTGATTTTCCACTTTCAGTGAAATATGCTGGAAGTGCCTATTGAACGATTCTAACTGCTCTAGTTTTGTTTTTACTGTTTGTGGGGTATACTTTTTTACGCCAATTTTTCTTACATTATCTCTTATAGTTTTTACCTGTTAAAAAATTTCTATTAACTCATCCATTAGAATTTTAGTTTATTTGTTTAAATATTTTGAATCCTATACACACATTATTTTATTTTTGGTGTAGTTATTTATTCGTTATTTACATACGAATATATTTTTAACCGACTTCAAAAAGGAGGAGATTCTCAAGTTCGTCGGTTTCTGTTTTTTTTTTAATTTTTTTTTTTATTTTTTTTTTTTTAAATGTATGTACATCGATAACTCCTAAGCCATATGCCTGATTGCCATAATTTTTGGTGAACAGATTCAAGGTATTCGAGAACTAGGCGTGGCAATACTAGATACTAATGTATCTCGAATAATATTGACACTAGGGTACTGCAATTTAGTGTAGGCGTAGGCACAATTATTACAAATTACGGGCAAGAAAATGGGCGTTATTCGACAAATGGGCATGGCAATATTAGAAAAACAGTGTATCTTGAATAGTTTTGAGACTAGAGAACTGCTATTTAGTATAGGGGTAGGTATTATTATTAAAAATTTTGGTCAATAAAGTGGGCGTTATTCAACAAATAGGCGTGGCAATATTAAAAAACAGTGTATCTTGAATAATATTGACACTAGGTCACTGAAATTTATTTAAGTACAGGGGTAGGAAAAATTATTATAAATTACGGTCAATAAAGAAGGCGTTATTCGACAAATGGGCGTGGAAATACTAGATAAACACTATCTCAGTTAATATTGACGCTGGGGTACTGAAATGAAGTAAAGGGGTAGGCACAATTATTACAAATAACGCTCAAGAAAGTGGGCGCTTATTTAACAATGGGGCGTGGCAATATTAAAAAACCACTAAATCTTGAATAATATTGGCACTAGGGTAATAAAACTCGTTACAAGAATAGGTATAATTATTTCAAAACACGTGACATCTGATTTAAATTTAAGGGACAGATATTTGAAATAACGAAGAAACTTTCAGAATGTAATAGAATAATTTTTTTTTAAGAACAGTTGTATTTATGTAGTTTATACACTTTTTCCGAAATTTTATCATATTCTCTAAAAAGGAAGAAAAAAAAACCGTCTACAAAATCACTACAAAGTAAAAAATAATTTTAAAATTTTCCCTTTAATTTCTTGGTCATATTTGACAATTTATTTTTACCCTAGAAAACTTATTATTTGAATTTTTTTCTAATTTGTTTTGCTATCATAAAAATATTTATTTCTTTATAAATACAAAAGCTTTGAAGTTGGCGCTTCTGTTTAAAAGTCTGATTATATTAGCGCAGACCTTAAAAGCTTTTGTATTCATAAAGAAATTAATATTTTTATGATAATAAAACATATTAGAAAAAAATTCAAATAATAAGTTTTCTAGTGTACTAATATGCTTAAATAAATTGTCAAATATGACCAAGAAATTAAAAGGAAAATTTTAAAATTATTTTTGACTTTGTAGTGATTTTGTAGTCGATTTTTTTTTTTAAAGTTTTATGACATAAAATAATGATAAGTACTACAAGAATCAGAGTCATAATTATTACTTTAAACATTTTGTATCCTGTTTATTGATGCGTTTTTGAACATAAGCTTTAAAATATATGTTTGCTTTATATGCTAAATAAAACAAATAATGCCGATTACTAATATTGTTACTACTATCGGCATTGCTGGCTTCTGGACCTTGTTTTTTGTAACTACTGATCGAACGTTGTTTTCTATTGTTTCATTAATTATTGCAGTATCCTTGTTCTTCAGGTCAAACATGATGAGACATAAGTGAGTTTCCTGTATATAAGGTGTGCTCATGTATTCTTGCCATTATAATTCTTCTAGAAGTAATGACTATGTTCGAAGGTTCGTTTGCTTTCGCCTCAGGAATGTGAACTGGAGGTTTTTCTCGCGTAGTTTTTACAGGTAAAGGAACGTATTCTTCATTATTTTGGGTGTTGTGTTTCATGATTAGATCCAGTATATGATAAAAAATGCTATAGAAATATTTGTCCATCTAAAAAATATTTTTTGTTTTGATTCGCAGTTGTCAGGATGTCGGTATTAATTTCGTGCTAATAATTGAAAGGCTCCGAAAAGTTTGCATTAAGTGATTATCTTCAAAGGATTGCTAAGAGAGGGCAGGATGTGTCAGGATCACCATGTGGTGATTGCTACTAGCAAAAAAATTGTAGCGTGCCACGCTGAAGTAAGTATGGCTAAGTGCCGCAGTGTTTTCAGATTAAAAAGTAAACTGTCATAATGCCGCTTTGGTTCAATTTTCGTATCCTCTTTATTATTCTAAAATTGTCTCTGTTATAATAAATTTTACAAGTATTTTCTTAACATAATTTCAAACTATTCTTACACATCTAAGTATAAATATAAAAATATGCATTTGCACCCATCTATTTCGTGTTTGGCTGCTTAATTGAAAGAAAATGTAATTTAAATAATATATGGTAGCAACAAATGTATCTTAATTATTTCATTCAGTGCGAAAAGCCAATGACGTTGCCTTGAAAACAAAGTCATTGGTTTGAAGGTGCAATACGATCCTTCAGTCAGCAAGTCAATGCACTCTGCTACTGTAACAAAACAAAAAAATAAAAATATTATTAAACTGGACACTATAATCTACTCTTTGTCATGGGCGATTTTAAAAATATCGATTTTTGACAAAATGGCAGACATTTGAATTTACATAGCGATTTACAAAATGCATTTGAAAGTTGAGCAATAAATAAATTGTCTAATTGTAAATTCCGAACGCCTTAACGCCTTAACTAAATCGGTCATAGCTCGAATTTTTGCATGCAGCTTTCACCAGACATTCTTAAGGGGCTAAGCTTAAAGAAAAAAAAAAAAAAAACTAAAAATTCATATATTTCAAAATTTCTCGATGTGTTTTACCCCTTAAGAATTTTTTTTTTTATTCTAAAACACTTTTTTTATTTCAGTAATAAATTTGTTTAGTTTTTCAAAGAAAAACATCACTTTGATATAAAAACAAATATCTTTGGAGCTAAAATAAGTAAAATTTCTTTAAAATTAAGTACATTTTCTTTGATCTTAGGATATTTTTTTCTAAGTGCACTTATTTCATAAAGCTGAAATCGATAAATCATGTGCTTATTAGCAGTTATGTACTTGACGGCATATCAGTAACTAAAATATAAATATGAGCAAATAAAGTAAAACATAACACTCCTGTCTGAAAGCGGTGACAACACAGATTCTGCAAAAAAAAAAATTGCTGTTATATTAACTTTACAAATTAAAAAAAACCAAAAACTCCTTGGAATTTATACTGGCATTGCAAATCATTGCATATTCCATTTATTTTTCTTTCTTTTAGTTTTTTTTTACTATATTGACTAACTACAGGTAAGAGTGAGGACAAATGCTTTCTATGAAACGGGCAAGAGAGGGGAGATATTAAACTATGTAATTTGCCTTAACTCCTAATGCCCTTTTTTTGATATATTGATTGTATTTTGTGACGGCCGTGGTGAAGTAGGTAGAGTGTGTGGCTCATACGCCAGAGAACCTAGGTTTAAATCCCCCATCTAATTTCATTTTTCTGTTCGGCCGTCACCTCACTGCAGACAATGGCAGACCTCAGAGAGTAAAAAAACTGCCATGAAGAATCGGCATAAAGCTGGTAGGTCCAGTTCTCGATCATTTGTGTTCAAACATTTTCACAACACACACAATAAAATTGATCATAAGAGGCTCGGTCAAAGTCCTTTCAAGTGCTGAAATGGTCATTTAGTTTTTTTTTTCTTATTTGACAACAGTATTTTTTTAAGTATATTTTAATGCTTACTTTATGAGAGCAAAAAATGAAAAAAACAGGGGCAGAGAAAACCTTTTATTTTGAAATTTACGCATATATGTATATGCAAATTTTACATACATATTAATAAAAACAATAAAAACATAAACATTTAATGAGAAATATTCAAAAGAAACCGTTTCAACACAAGACACGATGTTGCGTTCGCGATTTTGGCATTCGGATATTTCCATTCGGATAAAAACATTGTTTCTAAGTCGTTTTACTCCAAAAAACACCTTTTGTAAATAGGGAAAGGTAATGTGGTATACAGCTTAACTGTCAAATAACATAACACGAATTTGTGTTATTTCATTGTCAATTTGTGTGGGTGTGAGCTAGTTAGTTTTTAAAAAACTAATAAATATTTCCTTATCCTTCTTATAACCTGGAAGGTCGTGCAAGACACTATATATGTTTGTCTTGCTTGTGAGCAATACTCGTATATTAATTTTTCTTGGTCTTACTGGTCTGATATCCTTTCATATTGTGCTATGTATATGAGCCAACTTATTGAAAGTAGCAACTATCTAAATGTATGAAAAAATATATCTTTTAATTTTAAAACATATTTTTTCAAATTTAAATAAGCAAGCAACTAAAGCGACTAAAGCGACTAAATATTAATAAGATATTTTGAATATAACTATTAATATTTAGTATTAAGTTTTGCAATATTGAGGCTTTATCACCTTAAAAAAAATGGTTCAATCAATTGGTCAGATTATGAAAAGTCTAATAAAAATCGTCAAATTATGGTCGGTATTTGAAATGGTACCTAAATGCAAAAAAAATAACAGAAAACTTTCTAAATGAAATGAAATCTGGGTTTTTTAAATGCTTGATTACACAGCATTTAGAATTTTGATGTCACCGAAGATTGCAATGAAGAGGAGATATGGCACTTTACCCCAGCATCCGTCCATACCGCAATACAAACTCTACTACTGTCTATATTTATTGACATAAATATAATTATGTTTTACTTTTATTCTGTACTCTATTAATTTATTTATGTTTCACTTTATTTAAACGATATATACAATATTTTTATGAGTTCATGTGTAAAAAGTGTTTGCGCGCCATTTTTACTATTTCCCCAGATAAAAATAACTTCCGACGCACCTGATTCTTTTGGTTGTTTTTGCCAAGAACAAGGTCACAAAGCGCACTCTAGCAACGCACTGACAGACAACGTTGGAATCCTGAATGTTGGACGCGAATCACGCATAATGAAACACATTTACGATTTTTTTAAATTAGTTTCTTACGCTCGAATACAGCTTAAGCGGCTTGCGGGTGGTCACAAGATTGTTCCTTGATAGAGGACGGCGAGCAGAGTTGGCGGTTTAAATTGGCTGCTGCCTGATGAACGGCATTAAAATGTCGTTCAATTTTTTGGTTCTCTCGAAACTTAAAGTTTTGACGTTAAAAAATTTTTATTCACCATTTGGCTGTTTATGTTAGCTGCTCTTGTGCGGTTGCTCAAACAGCAGAGAACAGAAATTAATGCTTCAATTAAAAATATTAAAACGTCAGAGTGACAGCATCTGACATCAACTGTCGGAAACAGTTAAAGAGTTTATGTTGCGACTGTAAAAATGGCAAAGTTTTCGTTTGAGTTTCGGGAGATTTTATCCGAAAATCTTTGAGATTTTTAAATTCACTTTTATATTTGCAATGCTTAAAAATTTACTCGGCACACTTTTAGTGGTATTAAAGGATGTGAATAGCATGGAATAAATATAAGCATTTTTAAAACACAAGCATTTGTGGCTTATATACGAACGATAATTTATTTTTAGCGACCTTGGTAGTCAAATGGTAGCCTGCCACCTAGGTGTCCCGCCTAGTCTTACGCTCTTACATTTCTCCTTCATCTTTCTTTCCAACTTACTGTCTTATCAAATTTAATTTGATTACACATACATCAACACAACAATGAATTGTGTTTTGTAACTTGATTTGACTAAAGTAAAGGCATAAAAATTGGCTCGGATTTAAGACCACATGATTTTATAGCTTTTTACCACACTTAACACATCCTACTAACACATCCTATTGTCCATACTTAACACATCCTATTGTCCTTCATCCTACTAATCTTTCATTGAATTGTCGAGCCAATTATTCTTGGCTGGTAAGGAATAACCAGGGTACAAAAAGGTTCGCTCGTACACAGCTCATTTTGGTACAAAGTCGTGTACCTTTTATAACGTCTCGCGTCCGTGTACGTGAACCAAATTTTCAAAGCATAGAACTAGCTCGTGTACTTGAATGACAAAAAAATATTTGGCATACCAGTCCACGAGCTTGTACCCAAATGAGACGATTTATGCCCATGGGACGGTTCATGAGCCGTACATGGCAATGATTGAAAGAGAGCATAGTGGAGCTCCCAGGTTGGTAAAAATAATTTTTATTGGTTCTTTGGACTCCTTAGACAAAAGTCGATGTAGATATTTTCGGCAATTGACAATTTGGATGTACTCCTTGGACTTATTTTAAATATTTTTGGAACTACTTTCGTCATTGAAACTTTTTTTGGGTTAAGCGGACTCCTTAGACAAAAATCTAGGATTTTTAACTACTAGGGTCATTACAGCTTTTTTGAGTTTTGTAGCCTCCTTACACAAAAATTTTTTGACAAATAGGTTCCACTTGGACGAATAGGTTCCACTTTTAATATTTTTGGATTGTTGGATCATTTGAACTTTTTTGGGTTTGGTGGACTCCTTAGACAAAAATATATGGTTCTATCGCCACTTGGATTCATAATGGTACTAGTGGGATCATTGTACTTTTTAGGTTTTGTGGACCACTTTTACAAAAATCTTGGAGTTTTGACAAATAGGCTCCACTTGGGCATATAGGAGCCACTTGCACTTTTGGAACTAGCTGGTGATAGGTCAAAAATTCATATGTCCAAGAAGTTCACTAATCCCACTAAAGTTGGAATTAATTCCAATCAATTAATTCCAAACATATAACAAGTAGAACCTTTTTGTCAAGAAATTCAATATTTGTGTCCAAAAAATCCTCTTAACCCAAATAACTTCCAATCACTTCACAATCCAAAATCAAATGGACCCTAATTTAAAAAAAATATATTATATATTACAAATATATTACAAGTGGAACCTATTTGTCCAGAAAAATTTTGTTCAAAGAGTCCACTACACCCAAAAACTTCCAATGACACAACTAGGTCCAAAAAGTATTGCCAAGTGTTGCGTATTTGACAAAAAAGTCCCCGATTTTGGTCCAAGGAGTCCATTAAACGCAACAAAGTTCCAATGTCCCGAGTAAACCTATTTGTGAAGAAAATTTTATTCAAGGATTCCACTAAACTCAAAAAGTCCCAGTTACCTAACAAGTTCCCAAAATACTTCAATTGGAGCCTATACGTCCAAATGGAAAGTGTTTGTCAAAAAATCCAAGATTTTTATCCGAGAAGTCCAAAGAGCCTAAAAAAGTTCCAACGACTAGCACCACAGTCTGCAGAAATCATAAAAGTTGCAGTGGATTCTACTGGGAGCTAAATTGTACTCTAAACTGCTCAGATTTCATTTCTGCCTTTTATTTTCGTGAGTGGCTCTTGAGCTGTCTCATGAGCATTAAAAGTCTCATTTACGTTCTTTCCCCGAGCGCATACGTTTTGGTACCAAAGTCTTACGCGCTCCTGGACGAGAGTAATAAAATATTTTCTAGGATACACGTCCGCGAGCTTGTGTAATTTTTTGAATGGTACGCTCATAAAGGTACGCGAGCGGATCTTTCCGTACAGTGGGTATAACACCTGAAATCATTGACTAAAAATAAAAAAAAAACTTACAATTTGTATCACTACTCTATCATTATCACTATCACTATTACTATTACTTTCATTTTCACTATCACTATCACATTCACAATCACAATCACAATCACAATCACAATGACAATGACAATCACAATCACAATCACAATCACAATCACAATCACAATCACAATCACAATCACAATCACAATCACAATCACAATCACAATCACAATCACAATCACAATCACAATCACAATCACTATCACTATCACTATCACTATCACTATCACTATCACTATCACTATCACTATCACTATCACTATCACTATCACTATCACTATCACTATCACTATCACTATCACTATCACTATCACTATCACTATCACTATCACTATCACTATCAATATCACTATCACTATCACTATCACTATCACTATCACTATCACTATCACTATCACTATCACTATCACTATCACTATCACTATCACTATCACTATCACTATCACTATCATTATCACTATCACTATCACTATCACTATCACTATCACTATCACTATCACTATCACTATCACTATCACTATCACTATCACTATCACTATCACTATCACTATCACTATCACTATCACTATCACTATCACTATCACTATCACTATCACTATCACTATCACTATCACTATCACTATCACTATCAATATCACTATCAGTATCACTATCACTATCACTATCACTATCACTATCACTATCACTATCACTATCACTATCACTATCACTATCACTATCACTATCACTATCACTATCACTATCACTATCACTATCACTATCACTATCACTATCACTATCACTATCACTATCACTATCACTATCACTATCACTATCACTATCACTATCACTATCACTATCACTATCACTATCACTATCACTATCACTATCACTATCACTATCACTATCACTATCACTATCACTATCACTATCACTATCACTATCACTATCACTATCACTATCACTATCACTATCACTATCACTATCACTATCACTATCACTATCACTATCACTATCACTATCACTATCACTATCACTATCACTATCACTATCACTATCACTATCACTATCACTATCACTATCACTATCACTATCACTATCACTATCACTATCACTATCACTATCACTATCACTATCACTATCACTATCACTATCACTATCACTATCACTATCACCATCACTATCACTATCACTATCACTATCACTATCACTATCACTATCACTATCACTATCACTATCACTATCACTATCACTCTCACTAATAAACTAATGGCGCACTGTCTGAAAATTTTTAACAGGCTAATAAATCTTGGCTGAAATTTGTATTAGCTTTATAACTAACTAACTAGCTTAATAGCTAAAAAAAGCACGTAAAAAAGCAAATTCCAATTCTTGGAGGCTTTTCTGCAGGAATATCTATCATCTTCCAAAGCGTCGACGTTCCTTAAGATCCTCGCTTCAAACTCTGGCTCTTGGGTTTATTAAAAGTTAGCAGATGGAACTTGGATACCCACAAGCTAGGAAGCTATTTATTTTTTTCTGAGAATCCACTTTCCGTCCTGCTCTGAGGAACCGACTTATATCACACCTGAAGGTCTGGCGAGGAGTAGCCTAGCATATGACGAAATTCTGTTTTTGACTTTGTTTGATATTTAAAAGGCTTTCAACCAAAAACTACTGGGCAGAATCAATCGAATTTTTTCAAAACTAAGCCTTACTATGTCATATGTCAAAGTAAATACGATTATATGGCTTAAGTGTGAAATTGGTTGAGAAAAAATAAAATTTAGTCCTCCTTAAATCCCATGATCATAAATTTTAAAATAAATATCATTTATAAACTTGTTTTTTAATTTAAATAAAACACGTATTTTTTAGAAAATCAATATTTTTATTATATATTTATTTATTATAGAATAAAGGGGTCGTGACAGATCCGTGACATTGAGCATCTTTTAAATATTTTTCTATGTTGTGTGGGAAATCTAATATGTATTTTAGGTACTTACCCAGTAGTGTAACAAAAACCTTGTAAATTTAGGACAGCTTACAGTTTATTCACGAATTTCCAATTTTTCGCATGCACCCAATTGTCGTGGTGTTCAAACTATCAAAATCAACGTTCAAGTAGCTAGTAGCGCCATTTCTGGGTACGATGGTGAATTATTTCGTAAGTGCGGTATGTAGGAGTGATTTAACAATGAGTTAAAAGAGAATCAATACAATCCGTATGGACTTTGAAGGATATTTTTTAGTTTGTTACAGAAATGTCACAAGGGGCTATAAGGGGCTAACATTTGTTCGTAGGACTAACGATTTTAAAGATATATTCGTTTTACCACATTTCCGAATGACAAATTTTGATTTTTTTAATTTTCCACTGTGCATATGTGAGTTTCGAAAAGCGTCCGATTTGACATTAAAAATCGAATTTTAATTAAAAATGGGGTTTTTAGTATTTTTGTACTTTTTACGGTATTTTATAATTTTCCAGCTAGTAGTATACCTCTGCCGGCGTTTTCTTTACCAAAGAATAAAAAAATAAAAATTACATAAATATTAAGCATAAGAAAAGCCTGTTGGACTTATATTACTTACTAAAAAATTATAAAATACTATAAGAAGTGTAGTGTACTTACATACGTACACACATAGTAACACAAACCGGCCACCCAAACACCATCACTAGTAAGTACATTTGTCCAACATATGACAACTATAAAAATTATCTACAAATTATGCTGACAAAAATTCTAAAATAAAAACCCAAAATAAAAGTTAACGTAAACAAATTCATATCAATGCATTTAACACCCTTTACGCTTATGCCGCTAGATACCGCACAAGCACAAGTGCGATAGCGAGTGTTGTGTTACAATTGCATTGCACTAAAACAAAACACGACAACAACAACATGCTATAAGTTGATCTAGTGCCGCTGACACTTTGAAGTCAAGACCACGTACTAAGCATACCAAAAAACGTTGGTAAGAATATGAATTTGAGGGGTAATTATGTAGAATGATGACTAACTGAAAGTGATTGGTCAGCTATTGATTTTCATTTTAACATTTAAATATATTGGAATTGAAGGAGGAGCATTGGAAATAATGGTAAGAATACTTTTAAGAAAATACTGTTTTTTTTATTATATAAGTCGAACATTTTGGAAAATAAAGGCAGAACTTAATCTTGACAAATTGTGAGCTCTACAGCTCTGAGTTATTACTTAAGGTCTCAACACAGCTCGGCTCTTTAGCCATCAAACTTGAAGCGAGGCTCATAAGCCATCACGCATAGCACATTGCTGAGCTTAAACGCCAAACGTTTCATCACGACAGGTCTTTTCGTGATAAACGTAAACTCTATCTTTTTCAATTAACAAGCATATCAACCCTACAGAAGCACAGGAAATTATTTCACTCGAGATGCTCAGTTACAATAGAGCCTGTAACCCTACACGCAAATAATAAATTATCTCATGGTAAAATATACTTGGTGTAGTTCCCATTATACTTTACAGTACGTTTTATTAAGCCCATGTTTGCTATTTTACGACCCACTTATAGTGTTCGAAAAACGCATGTTTGCATTTCCACTTGTGTCGCAAAGATGTCAAATAATATTCTTCCGTGAATCCAATACCTTATTAAGAAACTCATGCTAAAAGATAGCTCAAGCGAATTCACCCGAATCCACTTGAGTAATCTAAAAACTAAGTCAGTCAACACAAATGCATTCTACTGCCCTAGCAAAATTCCATTTAAAGAAAAGTGAGCGTACACATAATTGTACAAACGAACCAACGTTTGCACAATTAACCAATCGTTCACTACTGACCTAAAGAAGCAGGCAGAATTGCGGAAGCGAGTCAAACTCACTTACTGACCCAAAGAAAGAAGCGCAAATTCTACACCGAGAAAAAGGCTTGTGTTAAATTGAAAAAAACTTAGTATAATTTATAAGATGGCTTTGGCAGTTTTCAGCCACACCAGTACTTTATCAAAACGCCTAAGATTTACATGTTGACTTGCCAATTTTTAATAAAATTAACCAAGTATTTTTTATACACTTCTTTAAAAAAAATTGAATTTCAAAAATATAACTTTTTTCGGGTTTTGGCTTTTTTTTTATTTTCCTTTTATTTTTTTGAAGCTGCCGCCGCCTCTCGTTCTGTGATTTGCTTGACTGAAATCGGCAACAACACAAATTTTTCTTTTAGCAAACCATTTGTTTTTCTTAGATATTAATGACTTCTCGGCTTTCCTTGCTGTTTGACGTAATTATAACAGGAACGTTTAATTAAATTATGTAATCCGAAACGAGCAACAATACTTGTTCATATCAAAAAATTTGTTGCTTATTGTGTCCCACATGAACGAGAGTGCTCATTTCGGAATACAAAAGCATGCGGTTAATATCAAATACAAAAATTTTACCTTCGCATGCCGTTGAGATTCGAACCCACACCCACCCGGATACCACTGTGTATGGAGTCACTACACTATCTTCGAGCCAAACTCCATCGTAACGCTGAGTAATTTATTCAATATTAATTACAACTGAAGCTATGCTGCAGCTATCAACAGAATACTGCGACATACTGCATCTGTTAATACAGCATCTGTTAACAGCTGTGAATCAAATATTTTTTTTGGCAGGGTATAGAAGTATGTGCTTTCATAGCAATGTATTAAACAAAAAATTATTTAGGTGAATTAACGTAGCTGCAGTTATGTCAGCAAACAGCAGCAAGGCTGCTTGGATCAGTTGGTGCAATGGACTGGCACCAAAAATTCAAGGGTTCGATTTCGCACTGCGGGCAATTTTTTTCTTTTTTCCTTTTCTTTTTGTTGATGAAATGTAATAAAATTTACTGGTGCGGATATTAACGTACAATTTGTGCAATTTTTCTATATATATATATGTGCATCTTAACGTTATTTAATTGTACCTTAGCTCTTGTTGTTTGAATTTAAAAAATATTATTTGTTTTAAAGAAAATATGTTTTCATGTAAATATACGTATATTAAAATTATAAATGGACTGAGAACACTTTTAGTCTATTACTATTTGTTTGCTTGGAAATATAATTTAGTCAAGAATAACATTAATTATTCGCGCACAAATATATATTAATTGGAGAATACATAATTTAACTGTAGTCAAGCAACTTTTTTCAAAACGATAACTAAGAACAACATAATATATTTACCGATGATTACACTATATTTACTTGGAAACATATTTCACCCACTTTGACAGCGAAGCACCCGCTTTATCAGCAAAGTTGCTTCAAAACTCACCTATTCTTACTGCTGAACCGCCATATTTTTCTTTTATTTTGTTTTTTATTTTATTAATTTGGAAACACAAACACTTTTAATTTAAACAAACATTTTCAGAAACACTTTTCACAAGAGCTAAACTTTTCAACACGTTTGGCAACTGTTAAAACCAAGCGCATAAAGCAACAAGGTTTCCGCTATTTTTCGTGCAAGTGCAAAAGAAACAGATGTATGTATGTCTAGGCGAAAAACATAAAAGAAGGAGTTCTGTTTGTTTTAAATTTGCAGAGTTCTTTTCTTTTTGAGTTTAACAGTGATGCGAATATATTTTTATTGGGTAGAAACACACAAATCTATTTTGTCACAAGCATATTAATGTAAACGTTAGTTTTTTAGCTAAGGCAATTATATTAATGTTGCACACAACTAATATCTTTTTATATCGAAAAATAATGCTATTGCAGGGAAGTTCTTAATCATTAGGTGGTTACCTCTGAATATTTTGTTTTTGTAACCAAACATATATAAACATATTTTTTGTATGCGTGCAGAAAATAGCTCAAAACTATGCTTAAGCCATCCATGCTAGTTGTTTTTTAATATTGTATTTTTGGATTTTGGGCTTAGGTGAATCAAATATTTTTTTTTTTTTTTGCAAGGTATCGAAGTATGTGCTTTCAAAGCATTGTATTAAACAATAAATTGCTTAGGTGAATAAGCATAAATTTATAATTCTCATACAATTCTGTTTACTCAAGCCGACTTAGGTAATCTACCTATTGTTTTTTTTCTCGCTGTAGTCTTAATTAAAAATGACGGCGTTAACTTCCTATCTTAACTTTTACTAACTTAAACTTCCAACTTCCGTTAGATAATCTGATGAATGCAACGGTTTATTTGCTGAATTCTGAAAATTATTTACAGACACACGCAATAAGACGAAATCATTATATCAAGTAAAAGCAACTTCAGGAAAATGCTGCACATAATAGAGAATCCTTCTTAACCGAAATTGAAATTGAAAACATTAACACAAACATGCATTCAAATATGCATTATTCGTAAGCTTTGATGGGGCTACCCACACATTTCTAAAATATGCTTTGAACAGAAGGATTAGTCGTGAAGATTGAGGCGACTTGGTGTACGTTGGGGCAGCTGAAGGACATTGAAAGCGCTTGAACAAGTTTTAATTACACACATTGAGCTTGACGCTTATCCATCAAGTAGCACATTTGCAACGACAATAACAACAAAAGTAACAACAATTGCAACAAAAACCACACAAGAATCGTTTTCATTACGCGACAAAGGACGAACTTGAATGCAACCGAAAATGCAATTTTAGTTTTTAATGCAATGCTGCTTTAATGCATGTGTTCATGTATGTACGTGTGCGTGTGTATATGTGTACTTGTGTGTGCTTAAGTTTATAAGAGATATGTTGAAGAAGCAAGCAAGCTTAACGTATATTTCGAGATTGATCAGCACATCGCAATAAATCATGAAGTGTTGATGTTTACTTAATGCGACGCATTATTTTATCTGATCTCCCAAACTGTCAATTTGTGTGTAGCTGTCTGTGTCACATCTCTTAAGGCCAACTTTTTAATAAATTAATTTTTTTTAAATAATTTTGGTCTATTGTATCTATTTGAACTTTGGATCGAGATGCGAACACATTGACGATGACACGCTGTTAGTTGATGCCAAAAATTTACTTGGCTGGCTTATGCTGTGCAGTGCAGGGAATTCCTCGGATTGCCAACATATTTTGCTTACATGTTTTTCATATTTTTTTTTTTTTTGTCAGTTAACAAAGTATGCCAAAATAGACAGACAGACAGTCATGTTTCTGACACGTGACACGCTGGTATTATATTAATTTTAATAAATTCTACATGCGTAGCAATTGTTTTTGTTTTTTTTACTGACAGATATGCTGGCAGCTTTGTCATCGAACGTTAGCTGTGGAGGCTGAAAGGTAATTTATGTGCGGCTTATAGAGGACTGATAGGCATGAACGTAGCGAGGGGTCAAAGGGCTGCTCCCCTTTGAATTAAATCAATAAAACTAGGATGCTGCAGCCGCATAGCATAATCTAAGCTAGCAGCATATATTGGTACGTTTAAGCTCTAAGAGCTTTTTAATACTTTGGAGCGATGTGAATTTATTAATCAATAAAATCTTGTATAAAAATCTTGTATTAATCAATAAAAATTGTTGTATAAAAAACGAAAAACGAAATGGCCATTTCAGCCCTTGAAAGGACTTTGACCGAGTTTGTTATGATCAATTGAGTTGTGCGTGTTGTCAATTGTTTGAACACAAATGATCGGGAACTGAACCTACAAGTTTTATGCCGACTTCAAACGGCTTATGTTCTCAAGAAGCTTTTCATGGCAGTTTTTACTCTCTGAGGCTTGCCATTGTCTACAGAGGGGTGACAGTCGAACAGAAAAATTAATTCAATTGAAAAAACGTTCTATCAGGTGGGAATAGAACCGGGGTTCTCGGCGTATGGGTCACACACTTTACCCACTGCACCACGGCCGCCGCAGTTTGTTGTATTGTTTGCAAATTGTTGTATAGCTTACGCATTTGTAGCGTACAAAAGTTGATGCATTCTGAAATATTGGTTGGCATGAAGTTTTAGTATGTATTTAATAAGTTCCTGAACTCTCGGCGTTTCTCGATCAACCTTTTCTTATCATTTTAATTCTTTTCAGACGATCATAAGAAAAAGCAGGTTCGATGAAAAGCTCACTGATACTACGAACCTTGGAGAATGTAACATATGTCATTCCTAATACAAATCCCTTTTCTCTTGTATCGATAACTGTTTGATAGAGAGTTAACCTCTAAGATCTGTGGACACTAATGGCATAGGCACAATAAAAATTGCCAACAATAAAAAACATAAAATAACAACAATGCTATTGCTGGCAGCGTTCGCGTCAGTGCACAAGTTCACATTATTAAAGACACTAGATTCGGCTACTTACAACAAAAATAAAAAAAAAAATTACATAAAAATTATTGTAGTTGTTTAGTAATTATCATTTAAGTTTAAGTAATATCGAAATTTGGTTTTGTCACGACTTAATTTTGCAAGGGAAGAACTGTTCAGTGAAGAAAATTTTTAAATAGACCAACTCATTGCTGGTATCTTATCCCATAATTTTTCTGGAAATACAACAAAAAACCAACAAGGAGCCTCACGCTCCATAGAAAAAAATTGTTCCAAATTGTTCGGATCGGTTGATTCCCCAAATATTTACTGATGACTCTCCAAGTATTTGGATTCTAGTGAACACCCCCTAATAATCGCGTTTTTTTGCAATACTACTTTAAATCAATAAATGTCACAAATAGTGTAAATATTTTTTATTTTAATTCAATTTAATCCTTCTCATTACACTAAATTTTATCACCATAGACCATTTATTTGACTAACAGCCCTATTCTGGCTAATTTACAGTTGCAAGCCAATATTTTTCATGTTTCTAAGTGTTTGCAATTTTTGGATTTCAAAACCATGACAACTTTGTTGGCAAATTTTTTTTTTTTTGGTTTTTTCAAATTTTGTTTTAAAATCAAAAACTAACAACAAGCACATAGAAATATGAAAAATACTAATTTACTATTGCTAAATTGCAAGAATAGTTCTCTAAAAGCAACTCGGTAAAAAAATAAGAAAATTTAATTTGAATATTAGTGAAAATAATATAAAAAAAATAATGAAAATCCGCATTATCTTTGGTCTGACAGCACAAATTTTAAATTAAATGATGTAGATTGGAAAAACTTTTTCATTAATTTTATATCTGACAAAAGTTAAATTCATTATCCATTATGGATAATGGCACCAACGAATATTTTTACAAAAATCTCAATTTTTAGAGGATATTTCAAACCATTCCAGCTCACGGATGGTGTCGGTAAAGTCGAAATATTTGGGGAGTTATCATAACATTAGAAATAATTATATTGAGGAACCAACCAGAACAACTTTTTTCGGGAGGCGCCTTAACGTACGTCAAACAGTAATAAATTACCAAAGGTAAAGATGTGAAGAAAAAGACACAGCTACGATAGTATCGTAAGTGTGGACGGTAAATTTTTTTGTTTCATTGTGCATTTTTATGTTGGTTAAAAATCCATGCAATTCAATCTTATGTTTAATAAATGGAAATAAATATTTTAGATTAAATTGAAATTTAAATTTTAACAAACAAAACATTTTTACAATATGAAATACATTTAATATTATAATGAATTCATTGTGATATTTTAAAAATAAATGGAGTTTTCATAGTATATTTACCATGCTCGTCTTTGTATATGTAAACCTGCATAGTAGTAATACAATTGTACTATTTATTGTATTAATCTTGCTGAAGATTAACAAAAACATGACAAAGCTTTTCGAAAAAAAATAATGACATACCGTTTCAATTACAATATTTCGTTAAGTTCCATGGTTTGTGTTCATTAACTTGTCGATTTAAGTTATTATTTTTAACTGGTAATGCCCTCTTGCGTTAAACAGCAACACTCAGTACATAGATTGTATCATATACAAGAACCTTAAAGAGATACCATGAGCAAAGCAAAGAGAAACATCAAATGTTGGCTTTGTATTTCATGTAATTATATAAAATTCATATAAGTTAGAGAGTTCAAACATTAATTTTTCTCGCAGTAAAGATCAACCAAACAACCAAGAGTGTACATCAACATTGCACGATCAGTACTTTAAGCACACCCAAGGCTCAAAGTGTAACATAAAAACGATTTCGGATCGCAATCAACCACCCTACTTACCTCCGAGAATGACGTAATTCTACGTCGAAACAGTGCGTTTGCTGGCCACCGAGGATACTAAATTCGGCGAATTACACACATAAAATTTTTTAAGTTGTTGTCAAATGTGATTTTAGTAAAATTTTTTGAATTAATAAAATTTGGGCTCCGTCATATCCTAGTTTTTGAAGCAAGGAACTGTTCAATGAAAACGATTTCATTCAACATTCAAATTTTAATTTTTTTGACGAAACTAAATTCGGCGAATTGCGACATACACAAAATGCTTGAAACTGTTGCAAATATTATTTGCGTTTATGTCAAATTTTGACAAAACTATTTCCTAGTTTTTGAAGCAAAGGTATGTTCAGTGAAAACAATTTTTAAATCGCCAACGCATTGCTGAGATAAAATTCCGATTACGCTTTTCGAAGAAGTTATTTCATGAGAGCTTCTCATTCTCGCTTTAAAAAAGTCGCTTTAATAAAGACGCAAGCACTTTTAAGTTTACAAATTTTTTTTTTTTTTATGTTATCATGACATGGTTGCACAGGTCCATCGCGCATAGTGTAGTTCATTCTTGGGGTATGTAAAAATAACCGTTAGTACTTTATAGCTAGATTGATTGGTCAAGAACACCTCCCCCTCCCTCCACCCGGCTGCTTACCAAAGGCAAAGATTGCTCCCAGCCGGCTTGTTCAATCTCATCGAGAATAAACCTGCAATAGTGTGTTTCTGTTGATATATTGGCACTCTAATGTAGGCCAATGATGTGATTGAGACCTTGTGAAAAGTCCCGAATGTGTTAGCTTAAGTCCCACTTCATACCGCCAAAGCTACTTTAAAATCCCACCAAAAAAGTATAAGTACAAAATCACATACAATTTTTATTTCCAACAAAAAAGCTTAAGCATTTATTACACATTTATATAAAAAAAATAGTATATAACATTAAAAATCTTATGTAACAATTTATTTTGATAAGAAAAAAAATAATAATATATTGGAACTTGTTTGGTTTATGACAAATAACACCAAAAAATTATTTAATAAAATAGCCTTAAATGTTTTTCGCTACGTTTAAATGAAACCTCGTCATTGGTTCTTAAACCAAGATTTAATAATACGTAGGGTGCCTTTTATATTTCGGGACTTGGCAACCCTGGTGTTGCAATCTGTCAACTGAAAGCTCTATCGCAAAGTTTGACATTTGTTGGCTTATACGTACTCAGAACGTTTTGACATACGAGCGCTATTTGTGTTGTTTATAGTAACTTAAAAGATTCATCTCGGTCTAAAAATGGAATTAAATCGTGAACATTTTCGTGCGATTATTTTTTACAACTTTCGACGTGAATTAACACAGCAACAGTGCATGGATGAACTTAATTCAATTTTTGGCGATGAAGCTCCATCAAGGACCAGTGTTTATCGATGGTATGGTGAATTCAATCGTGGTCGTAGTTCACTCCAAGACGAATTTCGTGAAGGTCGTCCGAAATCAGCTGTTGTTCCGAAAACCATTGATGCTGTGCGCGAACTGATATTGCAAGATCGTCATGTTACCTATCGTGAGATTGAGGCAACCTTAGGCATAAGTGGGACCAGCATACATTCAATATTGCATAAACATTTGACTGTCAAAAAAATTTGTTCGCGTTGGATCCCACAAAATTTGTCAATCGCTCAAAAAAAGGCTCGTGTCGATTGGTCGAAGGAAATGCTCAAAAAATACGATCGCGGTGCTTCGAAACACGTCTATGACATCGTGACAGGTGATGAATCGTGGATTTACGCGTATGAGCCCGAAAGTAAACAGCAGTCGACTGTATGGGTGTTTCAAGATGAGCAAAATCCAACAAAAGTTGTTCGCGCACGAAGCACTTCCAAGCAAATGGTCGCCTGTTTTTTCGGAAAATATGGACATGTCGCAACCGTACCACTAGAACAACGCAGAACAGCCAACTCTGAGTGGTACACAACCATTTGTTTGCCAGTTGTCTTCCAAGAAATCAGGAAAACCAACCGCCGAAGACGGATCACTCTTCACCACGACAATGCGAGCTCTCACACATCGGCTCAAACAACTGCATTTTTGAGCACCCAAAACATCGATTTGATGGGTCATCCGCCGTATAGTCCTGACTTGGCACCGAATGACTTCTTTTTATTCCCAACCGTGAAGAATAAACTGCGTGGACAACGATTTTCGACGCCCGAAGAAGAGGTTGCGGCATTCAGAATGCATGTTTTGGAGATACCTCAATCAGAGTGGCAAAAGTGCTTCGACAATTGGTTCAAACGCATGCAAAAGTGTATAGATCTTAATGGAGAATATTTTGAAAAACAATAAAGTGATTTTCGATGATTAATATTTGTTTTTGTTCTCTAATCCCGAAATATAAAAGGCACCCCTCGTACTTAAAGTATATTCTGTCTTCTAAGTCTGTTTCGTTTTTTTTTTTTTTTTTTTTGTATATCAATTACTATTGAGAATATCCTTTCGGCTTCGACGTTTGGGTGCGGTTATGACAGGACAAAAGCTGACAGTACTGTTCAATTTGGAAACAATGGTGATTAAGACCTTTTTGGAGGCCACTTCTTTACAAAAACTCGAAAACCTATAGGCATTGACATAAGAAAATAAAATTTGTAAATCATTCTATTCATCGTCCAGTGAAAATTTGTTTACTTCCACGTAATCTGAGATTGAACAAAGATCCTCAATACCCAAAGTTATCAATATCCAAAGCAAATTTTTGGGTCCGATTTTGGCGTAATGCCACTAAGCTTTTTTTTTTTTTGCAGTTACGAAAATTCCACTTTGAAGCATAAAATCCGTCCGCCCTCCAAGGGGCAAAACTCCCGTGAAGTGGGCGAATCCCACCAAATCACATCACTGATGTAGGCTAATAAAATTTGATCTGTATCTGGCATCAGAAATTTTGTCGTGTTCAGCTCTTCGATAGATCCAATACATTTCAAAATGTCTTACACGATATGAAATGTATATGTTCAAAGAACTCTCCATCAGGACTAAAAGGACTTGAACAAAATGATTCTTTAAAAAGATGGGCACAGTTGCACCAATAGTCACTAATTTCACTAGTACAGTCTGCGAAATAATTAAAAGTGACTATTCGGATTCAGATTCTACGCAAAAAATTGCTTCGGAAACTACCCTCAGCTGGCCAATACTAACGCAACTCCATTATTTGCAGACTTCTGTTACTGATGCACATATTATTATTTCATACTGTACACCGAGAAAAGAAAACAGTACATTAATCACCTAAGTCGGGTTGGGTAAAGAGAATTGTATCTGAATTATAAACTTATGCTTATTCACCTAAACAATTTTTTGTTTAATACATTGCTTTGAAAGCACATAATTCGATACCATGCCAAAACAAAAATATTTGATACACAGATGTTAACAGATGCTGTTTTAACAGTTACAGTATGTTGCAGTATTCTGTTGATAGCTGCAGCATAGCTTCAGTTGTAATTAATATATTGGTATCAGGTTGGTGTGGGTTTGAATCTCAACGGCAGCGAAGGTAAAATTTTTGTATTTGATATTTAATTTAATTTAATGTTCTTGTTATAATAGACGTCAATCAGCAAGAAAAGCCGAGGAGTCATTAATTTTTAAGAAAAAAACGGTGTTGATAAAAGAACAATTTGTGTTGTTGCCGATTTCAGTCAAGCAAATCACAAAACGAGGGGTGGCAGCTTAAAAAAAAAGGAAAATAAAAAAACCAAAACCCGAAAAAGTTATATTTTTGAAATTCAATTTTTTTTTAAAAGTAGTGTAAGAAAATTACCAATTACTGGGTTAATTGATCACCCAATAAAAATTGGCAAGTCAACATGTAAGACTTAGGCGTTTTGATAAAGTACTTGGGTGGCTGAAAACTGCCAAACCCATCTTATAAATTATACCAGGTTTTTTCAATATAACATAAGCTTTTTTCTCGGTGTAGAATGAAGGCTTACTGCAAGTTTTGAGCATAACGGTAAATTTTGAAAGCAAAGGACAAGCAAATTGTTAGCCAAATAATTAAACAGCAACCAATTTTTCATCATACTTACATTTTACCGTTACCGAAGTTGTACACTTAAAGGTGCTGCCCACTTACGGCACGTAACGAAACTACAAAATATAACTATATAACTACATTGCGTTCTTATGTATTCATGCACACTAACGACGACGAAAAGGCAACGACCGATGAAAAAGCCGGTGGCTATAAAACCAAAGAATTCTGACTGGCATGTCGTTTCGTTTCGTTACGTGCCGTCAGTGGGCACCAACTTTTAGACGTTGTACGTTTTTCTGGTGCGCAGATCTCTGACTTGTACTTATTTCTTTCCATAGTGGTTTGACTATTCAACCTATATATGAAGTAGATAAAATAACACTTTAAGTGGTTTACGTTTTTAATGTGTTAAATATATACAACTTACGAAAAATTATGTAAAAGTATCAATATTAGTCTTTTCCATATGCCTTTAGTTCTTTTTTTTTTTAAGAATCAATTACTTTCACTTAACTTAGAGGAAGTCCATAACATAGACTTTTCTTTTGACTATTTTAATATTTGGCTTTAGATTTTCTTCATATATAAATACTTGGTTTCATTTCTATCTATACAAACTAGCTTTACGAAAACAAGCAGCAATTAATGTGTTTAACAAATTTATACTGATCATGCTTTTTTTATTCAATTTTAGATGGTCAGGCCAATCTAAAAAATGCTGCATTTTTTAAATATTGATTCATTCCACATAACTGCCTGTCGGTTTATGTCGGTTTCATTTTACTCGAAATATAATTCAATTGGTTAAACAAGCAGTATAACTTATAACTCGAAAACCGAATGTCATAAAGTGTTAGCTTAAATGTATTTAAAATATTCTATTTTTTGTTCAAGAAAGGCCGCACACAACACTAAAATGTTTTATTTTACGATTACATGTAGAGAAAATAATAATAAAAACTAAAATATAGCTTTTTCTTGCTATGGCTAAGCTTGAAGTTTAACAAAGTTGAATTTGAAGTGTTAAAATTTAAATTTGATATGTAAAAAGTTGAATTCGAAACTTTAAAGGTTTCTTTAAAGTTCAAAAACTGTATTGTCTCGTCGTACCACTACCACTCTTGCCAACACTAGCAAAACAAAATCAACTGTTCTAGTCCTGAGCACTAAATCAAAATATGTATATTTATATACCTGCCTATTAAAAAAATTGTTGACCCCCTGGCTGATATCCTCGCTACGCCTATGCTGGTATCATCCATCCAACGCCCATGTTGTGTGTTTTAATATTTCAGTGCTATGAAAAGTGTTTGTTTTTTAAAATAACCGTTCTTTTTAAGTAGTTGTAATTAAGCAACAGATTTTTTTTTATTCTTTTTCCGATAAGCAACTTCATCCGGAGCAAACCACACATTGAAGTTATTGATCCTTTTTACCAGCGCGTGTAGAGCAGATTAAGTTCAAGTGTTGCATGTTTGAGGCATCAAATCAGTTTTATGATATGAACAGCTATTTAACCCAACTTTTTTTTCTAACAAAAAATACACTGCAATGCATGTGTAACCATCGCAGACTTTTCATCACAAAAACAATTCATTCAAATTTCGTGCCTTTTTGAGTTCAAGCCAGATATTCTGTCATCTTATCTTTATGCAACATCGAACTTTTTTATGACACATTGTTGACACATACACACAGATAAATTCTACATCGTCATATGTATCGCTCTAAATGTGTGTATCATGTGTGTACATAAAATGGCATATGTTTATATAAGTTGCTGTTTTTCCTTTATTCACTCGATTGCTAGAAGAATATTCAACATTGTCCCTTTTTTTTATTGCCACTCTACAATAAGGCTCAAAGTCAACGATCCTCTGGGATGCTTGCATGCTTTTAAATGTGCTCATGGATGTGTGACTGTGTGTGTGTGTGTATGTGTCTATGTGTTAGCTCTTGAAAAAGACAAAAATCATTTTTAAGATGTAACAAAAGTTGGCAACAAATTGGCTCATAAAATAGCATATGGAAAACTGATTTAGTGTTGCTTTTGTGTGAAACAAGAAAACGAAAAAAATAAAAGCAAAACTACTTATTTTGTAGCAAAAGTGCAACATTCAAGTATACGTATATCCTTTATGAGTTTGCAAAATGATTGAGCAGTTTTTGTGACTGTAATGCTGCTCTTTATTGCTATCTCGGGTATTTAGTTTTTTTTTGTAATAATTATTGGGGTGTTGTTATTTTAAGTCTATTAAAAGTGAGTAAATTTTGCTTTGAGTCTACACTTTTTTTTTCGTACTTTGTAGTTACAAAGTGAGGTAAAAATTGTACCAAGACAGCAGAAAATATATCAACGCATTTAATTTTTTGCACCATAGTTTTCATTTATGTACCTCGTTGCTCTCACAATCTTGCTCAAAATTTTTTAGTTATTCCATTTTGTACCAACGCACAGTGGGCCAGCAACAGCTATAAGTCAGATTACAAAAATTTAAAAATTGGAAAAATCAGTTATGGTAATTAGATAGCAAATATTCAAGCTATCTCTACTGAAAATAATTTGAAATAAATTGATCAAGACCCACTTGGTTGGCAGCAATAAAATTATCGAAAATATTAATAAAAATAAATATCAATTAACCCTCATCCGCCCCTCAGTTCCACACACAAAAGAGTCCCTTTTGTGTCAATTTGGCATAATAAATTTTCAAACTCCACCACAAGCTGAAAAATGAGTTTTCTGACCGAATATTAACTTGTATCGTTTATATATTATTTATTAAAAATTAACTTATTTCTAGAAATACAGGCTGATGAACTTACATTTTTATATATTGATAGCGTAATATTGGTAAAGCTGCTTTAAAATTAAAAGTAAATCGTGTCAAATTGACACAAAGGACGGATTTGGGTTAATTTGATTGTAAATATGAACTAACATTTTCAATCCATTTTAGTTTTCTTAATATATCCTTAGATATATGCAAGGCCAAAAACAAAATTGAAGCTCGAATATATTTCGTTTTTGTGATGAAAAAAATAAATGCATAAGAAATTCTTAGTTTTTTTGATAAAAAACTATTTTGATTCAAAAGGTCCCCAAGCTATTGAAAATAAAAACATGCCAAAATATTATGTGGAATATCTATTTTAACAAAAATTCCCTCAAAAATCCTTCGATTCGAAAATTTTATATAAAATCTTCTATTTTCGTAGACAATGCTATGAAGTATCAGTGTATACGCAAAAATATTACAATACATGTATAAAGATTATGTTCTTTTAGATAATTCCGCGGAGTTTCCTAAGCTTTTAAAAGTATTTTATGCCAAAATATTTTTAAAGATATATACTAGAATAAGAAAATGCCTAAATAAAATTTTCATAAAGTTTAAATTTGTATCTATCTTTATCTACAATATATTAATAAAAACCATTTTCTGTTTATTTGTTTGTTTGTTTGTTTGTTTGACTTTTATACAAATCTAAATGGCTGAACGGATTTCGCTAAAACTTAAACCATGTATTACTTGCGTCCTAGATAAGGTTATTGTAAGACACGCGAAGCACTACTTCATTTCTTACAAAAAGCTATTGTTTCTAGTACCTTACTTAACGTTGGTGTGATTTTTCGTGATACAAAATGAAAGGGTTATTTCTTCTAGTGCAGCTGACTGTCTTTTAGATTCTGGTGTGTATTAGTGAAGCAATGTTTCATCCATTGTCACATATCGACGATAGAATTCGAGTTTATTGCGGTTTAACAGCGAAAACACTCCTCTGAAGCATCAATTAGTTGTTGTTTTTGGTCGACTGTGAGCTCAAGCCGCACCCACTTTATTCGTGCAAAATGGTAAAAACACTACCATCTGATATCTTTACAATGTCAGCTAGCTCGTGCACTTTCAATTTGCGATCGTTCATACCCAATTTGTGGATGTTTTTGGTGTTTTGTGGAATAACAGTCTGATTTGGGCGTCTACTGCATTCTGCATCATTTGTGCTGGTACGACCACGTTTAAATTCAGCAATCCACTTTTCAACTGTTTGTCTCGATGGAGCAGAGTCCGGATAATGTTTATGAAGTCATTGTTTGGTTTTCACTGTATTTTTTTCCATCAAAAAGCAATGCTGTATCAAAACTCGAATTCACTTTTTTCCATTTTTTTTCTTTTCAATAACAATAGTTGCACACAAAATGCTATCATTCACGAATCAATTGCCAGATTGTTGTCAAATTTTTATACGTATCGGTTGAAGGTTGGTACTAAATAAAAATCATATGGAAAAAAATCTAGTTACGCCATCTATGTGTCATCCTATGGACTTTTTGAACGTACTGTTATAGTATTGGGACTTACATTGTATGTCGCAGCAATTTATCTCTTTATTTGCGTAATTTTTTGTGATGGTTTTCTTTTGACAAAATGAAACCTACCTACCTTCACATATAATTGACTTCAACAAAAGTCAACTGAAATATTCTTAGCTCTTGGCAACTTCTGTAAAATATGCATTTGTTGAAGATCAATAAGTTTTATCTAAAAAAAATATATGTAATGCATATTATTTATGCACTTTCTCTCTCTGCACTTCTTTTTTTTTTGCACTTTCTTTTAAAAACAAAATATTTTAAAAGATATAATTAACTTTATACACAAGACCACTTTGGTATCTCCTACTTTCAACCAATATATCAACTTGATAACTTTACCCAATATTTGCTTGCTAGTCCTTCCCAGCACACAACTAACCACAGAATACGTGTTGGAACAACTGAAACCTTCTTTTAAGTTGTCATTTAATTAAGGATACATATTCATTAATAATAAACAGCAACAACAACAATAGTAACAACAACAAAACAATAAAGTTTAGGCAACTAGCAAAAACAATAACAAAAGGAAGCACTTAATGCCTTCTACAAACATTTTCATTGAGATATCTTAATTAGGAACTTTTCCAAATGTCTGAAATAAAACGATCCCGAGTTACCAGGTCACAGTGTAAGTAGTAGTCAACTACCAATAAAAGGCCTACATTTTAAAATCAAGCATTGAATATTACCTTTACCTTTGTCTTGTTTAATTTAACTTTTCAATTTTTATTGCCTTTTAATTTGTTCAATTTACTAAAAATGTCCAGAACCAGTAGAGTTTTTAATTTAACTACTACTGCTACAACAACAACTACTTTTTACTAAAGTTTCACTTTTAACTACTTCTCTTACTAGCTACTAAGCCATTATGTACCCTGTCTGCACGTTCCTTGGGTTGTGTGACCTTTATTGGGCCCATCTGTATCTGAGAGTTGATATGCAGAATGTGGCTTTCATGCTGCATTGCGGCTTTTGTAACTGTAAGTGTGTGTGTTTGTGTGTGTGGGTAGCTTTACGGTTTTCTAGTCTCGTCTTTCTGTTGGATGTTTACAGTTAATTGCTATTTGGTGGTCATTTGTTGACCTTTATTGTGCATTTATTTTGGTTATGTTTGCCAAATTAACAACATGAAACAAACAACGAACATAAAGCTGTAACATAAATGAAGCCATTTATTTTGTTATAATATAATATTTTACAAGCTCAACATTGAAAATTATGTCTCCTTAGTTTTCGTCAACATGATAATTTAATAAATATTTTAAAGCTTAGTTTTCTTGCCTTTTAACAACTTTTGCCTTTATGTCTAGCTTAAAATACATTCTCATAAAAAGTGTCATCATCATCTACAGCGAATTCTAGCAATAAATAAGCTCTAAGCCTTGTCTAAAAGGAACACGCACTTGACACTTTAAAGCTTTATGTTTTATGGATATCTTGTTCGATAAAAACTAAAAACAAAAAAAAAACCAATTTGAAATCTTGTCAAATTAGTACCTATCTAATAAAAAATCCACTTTATATGAGAATCATTCACGCAGAAGGCACTGCAATGAATGCATGACAACGCAGACACTCACACAACACATAAAATGATATCCTTGAGTTGAAGAGCTTATTCCACGTGCCACACTGTGTCGGGTAGCGGCTGTAGCCATGAGTTTTGTTTCAAACAATTTCATAAAAAAAAAAAAAAACTACAAATATTTAACATTATTCTTGAAACCAAAGAAAGCATAAATAAAAACAGTTGGTAAAAGCGATTTAAAGGTGCTTGTGTATAGTGAGTAAAGAGCATAAGATATGTTTATAACCTTTTTTTTTTGAAGGAAAAGTACAATTAAATGTTAAAGACCTCAAAACAAATGTAAAAATGTAAAAGAACACGTCAACCCGCGCGGCATTAAAACGACAGCACATGATATGAAATATACATATTTGAATGTGTAGCCTGGCTGTCCTTTTCCACTGCAATATATCATCTCGTTGACATTGAATTAATCAATGCACAGTTTTGATTATCACAATAACATAGCTATTAGCCAAAAGATGTCCCTATGATAATCACATAGTTTAAGGCCTCACATAGGAAACATACTTTTTATATAGAAAATTGTTTTTGCCTTTTTTTTGGTAATAATATTTAGAAAAATAAGACCTTGCAAACCTGCTTATGAAAATCGCATTTACAGTATAGATTTGATAATCATCACAAAAATACAGATTATGGTAGAATATAAGGAACAGCAAGAGGTATAAATAGAAAAGCCTTAAAAAACGCACAACAAAATGTTAGAATTTTAGGTTAGAATCAAGCAAACTGGAAAAAGAAATTAATTAACATAAAATTAATTTGTACTGAGGAAATGGTTAAAGCAAGAAAACAACATTACAATATTTCGAAATGTACATAAAATGTTGAAAGAGAAATAAAAAGAGATAAAAAAAAATTATAAAAAGGAAAATGTAAAGCAAAAATAAGAAAACATAAAAACGAATAACATTAAAATTGTGAAAAAGAAAATGTAAGGGCTGAAAAGATAAATATGCAAAGAAATGTAATAAATAATAAAAAAGTGCTGTCAAAATAATACTTTTAATTAATATTTTAGGTGTGGTAATTAAATCGAAACATCCATATAAAGACAATTTATTTTCCGAGTAAAAATGCTGTACTCGTATACTTTTTTGAACGAATTGGCCCGGCAAAAATAGTAGAAGAAAGTGAATCCTATCGGACACTTGTTAGCTTTTCATTTTACTCTCAGAGCGTATAAATAAATACGCTAAACGATAAAGAAGTTAGCGCTTCAAAAACAGTGGCAGATTTTGTATGAGCTGTCATCTTTGTTTTGACGGTAACGGTAACTTGCTCTCCCCCATGCGCACATCTCATTAATTACACCATGAGCTCAACTAGCACAGCTGTTTGTCGCAATAATGGCTGACATGAGCAAGGCCATGGTATAATGGCAATCTACAAGGCAGATGCATGGTTGAGAGCTAAGCATAAGCGAGCGCTTATAATTTCTCTTTTGCTATTTAATGCATTTATACACGGTTAAAAATCTTGGAGTAATTTTTATACCAATGCTTCGAATAATATATTTTATAAACTATTTTTGATTACAATTAATACTTTTCAATATAAAAACAATTTTTTTAGTCAAAGTTATACTGAAATTTAATAAAGTTGGAATAAAATTAGAACTTTCATACTTATCGTTTAAAATTGAATACAAAATAACTAAAAAGTAATACAATCGGTTTCAAAAACTAGTACAATTGAAATAGATTTTGAATAAAGATAGCCATGATATGAGATAAAATACAGCATGTATTACATTTTAAACCATGCTGTATTATATTTCAATACTTTCGCCTAAATTTTCAGATTGTTAAGATTCAAAAGTCTTGTGATTCAGAGTTACTTTTTCGGTTAAAAAAGCTTTACAATACAATTTCTGTGAAACATAATTTATTTGATTATGGCGCACAAGCAATGTTTAATACTTTCATTTGAATAATGACGTGAGTTCGAAACCTACAAGAGGAGTTAGCTTAAAAATTATAGTACAAAAAAACAATAAAAGAAATAAATTGTGTAAATAAAACCACACACAGAGAAAAAAAAGTTTATATATGTTTGGTTTCAAAAACAAAATATTCAGAGGGAACCACCTAATGATTTAGAACTTTCCTTCAATAGCATTATTTTTCGATATAAGAAGATATTAGCTGTGGCCAATATTAATATAATAGCCTAAGCTAAAAAAACTAACGTCTACATTAATATGCTTGTGACAAAATAGAATTGTGTGTTTCTACCCAATAAAAATATATTTGCTTCACTGTTAAACTCAAAAAAAAACAGAACTCTGCAAATTTAAAACAAACAGAACTCTTTTCTTTTATGTGTTTTGCCTAGACATACATATATCTGTTACTTTTGCACTTGTACGAAAAATAGCGGAAACCTATTTAACAGTTGCCAAGTCTTGGCGTCATTTAAAGTTTCAAGCAGCCGCGCCAAACGTGTTGAAAAGTTTAGCTCTTGTGAAAAGTGTTTCTGAAAATGTTTGTTTAAATTAAAAGTGTTTGTGTTTTCAAATTAATAAAATAAAAAACAAAATAAGAGAAAATAAGGTGGTTCAGCAGTAAAAATTGGTGAGTTTTGAAGCAACTTTGCTGATAAAGCGGGTGCTTCGCTGTCAACTAGAAAAGGTTTTCTCCAACTAGAAAATGTGTGCTTATAAAAGTTATTGTAACGTCGGATAAACATAATATAGTTACTTCTCAACATAATTAAATCCGAGAAAAATTTATTTACAGTTTTCTAAACATATTTTATTTGCATCAAACCAACTATTACTTCTAAGCAAATATTTTGTAGTCACAGTGAAAAACTTTTGGCATTTCTTTTGCTAAAATATGTTTCCAAGTAAATATAGTGTAATCATCGGTAAATATATTATGTTGTTCTTAATTATCGTTTTGAAAATAATTTCTTGACTGCAATTAAATTATGTATTCACCAATTAATATATATTTGTCCGTGAAGTTTTCATGTTATTCTTGACTAATTTATATTTCCAAGCAAACAAATAGTAATAGACTAAAATTGTTCTCAGTCCATTTATAATTACAATATATTTACATGAAAACATATATTCTTTAAAACAAATTATATTGTTTTTAAATTCAAACAACAAGAGCTACGGTACAATTAAATAACGTTAAGATGCACATATATATATAAAGAAAAATTGCATTTATTTATCATATTATATGGGGAACCAACTTTAATTACTTGTTTCCAAGAAACATGCAGAAACATATTTAAACTTTCTACAATTTATGTTTGGGAAGGCCTATTATTTTGTTTTGTTTTTAGTACGCTATGGTTTAAAATCGAATACAACTTGTAGTAAGGTTTTAATCCACATCGGGTATTTCAATTTAAACCCATGTGGGAATAAAACTTAGTTTTAGTATTTGGCGTGGTTTAGATTTTAATACAATTTTGGTGTCGTCATATATACAGTACAGGATTTACTAAAATTTAGCTCAAAGTTTTTAACAGTGTATTTATTTATTTGCATATACTTATGTCAACATATTTATTTATTTTAAAGCATTTTACTGTAAGGAGTTTTATCAAAAACGAAGAAGATTCTGTCTATTTTACAATTTATACCAGTCGGCAGGTCTTTTGACAAAAAAATTCAATCAGAAATGTTGCACCTACCGTTGATGGGCATGAAACAAGATTGAAAAGAAAATCTTTACAATAAAAACACAAACCATATTCAATGCATGCGAGTTTCAAGTCCACCAACAAAATGCACAAGCATACACAATTCGTTGGCGATCGCTCACAGTAGTGGTGCGATCAACATCGTCGAGTTAGGGTTATTTTTTATTGCATGCATTTGCTGTTGCTTACGAGTTTAAAAAATTTGGTGGCCATCGAGAGCGGCTTGTGTTGTTCCTGCTTGTACATGGTTTTGTTTTTGCGAAAACGCAGATGCTAAGTTGATGATAGAAAAAAGTTGTAACTGACGATTGTAAACTTTCCATTTCTCTCCCATATAATATAAACAACTTCGCTAAGCTAACATTTCAAAAAATTTGGGCAACATTTTATTGTGGCGGCCGTGGCGTAGTGGGTGGAGTGTGTGGCTCATACCCCAGAGAACACAGGTTCGAATCCCCCATCTGACGCAGAAAGTTTTAGCAATTGAATTAATTTTTCTGGTAAGCCGTCACCTCTCTGCAGACAATGGTAAACTTCAGAGAGTTAAAACTGCCATGAAAAGCTTCTAGGGAACACAAGCTGTTCGGAGTCGGCATAAAGCTGGTAGGTCCAGTTCTCGATCATTTGTGCTCAAAACTTTCACAACACACACAACACAATTGATCATAAGAAGCTCGGTCAAAGTTCTGTCAATGGCTGAAATTGTCATTTCGTTTTTTTTTTTTTTTTTAAGGGAATGCCAAAAAATTAGTCCATATATAAATATATTTTTTAGATTATATATTTATCATGTTTGAGTGCCGTAGATAGAACATACTTTTAGTAAGCTTTTTAAAATATGTGCATTTTAATAACAAATATTGAAATGTCCAAATAAAGAACAGCCAACGATCAATATATTATAAACCTGAATGCATTTCAAAATACACTTTTGTGTTTCAAGGTTGAAAATTTTAAAAACTATAGTTACAAATTTTGGCTTAAGTCCACGTTAATGAACCCGCTGAGTTTCAAGGGGCTGCTTGGGCCCCTTCTGCTAGTTTTCTTTTTTTCAATACCATTATAATCTACGAAAAAAATGCTACCTTGTAGGAATGATACAATTAAAATTCTTCCATGCCTTGTACCAAACAACTTTCTGAAATTCAAGCGGGTTCATTAAACTAGACTTGTTCCAAAATTTTAGAGAGTATATTTCCCTAAGGGCAATTTAATGAACCATCCTGCACATAAGAGGGTGTTCACAACAATTTTTTACTAAAAATTAACCAAGGAATCATCTTACAAAAATGTTGGATTTTGCCTAGATAGATTGGTCAAATCTCACACTGTGCCCTGGTTAAATTTTATAAATTTTTTTCCCCCAATAAAATAATTTAATTCAAAAAACATAAATTCAAACATTCTTCTAAGATTATTATGTTTTTATAAGCACAGAATTTCAGTTTTAGGTTTCGATATGTAATGAATCACAAATGAGGAATAATATTTTTACAAATTACAAATTTAGTGATTTATCTTTTTTGAAGAAAAAAATTTTAAAATTTCAAAAAAGATTTCTTTCATGAAATTATAACATTATTATGAGTTAATGACTTTGTTTTGCAATTTCTTGCGACACTGGCGAAAACAATTGTTCAACCAAAAAACCTGGCAACAACTAAATTAAGCGAGCAACTAAAAGATAAACATGCAAAACATGCAAAAAGAAAAAACTAAAAGTAATAATTTATAAATAATTTGTTTTTATTTCTGTTCATTAGTTTTAAGGGTTTTATTTCCAAGACACACTGCGTGTGCCCCTGGTAGTATTCGATTGTCTACAGAGAGGTGATAAACAATCAGAAAAATAACTTCAACTGAAAAAATTGTCTACGACAGATTGTTTCTGGACTCAGGCTCTCCCGTGTGTATACTGTGACTATACACTCCAGGCAAGTTAACGCGTTTGGTCACGGTTGCCACTATTAAGTTGGCAAAAAAAAGTAATACAAAGGTCACTTTTAAGTTAAGTAAATGGAATAAAATAATCAAATAAAAAAAATGGAAAAAACAGTTGGAAGCCAAGACAAAACCAAAAAAGGTAATATAATAAGAAAAAAGTTAATTTTGGGAAAGGGTCTATTTATCCTCCATACGCTTCAGCAATCTACAACCCATGTTTTTTATTGTGATACATTTTTGGTTATTTTGAAAATTTCAATATTGGACTCAAGGCTAGTAAACACCCTTGAACTCTTAACACTTAACTTGCCTTGTTCTTAAATTCATGCCTAAAAATTATATTTAGTATTATTATTACTATTGATTAAATTTATAAAATTAAGTTAAAAAAAATTATGTAATTTCAATTATATTATTATATATTTTTTATGTCAAACATAACGATAAAATTTGAAAAAAATATGCCAGATTTAAATTTGTTTGAACATTCATTGTAATCAAAGAAAATTATTTTTTAAAGACTTATTTTTAAAGACATTTTTCAAAGTTAATTCAAAAACTTTAACATTAAACTTTAAGCTAGCATTATTTAATTGTGTTTTTATTATTCCGCACGTATTAGAGAGAACATTTTTCTATGCAATATCTAGAAAACTTCATGTAAATCTTCGTAATTATTTGCTCAACATTGATTAATTTAATTAAGCACATTTAATTAAAAGCTTAAAAGGCAATCATCAGCTCTTTGAAACACATTTACAAAAACATTAACGCACACACACATACATGCACAAGCACATCAACCAAATCGTACAATAGCTAAGTTAACGGTATACACAAACGTTCTTTTAGGGTGGTATCCGTATCTAGTAATGAGTTCGCTCATTAGAGAATACATTATAAGCCAGAAAATTTACAAACATTAATGCACTGTTGACACCAATCTACACATTGATTCATACTAGAGCATGTTTGAAAGGGAAGGAGAGAACGAAAGATACCCAGTAGAAAATTGTACAAGGCCCTGACAAAACTTCTTCTAAGCAACCATGTCAATAATAACTTTATTCCCATCGATTCTGAAACTCCTTAAATAAGAAAAAATTGAGAAGATAATGTATCGAGCGCATTAACTGCATTCCGTTTAACCTTTATGTTGACTGAATGGTGTATGTAGACCAATTATAAATTAAAACTAAAAAACAGAACGAAGTACTTATTCCAGACGTCTGATATTTTTTGATATACTCAACTGATGTGTTCACGATCGAAAGCTATAAGTAACATATTTTTAGAAAAAACTGTTTATATATGTTTAGATAAAAAGTTTTAAGGTATCCACATCCTATGCGTGACGGATTGGAACGGAATTTTTTTTTTTTTTTTTTTTTTATATTTCTTCGCTTATTGAGCTTATAGAAACATGTTTATGACTGTTTTATCTATACGTACAAAAGCTTACGGTAATTTGTTTAAATATTTTTGAATGTAAATTATTATTATTTTATTATTTAGTAGATCTACTGCTTTTTATTATATATTTTATTTTGGTTTCAGAATGAAGTTGTTTGCAGATAATGACGATAGCTGAGTTGAAGACTCAGGTAATATATTTAAAATTTCAAATAAAAGATTTTGATCAAGAAAACATAAAAAATGTTTTTTTTTTTTTCTTTTCCCAGCATTCATCACCCACCATCAGTTGCATAAGATTTTTACAAATGCCATGAGTGTTTAGCAACAACAACTGCACAAACCTCAGCAGAATAGATTTAATTCATTTTTTCACCAGCTGTCTATTTTTCTTATATTCTTAATAAGATAAAATTTAATATTTCATACACATATTTTCCGTATAACTTAACCTGCATTATGTTTTTACCTGAGAGAGATCAATAAATAGTACAAAATATAAATCATATACAACCTAGTTTTTACATTCTATATTTTAACCATTTCTTTCAAACATACAAACACATATACACACTAGACCGGTTATTAGAAAAAAAAAATGTTGCTATCGATCTGTCCCGGACATAAAAAGTTTCCATTTGGTTCAGATGTTTCTGATATGAAATTTGGTGCCGATCGGATTATTTGTGGTGGACCCAATTTGACATAAAAAAATGTGAATACGTATTACATAGAAAACTATGTGGTCTTATTCAAATAAACCGAAACTAAGCAATATTTAATTTATTTCACCTCCTTATTTACAAATTATTAACAAATAGACAAAAGCGAAAGGAGTCTTTGAAATTGTTGTTGTATTCCCCAGCAAGTTCCCCAGCAAGTAACATGCTTAAGGCTCCGTGTTATGTTTAACCATATTCCATTTTTCCTCCAGTGTAACCTTCGGATAAAAAAGCCCAAGGCAGTGTTGATGGTGCCAAATGCCACAAATGATTTTCGAATCTATGTTTTTGGTTCTTACGCATGCTGCCAAATCCTTGAGAAAATTCAAATCTTGGTGCTCTGATGCCACTTGTGCTGCCAAACCAGGCTTGCACTATGAACTTTCATAAGTCCAGCAGAGCACCCAATTCTCTCGCAGTCGAATGGAATCACGAAAGAGAAAAAATTTCAGTGAGTAAATGGCTTTCGACATAAATCTTCCGTGCGGTGTTGCAATGCACGTCTTGAAAGTGCTGTTATTTCCATAGCGGAATACGATTACGAGCTGCAGCAGTTCTGTATAATCCGCACGAATTGGAGCATGCTGTAGTTGTGCTTGAAATTCATGATGACCTGACTCTCAATTTCATCTTTTTCAGAGCACAGAAAATGATCTTTAAAGCAACATTGAAATTACCAATGGTCCAGGATGTTTCAACAATTCGTAAAGTGATTGAAAGCTGAAACTTTGGGCACGCTACTTTTGGACAATTTAGTTTGAACACACTTTTTAGTATGATTTCGAATGTTTGATGAATTTATCAAATTTTGACCAAGATAATCTTGATAATTAACACAAGTGTCATTTCCCGGATGTAATTTCATCTTATCTGAAATGAAAACTATCAGTTAAAGGTTTGATATCATTTACATTTTTCTGAGCCACTTATAACTTAAGTTAGCAAAAAAAAGCAAATTGCGCTTTTGTCAATTCCAATTTTCGATATTCTTATCGCATTTGGCGTAGAGAGAAAAGGTTGATTACAAGATCATCAATAGGAACACCTAAGGCATATATCCCACTATCAAAATATGCACCGCTATTCCATCGGTAACATTGCCGTTGCCGAATGCAGAACGTAGACGTACCTTGATCCACTTTGTATTGTATATCCTTCACGACGTTTATGAACACTGCTTGTTCTCTTCTCTAAATTCTTTTTCTGTATCAGTATGCTCATCCTCATTATCCGTTTCATATAACTATAAAAAAACTTGTTAGATTGAAACGTGAATAGTATGAACGAATTTACTATTGCCTCGCTTACTAGATAGTTATGACTTTTGGCCGTGTTTTTTTTCCCCCCGTGATTGTTCTATTTTTCGTCGCTTACGCGATCTCTGGTGTTTTTCCAACAAATCTATGTCAACATCGGCCATATAGCCCAGGCGTCCAGAAAATGAGTGCTACATCTACAATCTTGCACAATCTCTCGCATTCGGTTTCCTAAAGCGCAGATTATAGAATAGTATTTGCAACATTTATAGCGTGGATGGCAATTGACAACAGTGATTAGTTGAGAAACATAGACAATCCATTGCACTTCACTTTTTATTTTATCTGAACGAATATTCGGTTTTGTACCGAAAACTCTTCTGTTGGTTGATGTTGATCAGACATTTCAAAAATAATAAATATCTATAATTTTTTGCTGGCAGGGAGTTCAGTGCTCACATGCAAATTAAAACGAATGCTTGAAACAAATGTAATGAAAGCTTCTGTTGCCAAAGCCTTGTTCATAGTTGAAAAATACGGTCATAGTTGAAACACTTGCGAGAATATTTAGGAGCTAGAGCTAAAATAAAAAAGGAAGGTTGATGAAAGAACTGTTACATCTTTTTAATTTTCCAACCGATTTTGTTCAATAATACTTTTAGGAAATATTATTTCATTTAAAGTGCTAAATAATTAGTGTTATTAGTACTACATTGCTTTATTTCAATTCATTTGGTTAAAACCACATATTTTTCTATTTAATACGTATTCACATTTTTTTGGCGTTCCATTGGGTCCACCAAACATAATCCTACCGAAGTTAATAAGACAAATTGTCTGTCGACAATAGTCCTTTATACTTATGTATATTCATTTACAATTTTAATTGTTGTTTACTTATATTCAGAACTTTGACCAGAAAAGGTCAAAGACCAGTGTCTTTGAAATCTGAAGCATTCCCGAAAATTCAAAATTTTAATGAAAGCTTGCTTTAAGATCTCAGATCTAATAAGAGGTATATAAAGAATTAATCAGGACTTGTGACTCTATAAGAGAACTTGGCAGCAGGACAATGTCATCTGCGTACATAAGGACTTCAATGCACGTAGCAGCTACTTGTATGCCATCAAAAAGAAAAGAACACTTGGATTCCTTTTCCCTTGGAAAGGATTCTCCAGCGACTTATCATCTCACACCTGACAAGAAGTTTCATTATGAAGCAGTAGCAGTGTTTGTACAATTTTTTCTAGACAAAAATTCAGAGTTCACAAAAAAGATAAATTCTAAAAATTGCGTCGAAGACACTACAAAAACTCACAAAAGGTGCATAAAATGTTATAATGATTACACTTTACAAAAACCCGCTTGTAACTCATATTGTTTTATTCTATTCAACTGTATATTCAGTACAGCATCAAGCCAGTAAAAATTTTGTAAAATGTGTCATGCTAACATTTTTTAATAGACACACTTAGGAATGCCATAAAACAACTTATGAAGAGCGTCTTTTTTTAGAGGTATACATTTTTTTTTTTTCAAATAAAAGAATAAAATTATCAATATTTTGGTTTTATTAGTTAGCAAGTCTTATGACATTAAGTATTTGGACACAATTTCAGATATATGGCCACCATGTCTGCATCTTATGAAGAATGTCCTGTTGGCCCAATTTTGAACCATTTCCAGCATAGTCGGCTTTATATCGCCAATAACGCTCCAAATGTTGGTTTCCAACTATTTATCCCCACAGTAAATAGTCTAACGAAGTCAAATCACATGACCTAGGTGGCCAATTGACAGGCCTATTTCTTGATATGAAATCAAGGTCACCAAAACTTTGTGCCATTAAAGTGATGGTTTCACGCGCTGTATGGCTTGTTGCACCGTCCTGCTGCGACCATTTAGCACTTAGACAATTGATATTGACGTGGGGAACGTAGTGGACGGGCAAAGGCCGAGTTGTTGAGAATGGCGTTGAATCGATAAGTTTGGGTCCTCAGTCACACTTACCTCTAAAGCAGCGATGGCTTCTTCGGTATGTACAGTAAGAGCTCATATTGGATGAATATTGTCCATAAGAGTAAACGTAGACATAAATCGGTTCATTGTTTTGCGAATTATCTGCTCAGATGGACAATTATACACACCATAATGTGTGCAAAGTACTATGCAAGGTTTTTACACAGAATGCTAATTTTGGAAATAAATTTTCGCTATTTATAAACGCTGTTCCAGTGTAAGTCTTTGCATGGGAAATTGCTACAGTATACAAAACATAAATGCCAGACCCATGTGTTTACTTTGACAGCTGGTTTGACAACTATCGCTCTAGGAAATTCTGAAACTCTAAAAGAAAGCAGCCTTTATAAGCTCTTTTTTATGAAGCTAGAGTACAACGCTGTGAATTTTACCTCTTTTCATAATAAAAACAATAATCAAGACAAGAATCGAGTTTGTACTTCTGAAGTACTATTAGAGGTACTTTTGTGATTGCTTTTTAATGCTTTCTTTTTCTACTGGGTACTACACAAAGAAGAGTGCGATGAGCAAGTGCGACAAAAGAGCTTTCTATACGCACAACTACGTTATTTATGAAAAACACGAAAGTAATAAACGTTATATAAATTAACATATTTTCTGATAGAGCTGTGTGGGTGTGATTGTGTGAAGTACACCCGCAGGACACAGTTGTTGAGAAAAGCACTCATGGCAATAGCGATTTATTTATCTTGCAAAATTACTTTTAATGTTGATTTTTTATTACTATTATTATTTTGTCTAATATGTTTTTCATATCGGACTATTAATAGACTATAATAAAAGTAGTAATTAATTTAAAGCAGCTGAAATTGCGAAAAAAGTCATTCATTGTATGCGTCAAACTGCACACGTTTTTAATTTAACTCACCCTTGCTGAAAAAATCTTTCAATATTTTTGATAAGAAATTTTATTGAGGCTATTTTGATTAAGGTTTTTCAGTTTTTTTTCACTAATGTAATTCCCAATTAAAATTCATGCATATATTTTTTTTAAAGTTCAAGCTAATATATTAATAATTGATCTATTGTGCTGAATTTAAAAAGGTTTTCTGAAAGGGCGTGACTTTCATGCGATTTTGCCATATTTAACCAAAGGGCGTATCTTAAATTCCAAATTTTATTTAAAAAATGTTATACTTAATAAAATTTTAGTGTTTGATGAAGTCATTTTGAATGCAAGTTAGGCGTGGTTTCTAACCGATCTAGTTTAATTTTAAACTTAATAACTTTTTTGTGAATTTAAGCTTATATGCACACCAAAATTAATTATGAAAGTCGTGTTCATAGCCACGCAGAGATTTATCAGACTGTTATTGAAAAATTTACTTATGTGGTGATAATGATTAATATTATCGTATCATTTTCTTATAGGAACTTTAAGCATTGTGATGATGCGTTTTTTTTTTTAATATTTCAAGTTTTATAATATGCTCTCGAAACTATCGAAGATAAGATATAAAAAATTTATCAAAATTCCCGAGTTTATTTACGATAGTATTAAACATTTTTAGAAAACACAAGCTATCATAAAAAAAGTAAGAAAATGAAAGTGTGTGTACTTTGAATATATTTCAGATTTGAAAGCCGATGCCTTCAAAACTGCAAAAACTGTTACGATAATATCCTTAGAAATTAAAAAAATGCAATTGTTTTAAATAGAAATATCCACAGTAGAATCCGGGTATAACGACTTCGCTTATAACGAGTAACCGACCACGATGTAAACTCACGTTTGGTTTCATAGCTCAGTACTAGGTAAACATATCCTTTTAGTACGACTCTGGTTTAAGCGACCATCGGCTCATATCTACCTATTTTGTAGATAATTCGTCAGGTTAGAACGACGTGCAGAGTGTCTGAAGAAACTAACTAACAAACTATCTTTGATGATGGTGCTATGAAAACTAGGATGCCGAGTATTCACAACGCAGTACGAAGTTCTTACTATCGAACAAAAATTAATCAAAAACAAACTCGAATTACAGACTTCCTACGTTAGTAACTACATGTTTATTTGCATAGAATATAATTTCTAAAATCCTCATGCCAAGTTCATCTGATAATTGGATTCAGATTCTGTGACCCATTCTTACCTAAGTGTTCGCCCTAGCACGGAATTCGTACAAATTGAAAAAAAATTAGGTGGCAATCCTATAAGCCATTTTTAATTTTAAAATTCTGACATCAGATTTGAAATCAGTGATCCCCTAAAGCTATTGGAAAATGTTACAACACTTAAAAAAAATATATTTGTAGTATAGTTTTAAGACTGAGACATTAGATGTGAAATCAAATCCGTTTTTATACATTTTAAAAAATATAAGTGGCAACTCTATCCGCTATCTTGAATTTTAATATTTTGACTTAAAATTCGAAATAACCAACCCTCTAAAACTGCTAGAAAATTTTTAAAATTTGTAAAAAACATATTTTAAGGTGTGCACCCTGTGGTAAAAACCTTATCGGCAACCTTATCTGCCATCTTGAATTTTAAAATTCTGACATCAGTTTCAAAACAAGCTAACCCCTAAAACTACCAACTACGGAATCTCCTAGGCAGTTGGTGCTTACATATAATGTTCACGTAAGGCGTTTTTTCTCTTACATGTTTACATACAATTTTTACAAAAAAGTGTTTTTTTTTTAAACCAATAGCCGGTACAAAAAACCGAAAGCATTTTTGAAATCAGCGTGTCAATATCCCTAAAGAAATAAACTTTAAAAAAACATAAACAATATAAAAATTAAGTTAAAATTTCATCAAATTCGAATAAGCCCTTCTATTTCTGTCCCAATTGCGTATGGAATCAATTCACTGTGCGCCATGACTCAATTGAGTTAACGCATTTCGCTGATAGAGTAAACTGCGCTTGGATTGGTGTATCAGCTCAGCATGTTTTGTTGCAATACCAATGTCTACCTCTACTCTTTTACGGAGCCATACTTTAGCGGTTTTGGCTCTGCTCGAAATGGCCCCAAAACAAAAAATTAAAAATACCCAAATTCGGGGTCTTTTTGTCAATATTAAATATTGCCCTACAATATTAAATAAAATTTGGCCCGAAACTGAAATAAAAAAACCCCAAACTGAAATAAAAAAAGAACTCAAATTTTTTGGCAAAAAGGCCCAAAATTTGGTTTCTTTTTTCAATATAAAATATTGCCCCATCATATAAATTAAATTTGGCTCCAAACTTTTTTTTTTTAAATTTAAGCTTGAGAAAATATAGCCCCAAATATCTGACATATATATTTTCTACAACAAGAATAATCATAGGCAATAAAAATCGCCTGCCTACATCGCATAGCTGCAAATGATTTCTTGAAATTCTTTCTTGCGGCTCTTTTTTTAAAAAGATTTCCTTAATTGAACGGAGATAATGAGGGCGTAGGGAAAATATTTTTAAAAAATCGCGCTTTTTATAGTAAAATTATTTGCCCTTGCTCGAAATGTTGTTTTAACATTG